>PVIJ01000175.1:0-361213 GCA_004024925.1 Scalopus aquaticus
GGAAGAGAAAAAGACTTAGAATGTGGTGTGGCAGCAGCCTGAACCACAACAGAGAGAGGGCATGAGAGTGGGGCACTTTCTCATCTGTCTGCCCTGTTCCTGAAATTAGGTTGATTCTGAGTCTGAGTCATTATGTTAGAAAGATGTGTTGTTCATTGCTGGAGCCGCATCAGATTTAGCCAAGAAAGTATAAAATGTAATAAACATGTAATAAACATCTTTCTGAATCTTGTTAGAGAGATCCAAAACTTGTGAAGACTAAGTTGTTTTAAGAAAATTTTCACGTTATGCACACTGATATAATTTGTTTGGAAAATTCTACAAGTCTTCATGATTCTACTGAAGACTGTGCAAGTCTAAAATAAGTTCCATTGTCATGAACTTATCACATTCATCTGATTATATGTATTCAGCTTATGTGTGGGTTCACATATGTATTTATTAACAAATTATATACAGACAAGACTGCAAGCTCTTTGAGAGTAGGGCTCAGTCTCCTTTTCCTTTATATCACCAGAAACACACAGCATGGTCACTTCATGCATTTGTTTTTAATGAATGATATGATGGATTGAATACTGGCTGACACATCTTTCCTTAGCCCTCTTGTTCAAAACACCAAGTTAAGAGAGGGACTCTTAACTTGTAAAATACTGGACTCACAATACATGTGAAGATTAGCCAAAGAGAGAATTGAGAACATCAGTCACTCCCAAGTGTAGCCATCTATTAACCCCTAGCCAACATGGCTCAGTCTTGCCATTGTATATTTAAACTAAGGAACAAAACAAAAAAACCCAAACGCTCAATTGTATAGCTAAACTATAATGAAAAGAACTTCTATTACCTCTAGTAAGTAGTTTAGGTGATGAAGCACCTAATTTTTTTTAATTAAAATATGAAGTTAACAAATACCTTTAAAATTTAAAATGTTTTTGACCATCAATAGCATATATGGCAACTATTCCCCCCAATCTCTCTCTCTCTCCCTCCTTTTCTTCTTCCAGGCATTTTCACAGATGCATAATCAACATAGCTCTTCTGCCGCCTGCTCACTCTTCCTCTGTATTATACAGTTTGAATTACCTCCTTGTTTAATTTTACTAAGTAAATTCTCAATAAGAAAAAAGATTCTAGAAGCTAACTTAGTAGGAAATAATCCTTTCCTGCTCAGGAAAAGTGAGGAAGAAACAAAATTGTGTGTTCTCATGCATAAATACTTTCGTCCTTGTAAGACAAGTAAATATGCCTAACTGCATCCTGGGGGTTTCTTGGACCCAAAATAGCATTCTCAGTCACGCAGGATAGAGCTTCATTGAGTCAACAAGTCATGACGGGCACGCAAGTGCCACCATTGAGTCACAACTTGCTGTTTTGGCAAATAGGGGAGACTGGCAGTAGGACAAAGGTCTAGAGAAAGTTTTTGGAAGTGGGGGCTCCCCTTCTACCACTGAATCCATTCCTGAACCCCCACCATAGGGCTTATATGAAGCTCAAGTAGAAAAACTTTCTCATTCTATGTTTGAACTTTCAGTACATTTATTCCCTAGCACTAAAATACTAGATTAGTAGAGCTACTGCTATAAGAGATTTAAACATCATTACTTTTTATTTTCATTTTTCAGCTTAAAAATGCCATTTGCTCAATTACCTGAAAGACTGACAACATAAGCAGACTACCACATTAGCTTGACTTTCCCTGATTTGAATTTTCGCTTGACCATAAATCTGCATGTGACCAAAGTCCACCATGTGTTCTGCTTGATGCCAACAATGCCAAGCTATGTTGGAGGAATTCCTTTAAGAACTGGAGTGATTTTGCACCTCAAGGAACAGGTAGCAATGGCTGGAGACACTTGTGGTGTTACAATAGGGACCCAATGCCACCAGCATTTAGTGGATTGAAACCAAGGATGCTGCTCAACATCTTATAAAGCACAAGGCAGATCCCCCACAAGAAAGAATAAATAATAATAATAATAATAATAATAAAGAAAAATAATAAAGGAGAATAATCCCACCCCAAATGCCAACAGTTTCTTGGCAAGAGATCAAAAAATCCTGCTTTTAGATTATCTGATACAGCATCCTCCTGCATCTATTCTCTGGGGTCTGAGTACAGCCACGAATGCTTTATGAGCAGATGTAGATTCTCTTTCCAGCTCTTATAGAAGGCTCATGGCTAATAAGCATTTTCTACAAATCAGTCAAATTTTCTTTCATCTGTTTTTTGTGCTGAAATTTCTATTCCTTTCATACATAAACTCCCTTAAAAATTCTAGCAGGGCATTCATTTATTCATATCTAGCATTTAAGTACCTACTATGTGTTTGTTACTGCTGTCCAAGAGGATCGCCTTTCAGTGCCCCTCAACCCACCCCAGAAAGTTCATTAATATTAATATAAAATTAATATAAATCAGTAACCTTTGGAGTTAAACCACTTGGAGTATCCTGTATAAATTTGCCTCAATGAGATTTGTTTTTTTTTTTCTGTTTTTAAAGATTTATTTATTTATGCATACAAGAACTGGGGTGCAGGCCAGAGGGGTGAGGGGGGGTGAGAGGATTCACCAGAGACAGAGTAGGGATCAGAACAGGTATACTGACTGAAACTCACTGCTGAGGGGAGCAGCAGGCAAGTCAGGAGCGGTCTACTGCCCCATGTGGGAAGCTTCTTAGCTGGGGATTGAACTTGTACTGCAGTGGCTGCAGATAGCTTCATAGTGCTGAGACTTAACCCCTTGTGCTACCAGGGAGGCCCCCATGCCTGGGCCCTTGCACCACCAGGGAGGCCCCCATGCCTAGGTGAGATCTGTAAACACATACAGGTAACAGGGACAAGCTATCTACTCTCAGGTTAGGTTAAACTTGGGCAAGACACATCCAGCCCTGGGCACTGGGTTTTCCCAGGTAACTGCCTGGACTTGCCCATAAGCCATGAGAATATACCCATTAGAAGCCACGCCTCCTTCTAGACCACACCCTGAGTACTCAGGACTTTGGGGTTTTTTGCCATATGACTCTGAGCCCACTTTCAGGGTCATGAAACCATGTTCTAGTTTGACCTCCTGGGGGATCAGAGGCACAGATACACAGTTGGCCAGGCCTGAGCAGGCTGCTGTGGTACGAAGGGGCAAAGATCAGGCTACCTGTAGCTTCCCTGCCAGTGGTGGGGGACAAGGCTGGATATGTGGAGAGAAGGGAGGGGGCTGGACACCAGGTGCCAAGAATCTGCTTTTCCATGTTCTGATGCTATTTTCAAGGAGTCCAAGAATCCAAAATTAGACTGCAGGTGTATTTGTCAAATTAAGATTAAGAATTGAATTCAACAGTTAGCAAGTGTTCCAAAGAATAGTTCAACATATGTTATATGGTTTCCATTTTTACACCTGCCCCAAATCCAGGAGAGACTGAGGGTTAAGGGGAGGAAGCACTATTTGTTTTCACCATACAGAACCTCAGGATTTATCTGGGGCCAATTTTTCCCAAGCAGAATCATACAGTTTGCTCCAGAAACCTTAGTTGCAGCAGCTCTCAGAGAATATCGTCAATCTGTTGCAGATTGTTTTACTTTATGTAGCATTAATGATAAGTGAGCCCATCTTAACCTTATTGGCATTTTTGAGAGATGGGGCAACAGATGGACAAATGGGAAATTGTTTCCTTATAATTAGTTTGCTGAGTCAGAACTAAAAGAACAAAAGAAAGAGCAGGTACACAAACCTGACACAGAACTAGGGAGAGGAGAAGTCCAGGGGAAAGACGCTGCTTTGGGAAGGGTGAAAAGAGCAGGAAGTGGGGGGGAGAGGGGTGCCTGGAAGGAGGGATGGGTACTGCATGAGAAGGGAGGGAGAGAAGGGAAGAAAGAAGAAAATGGAAAAAAAGTCAAATTACCTCTTTCCTTCCCATTCTGTTCATTGTTTTAGAAGGCTAAGGAAGGAGTTAGAACATTTAACTATCTTCCATTTTCATTTAGTAGCAATTTGGACACTGTGTAAACTCCTTGACATCACCTCTGAGAGTCTTCCTCTTTGCTCTAATTCTATCCTGAGGTTCTGGAAAGGGGAAGAACTAAGGGGGATGCTATGCTTGCATCCTATATGGCAAAAAGCCTCCAGGCGTCTCTCATTTCTGCCTCTCAGAGGAGGTGCTGACTTCCTGCCAGAGAGGAGGTTCCAAACTTAGTCCCGCAGACCCTGTTCTTTGTCACTCAGATGGAAGGTTCAGGCAAGAAGGCCTAGGGGTAGTGGAGGGAGTGAGGGACTCTGTTTAAAGTGAACAAAAGCCCGCCTGCAAGATACTTGGGGACCTCTTCTGTAGGCACAAGACAAGGCCCAGAGGCTAGGAAGTACCCCAGCTGCCTCTGAACCATGCACACTTGCACACTCAGGGCTCACTTGGGGGCTCCAGCTCCTAATGAAGCCCGGGGAGGCAACTCCACAGCCAAAGGCAAGATTTGGCTGTCTGCGTGATTAATTGCCTTTGTTTCCTCACAAAGGGAGTGGACCACTGACAATCACTCAGTGGAAGGGGGGAGTGGCCTCAACAAGGCGGTTCCCCTTCCTCCTGGAGTGCTGACTGTGGCTGGGAGAGGGTTTCTGTGCTTAAGCTCCTTCAAAAGGTATCTTTCCAAGAGAAAATGATACAATTCAGAAAGTTAGTCATTACTGGTAATGGTCTGAATCCACAATGAGAAAAAGATTGAAGCTGACATGATTTTTATCTTTGATATTATAGCTTCTGAAGTTGAGAAGTAATTACGTATGTTAATATTACATCCGTTCGACATTCAGTGAATTTTTTTATGACTCTTTCTTAATTAATCTTCCCTTTTCCCTCTTACTGTTCACAGTGCAGGCAAACAGTCCTATAATTGATCAGAAGGGATTTGAAAGAACACAGTTAGGAGGGAAACAGAAAGAGCTGGCTTTGAACTTAGGCTGATGCTTGGCTTTAGGCATTGAGCAAATAAACAATACAAATAAGGAATACCTACTGAGAATGTGATGGACCAGGAAGGAGATGAAGGTGTCAAGCACATTATCTCACTGAATCCTCCTTAAACTCTATGGGATTTCAACTAGTCTTATGTCAGTTTTAGAAATGAGGACACTGAAGCTCTCTATGTAGATGCTGAGCTTCTAAATAATGGTCAGGGCTGCTGGCACACATGGGACTACCCAGAACACATTGCCCCCTTCCCCCTCTGCATTTGGGAAGCTGGTGATGAAGGTAGGGGTGGGTGTGTGAATCAGGGTGGGAGTAACAATTCTGACTGCCTCACAAATCTTACTACTTTCTCCATCACCTACATTGTATCTTAATAGTCTAAGGCTACCTCATAGCTCTGGCTTCTTCCCTCCCAATATCCCCCCAAGGACCAGGGAACAGAAAGCATCAGAAAAGCAATAACAAATCTCTCTCTGCTCTTCCCTTCTCAGCAGAATCCAGCAGTCCCAGAGAGCTGGGGAGAATTATAAAGGCAAGCAAGCTGCCACACTGCCCTTCAGCTGAAAATACAGACACAGGAGAGAGATGCCACATTCAAATCACAGAGCTGGCCACAGTCCTCACTGTTTCAATTCCCTGGCAAACTTGGGGGTACAAGAGGCAGACTTGCTGAATTGCTGCATTCCTGGGGGTCGGGGTGAGGTATTTGTGTGCCTGTCCTTTGATATTTGATAATAGTAATAGAGTTGTGAAGATGGAGTAAGATTACATGTACATAGATAATTCCCAGTACAGGTTAATATTACCAACATTATCACTCATTATCATTGTTGCTGAAGAGGATTTGGGTAAGTGATGAAGAGGTAGAGCTTTCAAGAAATTGGATGAGGAAGTAAAGACAAGTTTTTGTTATAAAATACCTACAGAAATCGCTTCATTATCTTTTGAGTCAACAAATATTTATTGAGCATCTACTATACTCCATACACTGTGCTCAGCATGGAAAAGGAATAAAGCAATTAAGTCACACATTCAAAAGACTTAATAATGTTGGAAAGACAGACATTAAATTCAACCAAGTTATTACATGATCACAAATTGTGATTGATAAGTACTAAGAAGGGAAATAACTTGGGTTGATGACAAAAATAACAAGGGAGAGATTTGTGGGCAAGTGAACAGGTCAAGGATGACAACTCCTAAGTGGCTGTAGGTGTTGAAACCTGAAAAGGACAGGAGTCAGTGAGCGTTGAATTGGTAGAAGTGTGTTCCAGGCTTAGGGAAGAGCCTGCTTGGTCAGGAAGTCAGGGTTACTGGAGCAGGGGAAGGTGAGCCTCAGGCTTTACTCTCAGCAGGCTCAGCCATCTCAAGGCCTGGCATTCTTGTTGCTTTTCTAAGTTCAACTTCTCACACTGAGCACCAACCTCCATACATCTGGATTTACACTTCTCTCCCCCTGGAGAAGCACCTTAAAAGGCTGTGGTGTCTTTGACATCTTAGAGGGCCAGTCGAAACACAAACACTCTAAGACAAGCTGACTCTACTGACTTGGAATATATAATTGCACACTGCAAAAAGCATTGTGCCGGGGAGTTGCCTTCCAATCCCTGCAGATCCATGCCTGGCTCTCAAGGAGTTAGCTGGTACTGGAGAACGCTTCCACATTTGGTATCGACAGTTAATTGTTAGCACTGACCCATGCAGCCTCCAGGTCTCCTTCCTCAGGCTAAGGAGCAAGAAGCAGAGATGCCCCTGGGTCAGGGGGCCAAAGAATTAGAGAAATGTCTCCATACATTCTCAACTGTCCATGAGAAGACAGTAATCATGTACCAAATGATCAATTTATCAATCTGGATTTTCTCTACAATCCAGAGACAATCTCTCTCCCTTGTTCTTTCTCTCACTTTTCAGAAAACATTTTAAAGGATTGTAAAACTGCAAAATCCAGACAAGCAATGGGTAGCAGTTCTGAGGTTTATGTGACAGTCTCCTGTGAACCCAGGAGAAGACTGAGTTGTAACAAAGATGATACTAAGCTAAATAAGTCAGAAGGAGAAGGAAAATACTGACTGGTCTCACTCATATGTGAAAGATAGAAAAACACAACAAAGGGTCAGTCAAAACCAAACCAATAAAATGGAGTAGAAAAGGACACAAGGGACCACGGAGATGGATCACGGGTGAATTGGTGGTGGGTTACCCAAGGGGCATACAAAATGTAAAAGATATAAATAACAATAAATATATATATATATTTTTAAAAAGTTTAAGCTACTGTTACATAGAACTGTTAAAAAAAAAACAATAATAAACTCCTAACATATGACTGCAAGCAAGTAGGTGGGGAGAATGGTAGGATGGGAGTGGGGGAGAGAAGGGGTTCAATGGTACATGGTGGAGATTTGTTGGGGTAGTGGGCAGGTATGAAAGTATACAGACATAGAGCTTTGAGCCTATAACCCCCAGAGCAGATATAAAGATGTAAATCTACTTTACCTCAATAAATACAAATTGGAAAGAAAAATAAAAACAAAAAAACCACACAAACAAAAATCGAATGACAGAATAGCAAAGATGTGGTTGTGTTCCTTGGCAAGTGGTGGGTGTGGAGTGGTTCCATGGAGAGGGCAGTGCTGAAGGGCATGGGGAGCTTCCAGATCCCCAAATAGCAACACCCTCATGACCTTAAAGACCCCGTAACCACATCATGATCCCTTGATCACTTTTTTTTTAATTGTACAAGTTATGCCTGAATACATTCTTGCTTTAAAATTTTTGGATAATCCAGGATTTGTCAGAGTAAAATAGATAATTATCTCCTTTCCTGCTTCCCCACCCTCCACTCTCATTCCCATCATCATTCTCACTCCTTGCCTTGGGCGACCATGATTGGCAACTTTTTTAGGCACTTTTATTCCAGCCTACATCCATATCATGTATGTTACAAAGAAAAGCATTCTTTTCTAGCTGATGTGTCTGGGAGCAGTCACCTGCAAGCATGTGGAGATGGATCACACGCATTGCAACAGCCTAACAGACATTTAAACCGGATAGGGTCTATTATTGTTCCCATTTTATAGATGGTGAGACTGAGGTTCATTTCAGGAGTTAAGGACTTGCCAGTAAATAATGCAGACATCAATGTCATGCCCTCACTACCACGGCCATGCTCTTAACAACCACACATTATCCTTTTGCTCTTATTTGGGCTTTTCTAGAAAGTGGCTTTTCATTTGGGTCCTCCAAGCCTGTTTCTGGCAGGTGAACTGTGTCAACTGGAAGCCACCAACCTGACTGGTTTATTCTGTGTCTACAAGGCCCATGGACCTTTGCATCATGCAAACACCAGTATTGACACAGCTTCCTTAGGACCCTGTCCCTGGTGACTGGCAGGGATGCACCCAGCCAGTGAGCAAACATCAAGCAGGCAGCTTCCAGACTGGGAAAGGCGATCTGGGATGTGGGTGGCGGGCAGCCTGGCAATATAAGAGGTAAAGGACCTGCGGAAGCTACACTCATTAGAATGCTGTAATTGGTTCCTGCAGGGTGTTGGAAGCCAGTGACATGGAAGAGATAAAGGAGAAGGGGCCTAGGGGAGTGCTATGGGTGCATTTTGTTTCTTAAGGTGTAGGATGTCCTTAATTTTTAGGGTAAAGAAAGGATAGGAGTTATCATCCCTCCCCTCTAGATGACATTTTTTTTTTCTGATCAGCCATAATACTTGTAGGTCAACATAAAATATGAACATCTGAAACCAAATTCAGCACTCCCAGTAGGTCAAACCCTGCCTTTCTGAAAAACTTGGTAGAGGGGAGTTGAATTTTATGCTCAGATCAGGAAATTTCCGGGGAGCCGGAAGTATTCCCTCTTGATCTGGGTGTGGTTCCCTGGTTTTAGGTGAGAATTCACCCAACCATAAACTGAAGGTGAGTGCTGCATCACAACAGCTCAATTTTATTATTCACTTAATTTTTTTAAAGATTTATTTATTTATGCATACAGGAACTGAGGTGTAGGCCAGAGGTGTGGGGTGGTGAGAGGATTCGCCAGAGACAGAGGGGGGAACAGAACAGGCAGATCTACTGAAATACACTGCTGAGGGGAGCAGCGGGTGAGACAGGAGAGGTCTGCTGCACCATGTGGGAAGCTCCCTGGCTGGGGATCAAACTGGTGCTGTAGTGGCTGCGGATAGCTTCATAGTATGGAGATTTTAACCCCTTGCGCCACCAGGAAGTCCCTTAATTTTTTTTTTATGGTGAGAACAACTGTATTTAGAATTATCCAGCTGGTCTCAGTTTAGATGATCCTAATTGTGTTGGCAACATCCAAAGCATCACAGACAGGAGATAATCGAACACATGCCTTCTTCTTTCCACTGGGTCTGGTCTTGGTGTTGCCCTTGGCTGCAGCAGTGTCAAAGAGCTTCTTCATAGCCTCTTTTGGTCTGGTGCTTGCTGGCCTTGACCTCCATCATGAACACAAGTGTGTTGTTGCCTTCTGCCTTCTTCATGGCTGAGTCGGGGAACTTGATGATGGCACAGTGGTCAAGCTTGTTTCTCTTGGAGTGCTCTCCCAAGGATATCTGGGGTGCTTTGGGAGTCACAGTGTCTTGGGTCACCAGAAGGTGGGTAACATCTGGATCTTCTTTTTCTTGTGGCTGTGGATGCCTATCAGCTCTGCTTTCTTGGCCTCTAAAGCTTTTGCATTGGCCTTGGCTTTACAAAGGTAGGGGTTTCCTTCTTCACTTTCACTGCCATCTTCATGAATAGGATTTATATCATTTTTAAAAAGTAAAAATACCTATTTTTCCCTCGCTAAAAACATTGGATTTCAAAAGTTTATCTGTAGACCATTGTTTTCCAGAAGCTCTCTCTATTGGCCAATGATACCCTGCCCCTTGTCTCTGCCTAACCAGATCCTGTGCATTATGAGCTTTTCAAAAGAAGACCTGCCTTGATTGCCCAAACCACATCAATCAGTGGTTGCCCAACCCTCACAGGAGCTGCTGTCAGAACCAGAGGCAGATCAGGATTATGGGACTGAAGATTCATGCAATTTAGAGAATTTTTTATACACAAAAGAGTGCAAATTAATGAATACAAAAAACAAAAAGAGACTGGAGGTTACAGGATATTTTATTCCTATGGTCTGTGTATGCAATACTATTTCTTTGCAATTCAGTCTTCCCTCTGCTCCCGGAACCCTTATCAGTCCCACCATGCTTATGATGCATTTGAGTGGGTCCAGTGAGACAGAAGGGCTGTTTCAGGTCAGCACACACATGTGAGTGTTGTAAGTCAGCCTCAGCTGAACCTTCCCTGTTTCACACACACACACCACCCAGCCACCCCAGGTGGGCTAGAAAACCCTGCAGATCAAAACCTGGGTTTTACATTGTTTTCATGCCTCTCACTGTGCACTCTTCAGTGTCTTTTATAGGACAGCCTCTCCAGACTCTTGAAATAAATGTTATTGGGAAGGAAAGGGACTCCCACAGACAGGTGGTATGATAGCAGGGAATGCTAAGTCATCACTTGGATGATGTGGGTTCTTTCCATGTTTCCTTAATCCCAGTCCTGAATATTCGCCCAGTCCCACATGGGAACAAACATCTTTTAAAAATTGGTTTGACTGGAAATTAACTTTAGCCCCTATGGAAAGAAAAAGATGGTGTGGCTTAACTCAGATAGGTAAAGCCATGTCTCTATACTGGATGCCCTTCTCCCTGACATAAGAAGGAAAGAAGGAGGAAATAATGGAGAGAGAGAAGGAGGAAGAGAAAGAGGAAGAAAGAAGATGAAGAAGAAAGGAAGGGTCTTATAAAAACAAAAAAGTAGGAGATTAATGGAAAAAGAATACTTAATAAAACTCTCTTGGGCTCACTCTGTCTTTTTTTTTTTTTTTTTGAGGCTGCTGTATTAAATTAAAGTCATACATAGGTTTCAAAGGAAATCACATTTCTGCAGCCTGGTGAGCCCACCTGACAATGCACGCTAACAGAATTGTAAATGTAAAGGGTAATGCTTGTCAGTGCCTGACAGTTCTAAATGGCCTTTTAGTTCAGTACGCAGAGCTGTCATAAAAAAACATAAAAATGCATATGCAGACAGCTGAAACTGCTATGCACATCATTATCTGCAAATGGTATAAGTATCCTGAACAAAAGGCCTTCCAGTTTAAGGACATGCATAAGACATTTCTCTGCCTCCAGCTTTAAAACAAAGTGCTGTCAAGAAAACAAGATTCCCAGGGCCGGGGCTGAGGTTTCTCTGTCAATCAGCGAGGTGCTACATTTGTACATATTTTTCTGACCCTGCATATGAGAAGAGCATTCTTAACAGATGTGTATTTAACTTCTGGCAGCTACATCTGTTTCTTCTGTGTTTTCCTTCTTCTTTCTTTATCATTGTTCTAGCAGACGGCTGCAGAGGGGCATTTGAGTGTATACTTATTCATCTTCCCTTATCATTGCTCTTTTCCCCTCCCCTTTCATCTACCTTGTCTTTTCATTAAAGCATTTGTTTCTTTCTTTTTCCTTTGTGATTCAAGAAGGCCAAGGGGGTTCAAGTCTGGAATTTGATGGTGATCAAATTGGTGGAGATGTTTGTCTTTCCTTCTGAGGCATGGAGAGTACCTGCCCTTTAAGACTGAAAGTTCCTTGAGGGCAAAGATAATTTTTGCCACCTAAGTGTTCTGAAACCTAGTTGTAGCTCGATTCACATGAAGATCTTTGTAAGATTCTCATTTCCTGGAATTCCCCCAATTGTTCCTCTGAATCAAGTTCCTCGGGCTGGGGCCAGGACAATTGTGTCCTTAACAAATATCCTGATGGGTTTCATTTTTCATTCAGTCAGACTTGCATCAGACAAACACTTATTGGACACCTCTCCCTTGGCAGTCACTTTTGTAAATACTGGGGGTGGAGATGTGATAGAAAAGACATACTCCCCAGTCTCAAAACAGCTTGAATGCTATTCAGAGAGACAGGCCAATAAACATAAACCAATTGTAAACACAATTGCAAATATGATTGATACAGAATGACAAATATAAAAAAAAAACAAACAAACATAAAATGGGCAATGGAAAGGATGTGGTGTGGTCCAGAGTAAAAAGTTCCAGGTGGGGCCACCAGGAACATTCTTCCCAGGAGCTGACATTTGATCTGAGACCTGGACGATGAGGAGTCAGTCCTGAGATCTAGGAAAGCACATTACTTCATTTTATTCTTTACTCAACAGAGTGGAAATTATTATCACAAACTTAAAAATGAGGAAAATGGGGCCTCCCTGGTGGCTCAGCGGTTAAGCGCTGTGCTGTGGAGCTGTTGGCAGTGGCGATGTGAGTTCGACGCTGGGCTGGGGAGATTCCCACATGGCGCGGCAGACCTTCCTGCCTTGCTTGCTGCTCCCTTCAGCAGTGTATTTCCGTTGATCTGCCTGTTCTGCTCCCCACTCTGTCTCTGGTGAACCCTCTCGCGGCCCCACACCTCTGGCCTGTACTCCAGCTTGTATGCATAAATAAATAAATCTTTAAAAAAAAAAAAGAATGAGGAAAATGATGTGTATTTGCCCCAAATGATTTGTGATTTGTCCCAAATGATACACCTGGTAAGCAGACACTCTGGGATTCATACCTTTGTGACAAGTTTGATGCAGATGAATTAATAACAAGCCTCCCTCCAGTTTCCATACCCATCCAAATCCTGCCCAGATATTAGGTCAATACCAAGTACATACTTTCCTGACATGGTCCAAGATGCACACACCAATGTATACCTATTGTCTGCCCATGAGTACATATCCCAAATAGTCCAGGTCTGTGTAGAATATGGTACACAAATTTCTATAATGGAACTCATTTTGAACTCCACTATTTCTGAAATCTTAGGATTTTAACTACAAAAGACTGATTTTCACTTAGGGTGCATATATGGAAAAGCCTAAATAAGACTAAACTTTTTAGGCCAGAGGCCATATTTTGTAGCAGTGCTGTCTCTGGTCTCTTCCCATTGACATTCTTCAGTCCATTCTGAGTATTTTGAAATTTGAGTTGAAACCTTAAAATCTCCAGATGAATGTCAAAGAGAGATAATGACCATTTTCTCTCAATAACCGATGGTCACTCCACAATATCTCCAGTTGGCTGAAGATGTGGACCCTGGAGTCAGAGACCTACTAGCTGTGCTAGTGGGCTAACCACAAAACCTTGGTTCACTCAACTTCAAATGGTGAAACAATAATATTTACATGACAGAGTCATTATGAGGGTTAAATGAGATAAAGGATTTATGATGCTTAATACAGTGTGGCATACAATAGGCACATAATAAATACCATCAGTTTTTATTACGAGGGTCATTAGTTTCTATTACACTATTAGGGTAACATTTCAAGTTGCAAATTGGACCAATCACCAGAGCTCTGAAGATGATTATTTTCCTTGACCTTGAAAGATATAGAGATTACAACCCTTCCCACACCAACATGCCAACTACCCTCTGAAGCCTTCTCTAAGGCAAGCATTAGTTTTATACTAAGCTTTCCCACTGTATTTTCTCTCCATAGAACTTAGGTTTTCTAGCTAGTATAAAAAATAACGCTCTCCTGCTCCATCTCCTGGGGTTTCCCTCTTGCTAAGAGCAATTGCTTTTTATTGAACGTGCAACTGTGTTGCTATGGAAAATATATTGTGATTAATGAGACCCCGTGATCAAGGCTACTTGAGACAGGATTGGACTGGCTAGCACGATGTTCATACCATTCCCAGTGCCAAAGTTGGCTATAGCAGAAACTGCATTATCAGCCCCACTACCAACTTTAGGAGGAGTTGGAGTTAATGGAAGGAGCTACTTGTTGTATAGTATGGTAAAAAAAACTAGAGATGAAGTAGCCAAAGAGGATTAAAGTGATGGAATGTAAAGCATATATAATTTTTAATTGCAGAAAGGGAATTAACAAGATAAATAGGAATTTATTAAGTTCACCATAGAGGTGAGGTGGGGGTCGTCTGAGAAATTTACATAATTATAACTGTGTGAAAAGTGCTTAAATGAATTTATATATGTGTGTGTGTTATATTCACACCTAAGAATATATCAAATTTTTAGAATCAAAGGAACATCAGAAGTCATCAACATACTCATCTTTCCAGAGAAAAGTCCATCTCATGGCATTTCCACTGTTGGTCTGGATTGATTGCCTCATTAGATGGGGGACTCACTATCTTCAAAGGAAGTTCTGTTGGAAAAGTCTACACTTTAATGGGGCGTCTACATTCAGCTCTTGGCAACTTTCACCCTGGCCTGTAAGAAGAACAAGGCTTCCATTTTCTAATAAAATGTAAGCAATCAAAAGAGGTGGTCTAGAAATCTCATTTCTGAGGCTTCTCAGTTAAGAAAACAGTGTTTTTCTTTCAACGGGCTTTCCCAACTGGTAGATGAAGAGGCTATAGCTTTCCTTATTACATGGGCTGAACTTGAGTTGCATGTGAATCCCAACTATCCAGTGGGAAGTCAGGATTTCAGGCTGGTGCTTGGGAGGGAGCTGTGGGACAGAGCAGTAGAATTAAAAGTCACTGGTATATTGTTTGGTAGATAATTTCATGGAAGTGAAGGAGACTGTGCAACAACAGGAGATAAGAAGACAAAAGGACAAGATGAAATCCTGAGTCTCCTCCATTTTCATATGGAGCATTGGTTCTATTAACTGCTCTAAGAATATAGGGCAGATGTAACTGAGACCCCCATGGGGCCCCATCCATTCTGTGCAGCATTTGAAGCTATAACTGTTCAACTCCAAAAGTCCTGAGAAATCACGTAAATCTCTTACTATGAGTTCCTCATAGGGGAGAGTGTATAAAATGCTTTTCCAAAGTTCTGTGCAGTTCATCCCTTCCTTTTCAAAATGTCTAACTTGGGACAGTTGCTGAAATCTGTCCTCCTTACTAACTATTTACATTCCTCCTCTCTACAACTCTTGCTCACCACTATGCTGTTTTCTCCCTGAATATTTTCCCTCTTTTCCAGAGTCAAGCTACTGCATATAACTGAAAGTGCCTGCTGAGATTTTTACTTCGAGCTACACTGGCCACCGAAGGATGTCGGAGGATTTGAAAGCTCCTGCATATATTTCAGTCCTTACTCCATTCAGAGGAAGCACAGGAAGCTCCTTCTCCTCCACCTTCCTCCAAACATGTACTTCTTTTTTCTTCTGTTTATCTTATTATCTAAAGGTCTTTTGAATAAATTGTGATAAATCAATTCTCTTTAACATCATCTCAAGTTTTCCTTAATCTGAAAAAAGTGAGGATGCATATTTATGCAAACACTTGATAAACATTTTGGTGGAACTGAGTCAATGTAGAATCAAAAGGCCATGTCAATAGAGATGCTCACTAGGCTGACTGGATCATTTCCCTTGAATGGTACTGGACTGTCCTATGTGACCATGTATATTGAGCTTCACAATAGGTGTGGCTGTAGTGACTTGCCCAAAGCCCAAGTAAGACAGAATTCAAGTTCATGGCCATTGATTCATTGAAGACCAGTAATCATGAACAAATTTTTAATACATCAGAATTAACATTTGGTAAGGAGTTCATCACATATTCCAAAAGGAAATTATGACAAAAGATTTACTAAAATTCAAATCATCTCCATTTATGTCCCATGATCTCTCAACATGGAGACACTATTTTTTTTTTTATGAGGAACTAGATGAATATTGTCTGTCTCCTTCCTAGTGAACCCATGTTTGCTCTGACAATTCACCACATTCTTTGCTCAGGCTCCAAAGCTTCTCTAGTCCCATAGCCTGTCCTAGAATTTTGGTCAAGTGTAGCTAAAATTAAGTTTCTGTCCATAGTTCCCAGAATTCACTGTTAAAAATCATTGGATTGTTTATTTGCCTCTAGCATTCTGGCATGGATCTCATTCCAGAAACAGCCTCAAAGATTGCAAACAGCTTTGCTTAACAACATGATCTGGGTTCCATGTCCACACCCACAACCATGTTCTTATCCACCCTTTCTCTAGCAGTTTGGGATGAAATAAATACCTCTTCTCACACAGAAAACTTCAGCTTGCTGTCATTTTTCCCACTGAATAGAAGTAGTTCCTTTCCTCTTCATACCTCAAATGTGAGCTTAAAGACAGCTCTTATTTATTGAACAGTCAGTTTGCTGCCTGATCAACTTCACCATAGGGTGATCAACTTCACCAGCCCCCATCCTGGCTTAAAACAAGAAACATGGATGTAAGAAAAAAAAACAAACTATATGTACAGAGTCCTGAGTTCTGGTCTCTGCTGCATTATTAATATTATGCACTGATTCTTGGACAGCTATTGAGTCATTTTCTGCTGCTGTTAATCTATAACGTGAGGCAATACTACCTTCCCTACTGAATTCATAGTACGGTTGAGAAAATCAATATAAAAATGTTGAGGAAAGTATAGAAAATGCTCTCTAAAGGTATAAGGTTAAGACGGTTTAATCTCAGTGCTCAGGTTTTGGACCTGCCCCAATCTCCACCTACACTTCACCTTCCCAGATATTTCTACCCTCAATCTGCCCACCCTTTATGTCATAGAACTTCCCCAATTACTAACCCCTTGTCCCCACACAGCACTCTATGTATCCTCAGCAAGAGGATTACTGACTAATTGGGAAAATGATCCAAACTTGTGAGTCATTGGGTCAGAATGTGTGTCCTCTCCAGGCAACAAGTAGCAATCCATGGAGGTTATATTCCTAATTATCACCAGGCTTGACAATACCATGCCTAACTTAGTTCTTCTAACAAAAATGAGATTGCAGGCAAATGGCATAAAAGAAGTGAATGTTTTAACATGTATTTTAGAAACACAGGAAGGAAAAGATTCACTTTCAGACCATATTCATCAATGTTTTAAACTTATTCAGATATCCTGCATCCAACCACCATCTGCCAACCAAACTTTGTCAGTTGAAGAAATATAGGGGGTGAAGACAAAAAGCTATTTACCTTGGTAGTTAATGCTGTGTATGGATTCTGCTTATATAGGACTGTCTACAATTTTTTAGTCTAAAAATTGCTCTGCACAGTTGCTTAATGGCCCTTTTATCTTCTCTTTAATCACTTCTAGGACTTATCACCATTCCCCCATTAAAGTTCCCATTTGTCTCTTTGATCAGCCTACTAATCCCCATTGGCATGCAGAGCTGAACAGGATACATACTATGCTTCTAGGTTAGTGGATAACACCAAGGCCAAATGTACTAACACTTAGCAAAAGGAAAAACATCACATCATCCCAACTGCACAAAACACACAGGTTTGCACATATTTGCACATGAAACACATATACTTAGGTGGACATGGGACAATCATGAAAATGGTACATTCTCATGTTGGGGGCACTAGAACAAGGATTCCCAATATGGTTTAAGACGCGAGAGAGACAGAGATTCTGATGCAGCTTTTCAGAGGCATGTAGGTGTTGGTTTATTTCAGAAAACTGAATTAGTGAGCAGCTAATACAGAGTGCACTATAAGGAACAAATCTTGAAAAGTGTTCTTATATACAACTGACCATTGCCTTATATCACTAAGGGAAAACTCTTCTCTTTTACTTTAATACAGATGTTCTCACCTGAAATTACAAATATTAGCAATCTACTCCCTTTAAAATATCCACTTCCAGGAATCAGTTATAAAGAAATACAACCCTTAGATGTAAAGAGGGAGATTCAAGATGACACAATTGGAAGTTATTTAAATGCTCACCTATAAAGGATTAGTTAAAACAAAACAAAACAAACAAAATAGGGCCTCCCTGGTTGCTCAAGGGGTTAAATCTCAGCACTATGAAGCTACCAGCAGCCACTGCAGCACGAGTTCGATCCTTGGCCAGGGAGCTGACCCACATGGCTCAGCAGACCTCTCCTGTCTCGCCCGCTGCTCCCCTCAACAGTGTATTTCAGTAGATCTGCCTGTTCTGCTCCCTGCTCTGTCTCTGGGGGAATCCTCTCATCCCGCACACCTCTGGCCTGTACCCCAGTTCTTGTATGCATAAATAAATAAAAGAAATCTAAAAAAAAAACACAACAAAAACAGAGCACAGAGAACGCGAGGGACACTTGATGGCCCTTAAAAAGAATGGTTTAAGTCTGGAAATCTACCTAGATGGGAAAAAGACCCAGAATATATATTTTTAAATTGTATCATTTTTTATTAATATAACGCAGGATTACAACCTTGTCTATGATTTAGGGTTATAGTTTCACACCTCTTTAGATGTATGTTATCACACCACACACACATCAGCAAAACACCAATCCAGCTTTAGAATTTATTTTTGTAATCCATCTTTAAAGAAAAAAAAGCAAGTTATAGGATAATATATATGTAAGACACATATTTGTAACAAACTTGTTACAATCTCATCAAATGAAATATATAACAAAAATTGTAGCGCCTCAGTAAGTGGTTCTTAAATTAGAATAATTCATAGGAAAAAACCTAAACAGATAAATGTCAAACAATTTCATTGTGACTCAGAGATGAGATGAGAAGAGGGAAAAGGGGAGACTGGAACTTTTCATTTCATAATCCTTGTTATTTAAATGTTTGTAAACAAGATATATGATCTTTATAATTTTCAAAAAACAAGAACAAATACTTGCCAGCCCCCTTCACCCCCATACACATTGCCTTCCAATCCAAATATTCATCTGGCCTTTTGAAAAAAGAAACCAATGAAGCTAGGCTGACTGAATTTCTCTGCAGCTCGACAACACCCTGCTCTTTTCCATTCGGCATTCCATGAAAGGGTAACAGAGCCAAGTCCTGTGTGTGGGAAAGTGTGTTTTTGTGTGTGTGGATCCCGTTGTAGTTAACAACGCCCCTCCCTTTGTAACAATTTAACACCCACAAGTATCCTCAGGAAGGTCAAAAGGGAACAGCTAGAGTAAAAAAACATGTTTGAGAAATGTTAACTAGCTCCCACTTCCAAAATTCTTTTCCCCCACATTAAAAAAGGACATCATGCGTGTTTCCATCAGCGTCTGGTGGCTTTAATAAAACGGGTGGTGAGCTCGTCCTTAGAAAAAGTGGGAAGCTGGCGGCAGGCTCTTCATCGGAAATGAGGCGCTGTGCTGGGAATCACATTGGACTTTACAACATAAATTTAAAAGTCATCATGCTTAATGCTGTATCCTTTTCATAACTCATGCAGGAGTCTTGTGGACATTTGGAAATATGAGAGTCCCAGGAAAGAAAAATCACAGAATTTCCATATTCAAGGAAAATCAGCACTTCTTCAGATGATTAAAAAAAAAATTCCATTCACAAAAAAGAAAGTAATTTCCTGCAATTTTATATCTGAAATGTGAACTTGAATCTTCAGTAGACTTACGGGGCAAAGTGAAAATTCTAATCACCAGCATGTTTTAAGGTGTTTCAGGTGAAAAAACAAGATTGGAGGACCCCCGACACTATTTAGGAGGTGTTACTGAATGTGCTTTGGGCTAGCCTGTTTTGATCCATGTCTTTCTCTCTGAAAGAATGAACAGTAAGTAAAACTGTACAATGTTACTCAATATAGCATAGCTTCATAATCCTTAGAGAAAGTGGATTTTAATACTAGCTTTGCCTGTGTGTCCTCAGGCATGTAGTGTCTTCGCATCAGCATCTCTTAAATATGAATTTAAAAACCTGCCTGTCTGATAGGGCTATTATAGGGACAAATGAGAGAACATAAGTAGGTATTTTTAAGTTAAGGGACTCTTTGAGGACACTTTCTGTAAACAAAGAAACGATTATGAAAACTGAACTATACCAGATAACTTCTTCAAACTAGTTTTTCTCATCTGTGAAATGGGGTGATTCACTAATAATTAATTCAACACATATTTAGTACCCCCACATAACAGTGCTGTTGTAGCTGCTAAAAGGATAATTGTTCCAGTCTGCCTACTCACAGAGACATTATAACATCAATGAGGCAATGCCTAGCAAATACTTGGGAAACCACAAAATACTCGGAAACCTGTGTTATGCCTTCACACAGGATTATTAGTCACCACTGAAACTTTTTTTCATTCTTTTAAAAATGATTTTACCAAGTACTCAGAATGAAAATAACCACAATGCAGCCAAATTCTGCCTCTGAGGGCTTAATATTTACTATGGTGCCTGGATATATTGATAGAATTACAATTGTCTTTAAATAGTAAAACAAAATAAGTATTAGTGACAACATATCCCAGCTTCTAAAGATTCAAGACAATGTGTGACTCAGAAAGAACTCCTGTAGGAGATTAGTTTTGGGCTGACTAGTTGCTACTTCTGAATACTTATCAACCCACCCAGTATATCATCCATTCAACAAATTTTTACTGAGCATCTACTATGGGCAGACCCTGTGCTATACATGACCATGGATATATTCTCCAAGCACTGGGTTTTTATCTGGAGATACAAAATACTACTCTATTAGAAGGGCCACACCCAGCCATGTTAATAAACCAGCTCTGAGAAGGTAGAGTGCAAGAAGAAGAGTGGTGATCTGTCACAGCTGCCCATTTTCCTGGTGTAAATACTCCTAATGTGCATGATTTCAAGTCATCAGTGGTTTGAAAAGAGGCCTTGAATAATTCCTGACGACTTGTTCATTGATTTTGATAAGCTGTTACGAGTTAGTGCTAGCATACTATTGAAGACCAAAATGTGTTTGCTTCTTATTTAGCCAAAGAAATGGCACATTTGTTAGACTCTTGATGAAGATTCACCAAAATGCCTCTTAATCCTGGTCTAAATTCTTTCTCAGGAATCTACAAAGTCCTTCCAAGCTGTTCTCAAAAGTCCACAGGACAATAAACCCTGGTGATTTTGGACAGACCCTTCAGCCTGCAATCAGAAGTGCCCAACTAGGCTAAAGAGTGTTCTCTTAAGATGTTGAAATACCATGTTATGAAATGAAAGTCTTAGGAATCACATACAAAACCAAAACAAACAAACAAAAATTCTGTACATGACCTTTTCAACCTCATGGTAAGATTTTGAAGTTAAAAAATGAAAAAAGCTTAAATGGTTAGGAAATAATTAATGCCATAGTAGAAAGAAGAAAAACAAACAAGGTCAAAAGAGAAAGGGACCCTGTCCTTATGCCCTTCACTCTAAACTGCTCTCACTAGCAGAACACTTGCTAGTTCAAGGGGACACACTTTTTTTTTTTTTAAAGATTTATTTATTTTTGCATACAAGCTGGGGTACAGGCCAGAGGCATAGGGCATTGAGAGGGTTCACCAGAGACAGAATGGGGATCAGAACAGGCAGATTGACAGAAATACACTGCTGAGGGGAGCAGCGGGCGAGGCAGGAGAGGTCTGCCACACCATGTGGGAATCTCCTTGGCCGGGCGTCGAACTCGCGTTGCCACTGCCAGCAGCTCCACAGCGCAGCGCTTAACCTGCTGCGCCACCAGGGAGGCCCAAGGAGACACACTTTTCACAGTTGTGTGGACCCCTAACCAAATAGAAAGTTATTTGCCATTTTACAAACTTCTCTAGGAAAAAGTGTATGGTGCTAATATTAAACTTTGCTTAACACGAAGTACAACTGACTAGTATTTGTGGAGAAGCTCCATAAGCAAGACAGCACCCTTTAGAGATATGAAATGCACCCTCCACCCTCCAGAAGTTCACGTCTATTTGGATTGAGCTTGTGCATCCCTGCATAAAGGTGGCTTAAGGGAGAAAATCAGGCATGTCACAGATGAGTGGTTTTCAAGAGACATGTTGGGAATAGACCAGTGAATGACAAACCCGCAAGGCAGTCTTCTAAGCTGTCTACTCTCTGGTCTATCTACATCTTTCCTAATCCCTTCCTCACACTCCTACTGTCAGGCACAAGCTCTCTTCTCTCACTTCCTCAATGAGACATATTCTCACCTTTCTCTGGGCCATCACACAACTCCTTCCTCCTTACTCCACTCCCCTTGGCTGCCCACACACGTGTCTCCTGGAGTCATATTTTAGATCTCAACCCAAAAGTTATTTTGTTCTGTTTATTCTTCTTCCAGATAGTCTTTCCTGACCAACCCATCTGTGTTTGATGCTCCTCCTCTAGACCTAGGGTTCTTTGTGAGTTCTACCATCTCTAGCTATGTGGCACTCCTAACTGTAACTTCCTGTTCACTTGACTGTGCTCATTACAACCTTCTGTACATTCCAGGACAGCAACTTTGTATCATAAGATAAATTCATTATTACTGTTTATAGAAGAGGAAACTCAGTCCCAAAGAAATTAAATAACCAGTCTATGTGGTAACACTTATGTTTATTGGCAAGATTCCTGGTTGCAGAAAACAAGCCATTCAGTTAGTTGAAGCGGGGAAGTTTATGAAAAGATATCAGCGGTGAACTTAATGTAGTAGATACACACATTGATTCTCAATGATGCACAACTAAAACTTAGGTAAGTTATAATGCAATGTTTCTTCAATATAAAATTAAATTTTTTGAAAATAGATGTTATGTAGCTTACAGAAGTTCCTAACCCTGACAACTGGGCCCTACTAGCCTGGTGCAGACATATCCAGGAGAAAGACCCAGTTGTACCATCTCCACTGCCCATCAATTAATCAGCCTGCTTGAAACTAGGGACTGGGTACCGGAAATGCTGCTGAATGGTCTGAGAGGATAGAAACCTTCTCACCATCATGAAGCCCTGCCCTTCTGCTCACCCTGCCCATAGCTACCACCTCATGAATGGCACAGGGCTGTTTCTGAATCTTGCATGTTTCCCTAACTGGTAAGGATTCTGGGCAATGGCATTCGCTTCCCAAGCTCTATATTAGGAATGCCAAACTAGCAGAGTTGACATCAGAATTGACATTGCGTACACCATCCTACAGTAACAGTTATTGCTTCACCCAGAGAATGGAATCTGCAAGAAAGACCAGGGTTGGGAAAATGTGAGGTTGGACACACAGCTAACTTGAGGGGCTCTGCAGAGTTCTTTGTATACATTATCTGGTGTAACTATACTTCATTCGTGAGTGATCAGTATCATCACATCCCGTTTATTTTTTTTTTTAAGATTTATGTATTTATGCATACAAGCTGGGGTGCAGGCCAGCTGTGTGGGGCAATGAGAGGATTCACCAGAGACAGAGTGGGGAGCAAAACAGGCAGATTCACTAAAGTACACTGCTGAAGGGAGCAGCAGGTGAGACAGGAGAGATCTGCTGTGCCATCCCGGAATCTCCCAGGCAGGGCATCAAACTCTCGCTGCTGCCGAAAGCTCCACAGTGCTGCACTTCACCGGTTGCGTCACCAGGGAGGCCCCTATTTTTTTTAAAGATTTATTTATTTATGCATACAAGAACTGGGGTGTAGGCCAGAGGTGTGGGGTGGTGAGAGGATTCACCAGAGACAGAGCGGGGAGCAGAACAGGCGGATCGATTGAAGTATGCTGCTGAGGGGAGCGCAGGCTAGGCAGGAGAAGTCTGCTGGCCATGTGGGAATCTCCCTGGCCAGGGGTCAAACTCCTGCTGCAGTGGCTGTAGATAGCTTCATCGGCTGAGACTCAACCCATTGCGCCAACAGGGAAGCCCACATCCCCTTTATATATAAGGAATCGGAAGCTCAAATAATGGGTAAATTTCTCAAAGAAAGAGAGAAGTTCAGCATTGAATCTTGGGCATCTATGAATTGAACTGCCACTGTACTCGACTCTGGAAGGTGTCTGTCTAACATCTTTCCAGATATTTCTCTGTAGCCCTCTGATCCTATAAGATATACGTGTGAACACAGTGATAGACACATATACATGTAAGCACACTGCATATTTTGATTGGTAAACTTGTTTTTATTATACAGTGAGGGCCCAGTCTCATGGGCCACGATCCTTGGGAGATGTGGTTGTTTCAGGTTGTTGGCAGAGGGACACCCAAGCTTTAGATTTTTGACTCCTCATCACCGCTTTTGTTTGTCCTGAAGGTGAACATAATGTCTCTAATGAGTAATACAAGATCAAATAGAGAAGCCATCAGAGATGGGTGTGAGGAGATGACAGGGTACAATTTAGAAGAAAGGTCTGATGAAAAGCTTAACGAGCAATGAAAGTCGCCTCCACTCGTTGGTTGGGCATCATACTTGTATCAACTTAGATTCTCTCAGCAATTATCCCCCTCTATAGATGAGAGAGCCTTGGCTTGAAGGTTAAGACATCTGATCAAGGTCACACAACCAGTAGATGGAAGACAGAATTAGCAGGCAGGTCACTTTACACCTAAGACTGTGATTTTCTAGGTGCTGAGAATGTCATGAGAGAGAGCATTGGTCCTATCACTAGTCTCAAGGATTCCCATCCCAGCTACCAAAGCCCTATGGCTTTGGCAATGCCTCTATACTTGCTGGGTGTTGACTGCATTCTCTGTGAAATCCAGGTATTGGTTTCTATCTGATGGAGTTATTAACACCAAATAGTCAAATGAGAGCGTCTGGTATTATTATTTTGGCTATGATACCATGATTACTATAGCAGTAATATAATTTATATATTATAGAGATATAATTGTTATAATAATAATTGTTATTACTGTCACCTCCACACTGTCACCTCTCTGAGGACTGACATCTTCGGAGGCAGGAAGTATGCTGAATAAAAAGGCTAGAGACATGCATTTGCATGGCCCATTCCCGGGGCCACAAGATCCTCCTCTCCCTGCAATGGAAAGTTCCTTCTAGGAAGCGGTGGGAGAGGAGGTTGCAGGTGGCTGCAGAACCGCATTGTGTGGAAAGCTTTGAATTTCCTGAGAGACAGGCCCAGTTGGACCCTGGTAGAGACCTGCCTTGGGGGTGGTAGTGACAGAACTATTCCCAGCCGCTGTGCTTCACATCCTCGCCCCAACACAAAAGAGGAGGATGAGTGACACCTCAAACAACTTTGGAGAGTCTAACAACAATTTTCAACTTCAAACAGGCCACACATAAAAGTTGAAGACTTTTGCTACAAACCCAACCACTGGGAAATCTCTGCCTGGCTGACATGAATTCCCTAGCCACTGTGAAGCCGTGACAGAAAATGCAACATTTTTTTTTTTTTATTCCAAGTACTTTAACATTTCAATCTAGGGCATGGGCAATGTGGAGCAAATCCAGGTCAGGTCCTGCTTTAATCCCCAAACTGAGTATCAGTGTGAACTCCAGATGGAATTAAGGCCCAGAGGTGAGGGGACGGAGAGATGAAGGGCCACAGGAAATGAGTTAGATCCTACTAGAATTTGCTTTCTCCATGTCAGCATCACTGTGCAGTGGGTCACGATTATCATGGTTCATACTAGGTCTTTAAATTTTTCATCCCATGCTACATTTTTACAGCATGCTGGTGTCTATAAGCCTGATGCATATATGTTGTCTTCCTTGATTTCATTAGATTTGCCAGGATTGGACAAGTTCAGTTACAGAATGATAAGATTAGGTATGGAAGGAACCTTTGAGACTACTGTAGTTTTCCTTTAGGTTAAGTCTTCTCAGGAGAAGGTGTCGATTCTTTTAACGCCAGGCAATGTTGGACTGTGGAATAGCATCCAGATCTCTACACTTCTGGATTTAAACACTGAAAACGTTCTCTGAGTGTCTGTTATTGCTGTGATATGTGACATTGGAGCCTGGGCTAAAGGTAAACCTTGACTTTAGAGGAGATTTCAGCCTTGTGGTAAAATAATCAGCGACTTAGGTAATTATAGCAAGGAGAACAGATGAGGTTCAGGGCAGTGCCGACGGAGATAGAAATATGCATGCTCAGGACTTCAAACTGGCACAAGCATTTTCAGAGGACACAGAGTTTTAGTGTTTTAGATAAATATGGCATGGGCCCAATGTTTAAAAAATATTTGCACAAGGTAGAAAAGCACACACACAAAAAAAGAATTTACTCAGATGCCACTGAGAAATAAACAATATTAAAATCCTGCTTAAATCCTTCCAGATATCTCTCTGCAGCCCTCTGATTCTGCATAGATATAAATATGGATACAAACTATAGATACATATATTCATATATGCAATCACATGCTGATTTGCACACTCATTTTTTGTTTTACAATGTGACATAGACAAATGTTAAAGTCGATAAAAATAGGATTACCACATCATTCAAAAAAGTTGAACACTATTTCACAATATGGATGCACCATATTTAACCAGACCCTTTTGATGGTCCTTTCAATGGGTTATAATGTTTTCTCATCATAAGTAACAATGTGACATTGCATGTATATCTTGGGGAATGTCTCTTTAGGTCAGAAATAGGATTACTACAATTTGCCAAATTGCCTGAGAGGTTATTTTTCAAGTTTTATAGCCAACACATCCAGTTGTGGATACCTTCCTACACTTATTCTCACCATTAGCTCTACAGAATCTGCAAGAAAGGCCAGGGTTGGAAGAACATGGGGTGGGCATGTGACTAACTTGAGGGGCTCTGCAGGGTTTTTTGTGCACCTTATCTGGTGTAACACACTTCATTTGTGAGAGGTCAGTATCCTTCTGCCTCCTTTATATTTGAGGACTTGGATGCTCAAAAGTTGGTTAATTTCTCAAAGAAAGAAAGAAGTTCAGCACCGAATCTTGGGCATTTATGGGGTCACAAAATGCCCTGGGCACCTAAGGATGGATAACAAAAGTGGGGTGAGGACAACTTTATCTACTTCGAATGCCCACCCCCAACTCCACAGTTTCTCCTAACATCCATTAAAAACCAGTGTAGGGTGGGTGCTGTACCAGCTCTCCTGCCATAAATGTCTGCACTTGTTTGGGGCTTTGGGAATTGGCCTTGATCTTCCCCACCTTGGGGCTGGCTTTTGTATGAGTTTAAGTCTGAGAAACAAGTGAATTCCTGCTTCTCCAAGATCTTAAAATAGGAAAGATCAGCTAGCAGCTATGAGGGGAAGCCAGCCAAGGTGTGTGTTTGCTGGCTATAACACGGGTAAGCCCTCTGAGGCCCGAGGAATGGACTCAGGGGCATTTCCCCACTGTGTGTTTCTGCCTGTAGTGTGCCTTGATAGACGGCTTTCACTTATAACCCATCCCTCACCTCATCTCTCTCCCTGAGCTCTCTGTTGCTTGAAATACAGTTCTCTCATTTGAATAGCAATGACTAAGTGCATTGGAACTTACTTAAATACATTCTAGAAGCATTAAATTGGGAACACACAATTCAGCAATATACCATTGCCAGACTCTGGTAAAAGCCAAGGTGATTAAAACAATTTAATGCATGAAACACGTATTCAGGAAGGTAGAAAGAGAGTAAGTTTTTCCAGTGTGACGTCAGCCCAGTGGTTGATATTTTGGGAGAAGTGGGTGGAGGCCACTGCAAAGAGAAAGTGAAATAATTGATGAAGACCCAAAGGAAAATGCCCTTGATCTTGAAGTTATTACTTCATTTCATGAAATACCTTAAAAGTCAATGACAGACTATAAAGTCAGAAAGTCAATTGTTTTCTTTCCCCTTGGATACAATTCCAATATGTGCATATAAACATGTCAGACAGTTCTCTAGGAAAAAAAAAAGCTATAGCTTTGGGGTCTGGGTCATGTTTTCAAATAGCCTTATTATTCCTGTTATGAAGTGGACACTCAGGTATTTGGCCCAAGACTTCTACACCCAAGAGACCGGGTGATTTATAACTTTCTGTCCACATTCTCATAGCTCTTGGCCAATTTTAAAGGCTCAAACTAGGTTCACCATTTACTCCATCAGGAAAAGAAACACACACACACACACACACACACTCTCTCTCTCTCTCTCTCTCTCTCTCTCTCTCTCTCTCTCTCTCTCTCTCTCAGCAAATTCATGTCACAGAGATTAACCACTCTCTTAAAGTGCCTTTGCCCTGGAACCAGATTGCAGTTCCTCCCCTCCCTTCCTTCCTCCCTTGCTTTCTTTCTTCCTTCATACCACCCTCTTTCCTTCCTCCTTTCCATCTTATTTTTCTTCTCCTTCTCTCTCCTACTCTCTCCTCTTTTCTCTCTCTTTTTGAGTTCATCAGGGAATTAAATCAGGGATATAGATGACTGACTGGCATATAGCTATAATGAGTAGTTGAAAGTCAAGAAGCTTCAGGTAGGGTTTGATCCAGTAGCTTTCCAATGTTACCAAGAACCTGATTTCCTTCTGTTTTCCTTCACCTTGTCTGTTCTGTTCACCTTGCCTTTCACCCTTTTTGCTTCAGAAATAGTTCACCCTTTTTGCTTCAGAAATAGTTCTAAAAATTTTAAAAGAACTTTTGTTTTTGTTGTTGGACAAGTGATCCTCATACTTGTGCTTCTTGTCATAAGTAGTTTCTCAAGATGTACAAAAATGAAATAAAAATCTTGTGCATTTCCCCAAACAAACAAACAAACAAACAAACAAAAAACTAAGCTCTTCTGATGATGGGCCTTATAAATTCTTGCTGGTGCTATAGCAACAGACAAGGCAGTGATGATTCCTGACTTCACTGTACATAAAGTCTTGTTGATCAATATTTAGCTTGAGAAACAATGGTGTGGATATAGTGAGTTCCCATCCCAAGCATTTATTTCTTCAATTATGTGAACACAATCTTGAGTTCAAGAGCCTGATTGGTCTAAATCAATTCATATAATCTCATCCCTATTGTCATAATTATTCTATCATAGATGAACACACAAACTATGTTGCTTTAATCAGACTGAGGACTCATTCTTACTGATCAAAGAAGGAGAACTAACTTCCTTCACTGCCTTCCCCCTCCCACTTTGGATATGAAATCACCAGTCATCTTGCTGCTATGAAGTGGGCCAGAACTAATGGGGAACATGGAGAAAAAAGGAGAACAGAAGAAAATACAGCCCTTGGTAACATTAGTAAGCTACTGGATCAAATCCACCTGAAGCTTCTTGACTTTCAAGTATTTTCTTTATCTGTATGCCAATTTTAGTTGGATTTTCTACTACTTAGAGATGAAAGAATACCAATACACAGTGATGTCTTATTTACTCAATAACTTTGAGGAATAAAATACTCTTCTCATAGAAATGTTTCACCTCACTGAAACTTGACATATTATGTATCAAATCTATTTGATTTAAACTGTTTTCAATGGGAATTATTATTAATTATACCAGGTACTTATGTATCTCAAGAATTATACCAAATGGAGGATGTGAAAAGTGCTCTTACAGTCCTAAATATCTCCTCCACATTTCCCTTGTACTGCAGCATCCTCACAAACTATTAACATAAGTTGGATTGTTGTCTTTGTGCTAAATATTTCTGAATACAATCCTTTTCAGAGAGCTATTTTCTGTAGTTTTGTGCTCTCAACATTAGCTTCCAGCTTTCTCTTGGTGTAAAGCACACCATGTCAGCCTTTAGTAGCTATTCCTTCCATGTAATTTATTGTTTATAAATCTGTTAAAAGCTTGGAAATCAAATAACCAAACCTGTTAGAATTAAATCTAAAATAAGGGTAAATGGAAACCAAGCAAATATCTTGAGGGTTGGTCTCCAGTGAGTCATAGGTTTGGAACCCACCCTTGGAACTCTCAGATTCCATATGAACACCTCAGAAGTCCCCTGGGCAGTGGGGGAGGATTCACTCTAATTATGGGGCCCTAGGATCAACAAATCCTGCTTCAATCAGTACCTCTCCATTTTTAACTGCAATGAAGCAGAGTTCCTAAAGAGATTTCATTTGAACAAAAGGATTCCATTCTCTAAGAACAAAAGTAAGAAGTGTTCCTCTATACCAACTTATATGACAAAATGCCATTCCACATGTTCCTTTCAGGGAAAATATCTTCTTTAGTAGATATACTCTTGGATGTGGAAATTTACCTGTACCATTCCAAACAGGGCAAGATAGAAAGATTGAAATCTTGGTCTCATAAGCACTAAGTGCTTCATTTAGCTTTACAAATATTGTTTATTCAAACCTTACCTCAACAAAATTCATTTTTACAAGGTTAACAGCCTACTATGCTTCAGGAAGTCTGAAAGGTCACTGAAGGTACAATACACCAGTATTGTATATGGTACTAAGAATCAAACCCTACTATAATCAAACCCTAAACTACAGATACTTTATATGCACTATTTCACCTACAACAGCTCTGTGTACCTTTGCCACTTCCACCTTGCTTCATGCCCCAGAATTTCTCCTACTTTGCAGATGGATATGGCCATCTTGGTATTTGTGTACCTGCAACAGAAGATGTGGGCAGTCATGCCTATGGGACAACCTGCAGCCACCAACTGTAGATAATCAGGCAGGTGATTCTGAGCCACATTATTATTTTTTTAATATTTATTTATGCATATATACAAGAGTTAGGGTGTAGGCCAGAGGTGTGGGGGGCAGGAGGTGAGAGGATTCACCAGAGAAAGAATGGCAAGCAGAACTGGCAGGTCTACTGAAATACACTGCTGAGAGGAGTAGCAGGAGAGATGGGAGAGGTCTGCTGTGCCATGTGGGTTAGCTCCCAGGCTGGGAGGATTGAACTCCTGCTGCCTTGTCTGCCGATAGCTTCATAGTACTGAGGCTTAACCCCTTGGCCACCAGAGAGGCCCTGAGCCACATTCTTAAGGCTCTCCACAGAAGGTCCAAGAATTACTAGTCGCTTCATAAATGCAACTCAAAACCACTACCAGGGACTGACATTCCCATCTTCCCTGCCATTCACTACTGATCTTGGAAGCCCATTCCCAAATTAAACTATCTGCCTGCAGGTGCTGCAAAGAATAAGTCTCAGCCAGGTACTGTGAATAGCAAGACATCCCAGTTTCTGAGATGGTAGATTCAAAAAAATATTTGCCTCTGAGAATTGTGAGATTTGATAATTTATAATAAAAGAAAAATTTGTTAAGCAAACAAATTGATATTAAGTCATTGCAAAACAGATGAATTAATTAAATAACCAGCACAATTTTCTTTACAATGGTTCTGCTTTAGTGCCTGCTGCTTTGCATCTCTAGCTATAGTTTTGGGCAATCTTCTTTCACTGACCCTGATGATCGTGCTTTGGCCCTGTAAACTCCCCTTTTTTCAAAAAGAGATTGGATTATATTCACTTCACTCTGAAGAAAGGCAGGAAGATCCATAAGAGATTTTATCACCTTTTTTCATTCATCCACCCAGGTGTTCACTACAGAAATTGGAAATTATCACTCATAACTCTTTCTAGGTTATGATGCTCAATTCATTAGCAAATTATGTTGAGCCTTTCTCCTTAAAAATCTCTCAAATCTGTACATCTCAACTTATTTTTGCTGCCACTACCTACTCTACCTATTATTCCATAGCACAATTATCTTTTAACTAGATATTCTTTGCACATGTCCTAAACTCCACATCCACTTTACTCTGCCTAAACCCATTTATCATGTTATTCCTTCCTTCCATCCATCCATCCATCCATCCATCCATCCATCCATCCATCCATCCATCTTGCCTCCATCTTTTATGAAATATTTACTGCTTGTTTATATACTTGACACTATGCAGAGCTTGCAAACCCAATGTTGAACAGGAAAATCTACAGTTTTGAAAACTAAGAGTTGCTTAAAAATATATAAATACAAACATTTTTCTCTCATTAGTAGTACATAATTGCTCTCCAAATAAGTTCCAAACTCCTTGGTAAGCCTTATAAGATTCTCCTGACTTAGTCAATGATTTCTATCCTTGTAATCTCAGTTCTTGCTATACATCCCTCTCCTCACACAAACTCCTTTCTCTGCATGCCACATTCTTGGATTCTAGTTCTATCAGGTCTTATGACACCAAATTCCTTCTTATCTCTGGTTATCACACTTACATTTCTCCATCTGAAATAATTTTCCTTCTTTATATCTGGTTTGCTCTGATTCTCCCTCCTTGGGAAAGTCATCAATGGATACTACACTATGCTGAATCCCATTCTTTTAAGAACTCACGCTATACTGTTGCATTCATTTCAAGTTTAGCAAATAATTTCTTTAAATTTAAAGTTTCTATTGTTAAATAAAAGAGTATTGATGGCAGAACTTTGCCTTGAATTGTATAGATAATGATTAAATTGTATACAGTATATGATGCAAAAATATTTGTTTAAATGAGCTTTAGAAGTCTTCATGATACTGAAGTAAAATGATAGTGGACAATGGAGGTTAGAGATCTACATTGTATTTTGCAGTTCTAGGATATGAATTGATTTTATTATTTTTTAAAATATTTATTTATTTCTGCATACAGGCTGGGGTATAGGCCAGAGGTGTGGGGGTGAGAGGATTCACTAGAGACAGAATGGGGAGAAGAACAGGAAGACTGACTGAAATACACTGCTGACAGGAGCAGCAGGCTAGACAGGAGAGTTCTGCTGCGCCATGTGGGCATCTCCCTGGCCAGGGATCAAACTTGTGCTGTAGTGGCTCTGGATAGCTTCAGAGTGCTGCAACTTAACCCGTTAAGCCACCAGGGAGGCCCAGGGAATTGATTTTTTTTTAAGATCTTTAATTGATTTTCTTTATAGTAATAATTCTTGGTTGAAATTCTAAAATTTTCCATCTTTTTATCTACATTATCAATTTTCTTCTGATTATAGTTATTTTATACTTATCTGCAAACTCTAATACCTAGATTATCTGCAGGTCTGTTTCTGTTGGTTGTTTCTTCTTGATTATTCCTCACAATTTCCTGCCTCTTTTGTGTCTAGGAATTTTTATTCTTTGCTGAACAATGATATAAAGAACCACAGAGTCTCCATATGACTTCCCAGAGCCAGTTAGGAACTGATCACTATAAACCTATCAGGAATTATTTGGGCTGTGACTAGATTGCCGTTATAGTAAGACTTACTTCATCGTGGTTCCCCAGGCATAGTCCTTCTAGACTTGATTGGGAAGCTTGATGTCTCAATCTCAGCTCTGAAAGTGCAACCTTTGCATATTTTGAATTTAGTTATTTAGCTCCACAACTTAGTAATAAATATTGGGCAAATATCTCAAGGAAGGCATTGATTCGTGTGCATTTTGTAAGTAACCTCCGTCCAGCAGAACTTTTTCCTCCTCTAGCACCTAAAGGTTACTAATTCATTCTAGTTTGCCTGGAACTCCTGTGATTTTAAAAACCTAAAATCACATATTCTGGTAACCTTTGAATCCCAGATCAACTAAGAATATTAGTTACACTCAAAGCACTGTAAAAGTGTGGACGTTTTCACTTTTCCTTTCTTACCCAGGCTCCCAGTCTCCTGTACCACCTTAGAATTCAGCAGCTTTGCCTTGTTGTTTGTGGTTCCTCACTTTCAAGTTTATCATGCCAGCTTTGGTTGTCAAAACCTCTGCTGATTTATCTTTCCTTCATACAATCCCTTAATTTGGTTTATGTCCAATCTTTAGGCTGATCCTAGAATTTTCAAATGCCTCTAGTTAAGAAAATTGCAAGTCAGCACTGGATTTCCTAAGTAGGGACCTTCTGTCTCCGGAATTTTAGCTTTACTTCCTGCTGCTCCACAGCTCTTTTCCTTTTAAAAGTTGAGTCTTGCCATTTATCCCTTTTCCCTGGTTTATATCATAGGCGTTTTGACCTGCCCAATCCTATTTCAAATAATCTTGTAGAGGGAGTCCACAGATTTTTCTCCAAGTGTATAAATGTGTGAGGTCAGTGCACTATTATCTCTACTTTTTTTTTAAATAAACATTTTATTTATTTTTGTTATTCATATCTTTTACATTATTGTGTGTTCCCCATAGGTTACCCACCACCTGTTCACCCATGAAGCCATCACCATAGTCCCCCGTGCTCCTCTCTTCCCCCCTCTTGAGCCCTTACCCTCCCCTCCTTCCCTGCTAAATGTCACATTCTTATTTGGCTCCCCTATATTCCTGTTATAAGTGAAACCATTTGATACTTTTCTCTTTCTTTCTGGCTTATTTCACTGATCATGATCCCTTCTTGCTCCATCCATGTTGCTGCTAATTGCATGTGTTTGTCTTTTTTGAATGCTGAATAGTATTCCATTGTGTATATGTACCACATCTTCTTGATCCAGTCATCTATTTTTGGGCATCTGGGTTGTTTCCATACCTTAGCTATTGTAAACAGTGTATTATCTCTACTTTATAAAGGTACTGGGGAAGTGAAATGAGTTTCATAGGATCATGTAGCTTGCAAGAGTAGCTGCGATCCAACATTATGAAGCTGCAGAGTTTTTATGCTACAAACTTTAATGATATTCTTTCAAAAACCAGGAAACCAAGTTTAGAAAACTTAATTGATTTGCCCAAGGCCTCACGAAAAGTTTGAGACAGAGTCAGAATTAAACCCCAGACTCCTGACTCTTGGTTTGGAGCTCCTTTCAGAATCCCATAAGATGACACCCAGCATTAAATATACATTAAAAAATTGGTAATGCTCCAGATATAAGTGTTAAACAAAGAAAGAATACATGCAATGAATTTCATACATCATTAATTGCCATCCTTTACATGGAGAACTTCACTCATGTACACTGTGCATACGCTGCCTCATTTTATCAAGGACTGCTACCACATAAACATAACTTCAACAAGAATTCTGTTAAAAATGTATGGTTTTTAACAAAAAATCAATAAATAAAATATAGTCTTCAAATTTGCTAGCTGCAATGCCTTTTTTATTCCAAGTGGAATTGCTTTTCCTCATAAAAAAAAATCACAGGGGAGGCGAGGTCTTCTAAAGTGAAATTTCTAAGAGGGCTGGTTTGAGATAGGGGGTGGTGGAGGGGAAGCAGGGGGGCTTATTTCTTTCAATTAGGCTAGTCTACTTCCTTTCCTGAGAGTCTCTTTCTCTCCCTAATAAAGGAATTATCATCACAGACACTGAGGAAATGAATCCCCTTTGAGGAGGTAGAGCAAGACAATGCCAAGGAAAGAAGCTGCGTAAGAAAAGAAAATAAGCCGCCTGCCTTCAAATGTTCCATTAACCTGTTCTCTTCTCTGAGGCCTGCTACTAGGCCTTCTCCTTTGGACTAAAACTTGTGTTGGTAAAGTTATTGCTATAAAGGAAATAAATATTTCCTGGGATAGAGTATGGAAGTGAACTCTTGAATAGGATTTCACAGTACAGCAGAGGTTAAATTAGGGAAGGAGAGAGGGTCTTGGTGAGGAGGTCCTGATGAGCTAAGGGGCCCTATTGTCAACCAATGTAATGCTGGGATCCTAACTTGCAGGGAGTCTGCTTCTCCCTCACTCCTTTGCAGCATCTCTTGCCCTAGCATTTCCCCAGAAGAAAACTTAGCCTTGTGCTGCTCTTCTTTATGACTTAGGACCAGCCCAACCCATCACCAGGGATTTCAGAAGTAGCTTACATTATTTGTTCAGATTGGCCGCAATATGGCACTCTGTAGGAACAAGGGGTTGAACAATGAATAAGACTACCGAGTCAGGGATACAAATTCACCATCTATTCATTACTTCAGTAAATATTTATGTTACCAACAACAAGCTAGGTATTGTTTTAGGAGCTGGGAATACAGTCATGAAAATGACAGGCATGAGTGATTTATACACGCTCCCATAACTAGGAATGATGGAGAATACATGTTGATCAGAGGAAAAACAATACAAAAACAGACCCATAAACAAAGTATATACATCGACTATGCGCCCAATTGTCACAATTTTTCTCTGAATTGGATATCCTCAGAGCACATCTACAGCCTCGGCAAAGAAGTGAACGGTACTTTTTTCATGCCTAGACTACTAGCATCATCCAAATCAATGTGTTATAACACTCTGCTTCTCCAAGAAAGCCACAAGTGTCTCAGCAGCTGTGTTTCAGCAGCAGAAACCTGGCTGCCTTTCCCAGGGGTGGACCATTCAGTCTTGATCTTAACATGGCTCCAGTGTACTTCTCATAAGCCACTTCTCATAACCACTTCTCTTGCTCATAAGCAAGAACCGTGGTGGGAGGGGCAAGTGGCAGGGGTTGGAGAGGAGATGCCAGCAGTGGAAGCACAACAGTGTGTTGTACATGCTGGACTGTCTGGTGCTTGAAAGCCTTTGTGCACTTTGAGAAAGTTCACCCAAAGTCTAATCCTCAGAGATAAGCAATATACTGGCTTCCTTTTCAAGGTATCTATGAAGGCGAACACACTCTCCAAGCTCATAAAAGAAGGGGTCCTCCTTCCTCCCTGCTGATCCCCAGTCTGAGGCTGCACCAGAGGAACTGACTGGCAACCATCAAAAATCAGCTCCAACACAGCCATCTTTCTCCCCAGGACTGCTGGTATGTGGTAAACTTTATTTCCTTCTGTTTTTGTGGCTTCTGAGTGCAGATCGCCATTTGTGTAGAGTCAATGAATGGCAAATATCAAGTCCTTGACCTTCTTATCCCTGTGGGAGTGGTATAGAAAAAATAAAAGGGCTTTCAATAGTTTTATGCTCCTTTCTTAAGCTGACCTCTCCTCTCTGTTGAGATTTCCATTGCTGGTGTCAAGAGAAGTAATCAAACATGGCAGAGCATAGTGCCGGGTGAGGATGTCATACATCCGCATCAGGGAATCTTATGAGATGGACCACGAGACTGAGAATCTGTCTCATACCTCAAATCTCAGTCCCTTGCTCTTCTGCTTAAATGAGTGCCCTAGAGTTTTGTAAATTGACTCCATCTTCCCTAGGAATGTCTATATATACATATGTATGTGTATGTATATATTATGCTGTAGTCTCCAGCATCAGAATGTTCCAGTGGAAGTCTCAGTTCAACAATCTACTCAGCATGTGATCTTGGGAACCCACTTCAGCTTAGTAATTCTCAATGTCTTCATCTATAAAATGGGAGCCAATTATAATACCTATCTCATAGGCTTGCTTTAAGATTAAATAGGAATGAGCTTTAAAGCTCTTAGCTCAATGTCCAGAAGATTTTAAGCCCTAAGGCATGTCTGCTACAATAGCTCTATATGTACAAATGCACACACAGCTATATCCTGCAGGGGAGACACATGAGAAGTTTGATCAAAAACTTGAGTAACATATACACATGTATGTATATACACATGTGTATAGAAATACATACATAATATATTTTATAAGTCAAGTCCTTGACTTCCTTACCCACCCAGAATGATAGGACATGCCTGTCCTATGCTGGTGACACTGGACTGACTGATCACTGTGCACCAAGCACAGCATGGCCCCAGGGTGCGTTAACCCATCTGAGCCAAAAAAAAGTCAGCTGAACTAGGAACCATGAAATTTGCTTCTGCTTCTAAATCTCTGTGAAACTTTTGCCTGTTGGGTTAGGACTTTTTAAAATTTAATTTGTATACTCTGCCTCTACCTTGGACATTTATTTCTCTCTTCTAGAACACATGGTGGCGTTTCCTTGAAGGGTCGCACACATTCCTTCATGCTGATTCCCAAGCACACACTCCTTAGCAGGACCCTTCAGCAAGTCCACTGTGATTCTGTGTCTGCTAAGTGTCCTGGCAAAATGAACCCCACCAGGCTCTGGGCTCTGCCCCAGCATCATCATCCTCTAAGTCCTTTAAGCTCCCCGCTTCTTGCTCTTCCCAAAGGCCCCCATCTCCTCCCCGTGTGCACATTTGTCATAGACATCTTTGGTCCCACAATTGTTCTGTCTTTTCTCAGTCAAATTATAGCTCATTATAAAATAAGCATTCCCTAAAACCACAAGCGTGTATGTCCTTGAGAACACCCACACATCCACACACACACACAAAACTAACTACATTAGAGAGAGAACAACTAGGTATAGCACACAGATAACAAGGGCAGAGTCACCAATCACTGTTTTTTTTTTTTCATTGCATTCTGTGGGACTAACATGTTGGTGAAGCCATATTAGAAAATACTGTCTTTAACTTGTCTTTTGATCATAGAACTCTTTAAAAGCATTATGAAAGTTTTGAATCCTCATCTTCACAGAATTCACATATGCATGAGACTGTGCATATCAATTCAGAACAGGAGGGTGAGATTAAGGCCCTAGGTCTTTAGACTCCAGGTTAAAAGTCTCTACTATAAAGAACCCACTTGGGGATGAAGTCAATAAATAGTAAGTAAGCCAGCAAATCAGTCAATCAGTAAATGTTACCATGTATTGAGTCCCTACTATAGAACCCAACGCCTCTGATGTTTCTCAGTACCCTGTAGTTAGCTCTTCCTGTTCCCATTTTGCAAATAAAGAAACTAGGACTTGAAGAAATCAAATCACTTCTCTCAAAGTAATTCATCTAGTAAAGAACAGAGCTGGGACTTGGTGGAATTCATGGCTCAGCCCCCTCCTCCAGTTTGCCCTTTGATCTTTGGACCTAAATGGGCTCCTCATTGATACTATCAGCTACCCCAATCCAATTTACACCAAGTAGCATCCCAGTGAGGTCTTTGAGCATTTACAGAGTTGATTCCAATGACCAGGGCTAGTTCAGTGCCAGGAGGCTGACTGGGACGAGCTGCAGATAGGTCTGTGCTATGCAGCCACTGGTTCTGACATGCCACTCTGATCTGAGCTGTACAGCTGCCTCAGGAATGTCTTATACGATGAAGTTCCTTTCCATGGACTGAGACCACAGAATTACTCAGAGTCAGCCCTGCACCTTGGTTTCTCTCAACAGTGCTCTCAACAGAGTTGGAAGATTGACTGCAGTGCCTACCTTCCAATGTCTATTGTCTTTTATAAAAAGAGCACATCCAAGTGTAGCCTGACACAACTAAAGTTATTGAGGCGCATCTTGGCGGTGCCTTCAGTTCTAACTATTTCTACAGGAGGAAGGAAATTTACACAGTGGGAAAATATGTAGCCCTTTGCTTCCCTTCCCTCCCCCTTCCCTTCTGGGGGAGAGTTATTCATTTGTGTCTTGAATACAATAAGAAACAACCCACACTACTATCAGGACGTTCTCAGAAATGTTATTTTGAGCTTTTATTCTCATAACTGGATTCCACTGTAATTCTCATGTGGTAGGAGTAAACTATTAATAGGATTCCAACATTTTTTTTCTAGTAGACCCCAGAGAAGTCTCCTTTGCCATGTGACTGAAGGGCAGATTGGATCTTGACATGACACATCGATTTAGTTTCCAAAACAGTAACTTTACTAAATAAATCATTTCAGCACTTGATTGTTATTTATACATGCAAATCTGGTTTTCATTTGTTGGACCCGGACAGGAGGAACGTTAATAATCTCATCAAAAGCTGAATAGTTTCCATTTTGGAAATGGTGCAAAGTTCATAGTCACATGACCTGAACCCTGCCATGGGCGGGTAAACCAAACACCTCCTTAATATGTCCTGTAGACATAGCACGGAGCTGCGAGCACTCATGGGAGTTTCGATCATGAGACTCCTCTCGGGCCAACAACTCCTGAACCTTCCTCCTTGCATTGTGTTATCTGTTTCCAGTGGTGATAGATTGAGAAGAAGAAAGTGGAAAAGGTGAGAACAAAAAAACAGTTTAAAATCTTGGGCACTTAACCAGTAGCATGCTTTTCAACATAAATTAAAGGGGCCAGATCTATGAAGTTCCTCTCATAGGAAGAAACTTGATTGTATATGGAAGATGCAGGGGTCTTTGGGCACTGGGAAGGCACATTTATCCCCAAAGGTCCCGACATTAGCAAGTGACCAAAAGGTACCCGGGGTCCCCCTGTACTTGAATGCCTTAAAGGGTTCTGGCCATTAGTGCACACAAAGGCAGTCTATTCTCAGTGTGAAAGAACTTTAATAAAATTAGTATGCATAGAGAGGGAAGAGAAGAAAGTATGAAACACCCACAATTATCCATCCTTTCAAGGGCAAATGCCCCACCAAACAGGCCCAAAGCCTGCTCATGTTGCTGAGGCCTGAAAACTTGCCACAATCTAAACAGGGAACCATAAGAAAGGGGTTCTGAAGCAGGGACAAAGATAAATGCTACCATGTATCTCTTTCGAGTGTCTCTACATATTTCTCCTCCATGTGTCTCTTCCCATATTTCCTTTCTAGCAGTACCAGGGTGCAAATTGAGTTACAGAAAAAATTTATTTTCTTCCTTTTTTCTGGAGCTCACCTGTCTTCTGTGGTCCATAGCCTTACCTGGCTACTCAGTAACACCCTTAGTTAAATGGGGGTGGTAAACATGGTATGGAGGTTCCCTTTTCCGTAAAAGGGAACTTTTATGAAACTGTAACACCCACATGGGTGTGAAAGTCCACCAGGAACTCTCTTTTAGTGTGCAAATGGCAAATTCCACACATCTTTGATGGAGAGTGGAATGTCTGTTGTCTTCATCCCCTCTGATCCTCCTTGTCCTGCTTTTGGTGGGAAGAAGGTCTTCGCATGCCATCATGCATCCTTTGAGCTATGCGGGAGCAAGAGAGAAGTTCATGAGCTTATCAGTGAGCAGTTCTTATTCTGATGCTTGTAGGATCCATAGTCAAGAGCCTTGTTGACTCCAAGAGGACAGTTTCTCATTGAAGAGGGACTGTTTGTGTCACAGGGATAGTGGGAAAGAGCTGGGAAGTAGGAAAAGTGTAAAAAGGATGGTGGAAAGAGAGAGGTGGAAGGAGAACAGGGAGGCATCCATAAAGGGCAACGTGAGAGAAGCAGTAAAGCCACCTTTGTGCTCCTCTGGACTCCACCCAGTATGTCCTTGGCTGTGAGCAGTACTATGTCTTTCCTGGGGGGTGTCCAGCCTGCAGGTTCTCGGCTGTTGGGGTATGCAAGTAGCAAGACCTAAGGAATCACATGGCTTTTCTCCCCAGTAACCTCTCACCTCATAGGCTGAAGCTCATCAAAGAACAAAGCAGCAGGGGATTTAGTGTTGTAGGTAAAGGAAGCAGAAAGCCCCATATCCATCAGACTTAGGCCCGGTGTTGGTCTTGTTTGGAAATTTGAGCAAAGAGCCTCCTTTTTCAGAAAAGGAAGATTTTCCTCTGCTGGAGAAGTCCTTGGAGGGCTGTTTCCAGGCTTTTTGTACAACTTTCCACCTTCAGAAAATCCCTTAGACACCAGACTGTGTAACTACAGTCCTCCATGTAGTCACAGAGCTTCTAGATCTGTGAGGAAATGGCTACTTTGTGCCTGCACTGAGTGCTTCGGGCTTTTACAGGCAAAATGAAGAAGACAGGGTAATTTCTGTGTTGAGATCAAAGATGGGGATGCTTGGTGGTGGAGGGGGTGCACTTTGGCAGGAAATTGGGGACTTCAGAGCTGCGTCCTCTCAGCTTCCTTGCATATGCGGTCCTTGCATGGTCTTTTCCTGCTTGATTTTATATTGCTACTTTCAATTTAATTTGTCCCAGTTCTAAGAGGATTATGCTTTTAGTACCATGCTTGTGATGATTAATGTGTACTAATTGTTTTACCTTTGAATCAGGACTCTTTGGAGCTGTCTAGGCAAAATCTCCCTTTTATAGGAGGCAGGGCTGATGAGCCAGAATCCCACAGGGACCTCCGCTCTGCTTCAGGTTGATGTAAGGAGAGAGATTAAAGAAAATGCGCAAAGTACTTTCCTTTATGATTGTGCCCCGATGGAAATGGTGTTGTCCCACACGTTGTATTAACTATTCTGGTGGCTTAAAAAATAGAATCAGCCTCAGCAGTTAAAGGGGTCCTAATGAGAAGTTCTACCGCTACGGGGTTGGTTTTTGTCATATTGCAGGAAGCCAGGCTGTGATTTGTCACTCATTTTCATCTCTGCTTCCTGGCTCAGCCAAGGGACTGGTGGCCTAATGAGCAATGTGAATCAGATCTGCTTCTGTCCACTGGTTCTCAGCTGGCTGCTTACCACAGAGGCACAGGAAGAAGGGAACAGGAGCAACAGGGACAGTGGAAGGATAACACAGCCCAGATGCCCCTTCTAGGGTTAAACCCAGAGATTGCTTTCTTCCAAGCTTTGGCCAACCTTCCAGACCCTTACAGACATTACATGGCAAATAACCTTCTGAATTTTTAGAAGGTGCATTTAAATTTACATCGAATATCTTGAAGTTTTATTCATTGTATATTTCCAAAATTTGCCCCCAGTGCTCTGCTACCACGGAGGCAAAAGAAGGAAAGAAGAGAAGGTAGAGAGAAAAAAAGGAAGAAAGGCAAAGATGGGCAATTTGCGTTTCCTAAGGCTCTCTTTTAGCAGCGTAATTGTAGTTTAGGTTGTCACTCAGTCAGGTTAAATGACATATTCTAGCCATTTGCTTGTGAAGTCACAGCACGTCAGGAATACCTACATGATTTGTGAAGGAGAGGTCCCTGGGCCCCAATCTCATTCCCCATTCTCTATCGCCCTCCCCTCATCCTGCCCCAAAGTACTGTAGAGCTCAGGAACATTGTATTTACTTTTTTTATTTTTTAGCTCTAGGCAATTACCAAAGGACAGTCCAAGGCCGGCAGTGGATACCCGGGGGCAGCTGAGCACCTTTAAATGCATGCAACTGAATGGTGGGTTTAGGCAGCTATGCTGGGCTTGTTAGCAGACAGAAAGGAAACAGAAATAAAAGTTTTCAGAGTTGTTCTGCCTGCTGGTCTTCACAATCAAGGAAAAAATATTTCTAAGAATTTCACAACGAAATCCTCAGCTACAGAAGAAGTAAAGAATATATAAGATGTATCTGTGATTCTCTTCATTTAGACAAAGCAGACCCCTCTACTTCATCTGCAAGGAGTGCATTCTAAGACACCCAGTGGCTGCTGGAAACCTTGGATTGTATCCAACCCTGTATATATTATGCTTTTGTCCTATAGATACATACTGATGATACAGTCTGATTTCTAAAATAGGCACAGTAAGAGATCTACAACAATAATGAAATAGAACAATTACAAATATATACTGTAATAAAATTTATGAGAATGAGTGATAGAGCAGGCTCTCTCTCTCAAAATATCTCATTCTAGGTAGTATCTTTGGACTGAGTTGACTGCAAGACATTGGAACCCTAGAAACATAGAAAGTGAAACTGTGGTTAAGGAGGGACCACTGTATTTTAATTGTAGGGGGGGGGAATCATTAACAAGGAAGAATTAGATGCACACCAGTTTGCTAGGAAGAGCAGGAGCTCTGAAGTTTGGCCAAATCAAAAAAAAAAAAATGCACAAAACCCATTCTGACAGTAGATAGAAGCTAGAAATTACAGGGATCAACTTGTCCCAGATTTCTTGGGATGTCTCCTATTTAACATGGAAGAATAAGACTGTCCTGGTTTTAAACTGGAAGTCCCAGATCATGGGACGTCCCACATCTCTCAGTTCCAGGTGACTACCAGACAGCTGTTAAACTATTCTAAACATTCTAGATCAACATGATCCATAATGGACCATTTGTGTTGACACAATCAATCAATTCACACCAGCAACTGTGTGTTAACCCCTTGTGTGGATTGGCTGGCTGTTGTTTTGATGCTGCTGATTGATCAGTGAAGGAAAGATCTCAATGAAACCTCACCGAAGAACATCGAAGCCCTACACTGGAGTTCTGAGGTTGCCCCTTTGTGTTGAATGCTCTCAAGCTTCCTCCATGGCCTTGAATTCCATTCCCTGACGCAACATTGGTACAAACAGGCAAGCACTGACTTTCACATTTCATAGTAGACATTGGAACCCACTACAAATGTTAAAGCTCCACACAAAGTAAGAAGCATGGGAGAAGGAGAGTTCTTTCATTGGGATAGATGGTTTGTGAGCCAAACAGATAAGTACTGCAGCCCCACGTCTTAAATGAATGGCTGGTTTTCCTAAAGCAGATTCGAGCAGCTGGTATCCTCCTTGGCTTACAAAATCCTAATATTACTGAGCAGGCTCTGGGTTGGCCTGAGGAGAATGCTGTAGGTCTAAGTCATGGATCCACAGCCAAAGAAACAAAGGAGCAGACTGTTGCATGGGAGCGTTTATCCTGCTTAATGAAAGAGACTGTAGCCCATGTAGAAAGCCCTCTCTGCCTGTTCTCCTTCCCTCCTGCTTTGGACATGGTTGTGTGAGAATGGTCTGGCTGCCATCTTGAACCAGGAGAGAGGCAAATGCTGAAGGTTACAAACTGGGAGATGTGAAAATGTTTGTGCCCTTACTGACATGGTTAAATACTAAGACCTGTGTAGTTCTGGATTTGTTGCTAGACAAGATAATAAATATTTTAAGCCTAAAACACCGGCTCCTCAAAGTATCAGCCATAGAATAGTGCTGTCCCAAGGTCTATTGATTGCAGGTCCGAGTGTATATAAACTTTCACAACCATTTGATGGAGTGACTTAATGTCTGTGGAATCTAATAAAAACTTTTGAATGCAGATGTCTTCATTTCATTTTGTTTCAATTCACTTTATTAGATTTTTCAAAAGTATCAATCCATGATGTACTGAAATTAAAGGAAAAATTAACGATTATTTGTCACAAATAGTTTGAAAAGCATTGCTTGAAGCCAGGTTTCAGCAAATTAAGCCCTAGAGCCAAATCTAGCCCATTGCCTGCTTATGTAGATACACAGTCACACCTTTTTATAAAAACACACACATCCATGCCTTTTGTTTAGGTTTTATCTATGGATGTGTTCATCCTACAATGACAGAGTTAGGTGGTACTAACAGAGACTTTATAGATCCTAGAATTTAAAACAGTGACTATATGGCTCTTTTCACTGAAATGTTACAAATCCTGGAATTAATCATCCTCAGCTGCATATCCTCCAGTTTGCACTTGAAGTTATTCTAACTTTTACAGAGTTCATTCACTTCTCTAGGCCTCAGTGTGCTCATCTGTAAAGGGGGCTAAAAAAATCTTGGTTTGTGGGAAGTGCTTGGTTTCTGGGATGAGATAACACATATCAGGTTCTCAGGAAAGGGCATCTTTGAATGAGCCCATGAGATGTGAAAAGTTTTCTCACTTCCCTGCCACCACCCTGTGTTCAAGGCCCTGCTTTTCCACTTACAAGCCCTGGGCTGTAGTTGCCATTTGATGTTGCTTATATGCTCTCCATTGTCAGTGGGGAGAATGTCCGTTGGGAAGTTTGACCCAGTGGTTAAAAATCATACACAGCACAAAACCAAGGACTAGAATTTAAGATGCCTTTTTGATGTCACCTAGTTCCATGTCCTGAAGATCTGATCTCATAAAAAAGCCTTCTAAGCAGAGAGAAAAATGACTTGAGAACTCCATTTTTACCTTTTCCTATTTAATGGAGGATGATTCCCTTTGTTCTCATGTGCTGCATTTCAAAGCCACACATTCTTGAACTCTTACTAGTAACAAGAAACTAATGTGATTTTTTTTTCTTTTTAGAAAAACTAACAATGATTTCAGAGGTGTGTGCTTGTTATCAACTGAGGGTGCCTGTCACATTGTGGCCTGAAGGCAAGCCAAGGGAGAGTTTGAGAAAATATCCCAGAACTGTCTTCATTGCTCTTTCTCTCTTCTAATTAAAACGTGGTTTGGCTTACAGATTCCAGAGCATTTTGGATTTGTGGTTGCAAGCATGAGGTCATTGTTCCTCCTATATGACCACAGTGAATTTTTAAAGTCTTTAGTGTTTGGTAACAACAGACAAATAACTGTGGAAACCTGAGAGCTGAGCTCAAGTTCTTTCCAGAATGTTCCCATTATTCCTCAGCATGGGGTAAAAATGAGTCCACCTCTCTGGACCAGTGCCAGGATCCCTAGGCGCCCTGCATGAGGGAGGCCAAAGTGTGAGCCCCCACCCGAGGGGCTGGACAAACAGGCGAGGTAGACATGGAGAGCAGGGCTCTGGCTGCTGGGGGGCCTGAGTTTGCATTTCGGGTCTGCCAACTCTGACCATCACAGAGAGCGAGTATACAGTTTAACCTCTCTGAATTTCTTCCTCCTCCTTCTCTGTAGAAATGATAACTTCTTGGGGGAGGTGGCGAAGATCAAATAAGAAAATCAGTAGGAAGTGCTTAGCATAGTCCTTGGGATGTACCATGGGATACTGAGCATATTTGGCTCCTCTTCATTATTTCTAGCTATTCATCCTGCTAACAAAACTCAGCCCAAGAAATTCAGGGGGTGCTGGTACTACCCCCCACATTCAGAGATAGTACTGGTTGGACTAACTGATCATGTTATTTGGATGCCAGTGGCTGGGTCAAGAAGCCAGACTTCTGAAAATGAGTCAATAACTGTTTGTTGTTATTCTAGTAGAACACTTGACATCCATGTCAGTCCTCCCATGCTGGATGCCAATAAAGATGAGTGTAGCTTTGGCTAATGCTGGGACTTACCCGATAACCAGGAGGGAAACCAGTTTGAAGAACAAGCTAAGATAGGGCCTCCCTGGTGGCGCAGCGGTTAAGCGCTGTGCTGTGGAACTGTCAGCAGGGGTGATGCAAGTTCGACGCCCAGCTGGGGAGAATCCCACATGGTGCGGCAGACTTCTCCTGCCTTGCTCGCTGCTCCCCTCAGCAGTGTATTTCTGATCTGCCTGTTCTGCTCCCCACTCTGTCTCTGGTGAAGCCTCTCGCCACCCCACACCTCTGGCCTGTACTCCAGCTTGTATGCATAAGTAAATAAATCTTAAAAAAAAAAAAAGAACAAGCTGAGATAAAGGGCAGATCAGAATGAAAAAAATGATAGAGACCTCGATTGCCTCCCTCCTGAATCCCCTCTTTCCTATAGTTTCTTATCTGATTTGAGTTAGGTTTTGCTTATGTGTAGTAAAAATTATCTAGCTAATTAGAACTCAAAAGATATTGTCTACCATCTCAGACTATACCCAGTAAGCTGCCCTGCTCTGGATCTTCAGAGAGGAGGGTATAATTTTATCACAACTACTTATGGAGCACCCCAGTTAAACTTGACATTTTACCAGCACACATTACCTCTTTGAATCTTCCTCATAACTTTGTGAAATGTGACTATTGGCAAATGGAGGCACAGAGAAATTTAGGTGTTTTCTCCCAGGTGAAAAAGCTTACATGTTGCATAGCCAACACTCAAGCCCAGGTCAGTTTAATGTGCAAGCCTGAGCTTCTTCCAACATAAATTTCCTGCATCCTCCCAGGCTGGCTCCCTCTGTCAGGGTCTTTGGTGTAAAATCACCCAAAAGGATGCATGTGGAGGAGAGGTTGCACCCCAGGCCAGCTCTGAGCACACCATGAGTCCTGGGGGACACAGAGGCACCCTTGTTTCAAACAGAACAAAACCAAAAACCACAGGAGATGTCCATAAGATTATCTATCACATTAGATATATTAGGAAATGTATTCAAGTTCCCCCAAAATGTCTACCAAGGAAAAGATTTTAAAAACTAAAATGATTAATGAAAGGTCTCTACCTGCTGCAACTGTGATGTTTATTTGTCTGCACAAAGAGAGTGGCAGAGCAGAGAAAGTGACTGCTGCAGTGTGAGGCGCCACTACCCAGTGAGGGGAACCAAAACAGAAGCTGGACAGATTCCAGTTGGGATCTCCTGACCAGGGATCCTGGGATCCCTGTGTATACCTGCCAGGGAAGCAGCCCTTCGGTCCCCTAGCTGGGCACACCTGGACTCACTCAGGCCCCAGAAATAGAGATTATGAAACTTCAGCATGCACTAGGATGATCTGGAAGACTACGAAAGCACAGATTGCTGCCCACGCACCCAGAGCTTGTCAGTAGGTAGGGGCTGGGGTTAGAGGATTCGCCATTTAACTAGTTCCTCAAATCCTGCTATTGCACTTCAAGAAGCCCTGGCCTAGGCCAGTAATGGTGTGTTTATAGAAATGAAGACCTGGACAACATCTCTTCCCCTCTGACCTTGGCTTCTAGGATTATAAAGCTCCAGCTCATCCTTGGGGTTGAACTACAGATGTGAAGATTATGTCTTTCTCTCCATTCCCCTGCTGTCTCAGGTGCTGACTGAATAGCAGCTTAAAAGGTGACCCCTCAAGGACTAGACCTGCTTTGGCCCTTGCCAGTTCACTCCTAGACAGGGATGGTGCCCGTGAGTCCCAGGTCTTGATGTCAAGAGTCTGACTGTTGATGCTAATGCCAGTGTGGCATCAATGTTTAAAATGATAACATTGCCATCAGCAATCAGAAGAGCTTCTGTCAATAGAAAACTTGGGGCTGCTATTGGCTCAACTTGACCTCTCAGTGGTCACTTAGCAGTTCCTCCATCCAGACTCCACAGCCTCCCACTGCAGTCTACCCAGCCCTTCACTAAGGTCCTCCCTGAGACACACTCTGGTTGGTTAACTTAGCTGTCAGCCCACCTATACCAAGTCCTGTTCCAATTGAAGTATCTCTGAGATTTTTATGTTCAAGAATGTTTGTCTCTAAGAAAAATGGCCTAATTTATCAAAGTGTGTACTTTATCTCCAAAAAGCAAGGTGCAGTCAGTCCTCACTTAACATCGTTGACAGGTTCTTGGAAACCATGACTTTAAGTGAAATAATGGACAATGAAACAAATTTAACTGTAGACTAATTGACAGAAACAAGAGTTAAGCTCATTTTTGGTTGTGAAAACATCATCAAACTTCTAAATAAAGACCCTAAAACTTTTAATGTCAAACAACCATTTGTATGCATTCATTTTCCAACCCTATTATTCCAGGTCAGGGTTGCAAGGGCAGGGAGGAGGGTACAGAGCTTAACTCAGCAGATCAGTCAAGGTGGGACCCACCCAGGATAGCACACCCTTCCAACATGGGGGGCATCACACTTATCCTGACCGAGACCATGGAGAGATGCCAGTGATCATCTTTGGGATGTGGGAAGTAACCAGAGTCTACAGAAAATTCCCATACAGACACAGGAAAAACATGAAAATTCCACATGGCCAGTGGAGCCTGGAAGAAGTCAATCTTTTGTTTTTTCTCATCAACATTATAACAAAATGATGTTGAATGAAATGGCATCATTCAAGGACCTGCTGTGCATACAGCCATGACAAGGATTAACCTGCTTCCTTCGGTGAATGAGGACTATACACTTTCATTATGTAGGAAATAGTGTTGCTTTCCAAAGTTGGGTGATGTGCCACCAGTGGTTTATGGATGTTTTAGGTGGCATGTTGACGTGATAATGCTTAGGCTTTATTGCCTAGCAAGGAATGTATTTAATTTTCTTTGAAAACCCTCAACAGAGTTAACAGACTCACTTAGTGTGAGTCTCTTTTCATCCTAAGCTCTGACTATTCTCTATGGAATGGAGAGGGAGTCAAAAGCCAAGAAATCCAGCAGACCACGGCGATTGTCAAGTATATAAAACAATACTGGTTACCATTCTATCTTTATGTACACCTTTAGTTTATGGCATATATAATGACATTCTACTTACAATAGTGATTCAAAGTTCCACTCATCAATGAATAGTTTAAGAATAAGAGGGTTTTATTTAAACTAGGATATGGATGTTACGTAAGTGTGGAAAAAAAAAACATTGTGAGATGGTGAATTTTCTGTTAATGTAACTGGGCCATGGGGTGCCCAGACATTTGGCCAAACATTATCCTGAGAGAGTCTTGGAGGTTGTTTTGGGATAAGATTAACATTCAAATTGATAGACTGAGAAAAGCAGATTGCCCTCCCTAAGTGGGTGGGTCTTACCCAATCCACTGAGGATCAAATAGAACAAAAAGGTTGTTCCTCTTTGTAAGAGAGAATTTTCCTGACTGAATTTGAGTTGGGGTCCTGGCATTTTCCAGCCTTCAGCCTGAGACATCAGCCAGCCTGGGTGGTCAGCCCACTGACTTTCAGACTGGAACCTACATTAGCTGCTCTGTTGATTCTTAGGCCATCAGATTGGGATTGGAGCTATACATTGTCTAGTGCATTTATGCAGCTTGGTGAATGCATATTCTGGGACTTCTCTACCTCATCATCACATGAGCCAATACCTTGTACTAAATCATATGTGTTTATGGTACAGATCTATCCTGCTTCTTTGGGGAAGCCTGATTAAAGCAGGTCATGGATGATGGGAACAAGGGAAACATCAACAGCAAAGCTCTGCACTTTGCTACCCACCATGAAGAGGCCTGACCTGGAATCCTGTTTCTCCTTTTCTTTCGAAGGTTAGTGTGGACAAGCTGCAAGGAACGATGACACATTCACCAGTATCTTTTCAGAATCTAATCAACAAAATGTGCCTAGGGAAGACAGTTGCTTCTCTGATCAATGGCATCTTTGGGAACAAGACCTAGGTCCTCATGGCTGTTGTCCTCTCATGGACCCCGCACCTCTTATCTCTGATAAACTCCCCACCTGACTGCCATTAGGGCATTCCTCCTATTGCCAGAATTTCTCATCCCTTCTGCAGCTAGGTCTCTGCACTCACTAGTCTCTCTCTGGAATGCCTTTCTTCCCTCCATCTCTTTCCTTTTCACCAAGTCAGTTATTGATTTAAATGCCTGAAAGCTACTTTTTTGCAGTAAAGCCTTGTCTGATTTACAGACCAAGTAAATGTCCCCCATCCCTGCGGCAACCATTCTCCTCTTCTGAATGGGTCTCCGACACTGAAATTGAAGAATCATCTAAGTGTCGATTTGCCTAATGTTTGTCTCCCCTGCTGGATTGTGAGCGTGGAAGAGCAAGCAATTTGCCTTATCGTTGGTTCTTAAGCATTTTTGTAGATGACTAAATTGTGCCCCATCACAGAGGATTATAGAGTCACTGGGGACCTAAAAACACTGTGGTGACCATACCACATTTTCACTCGTCAAGATGGAAGTCAGGTATCTCTGACTACAACCACAATAAGTGGCCAAAACTATCTGGGTAGCAAGAAAAGCAAATGAACCAAGCATGCAAACCTGGCCCTCCAAATTATTGCCTATAAAATAAGAGATGGGGAAAACTGGTTGAAGCCAGATGTTCTGTGGGCTGGAGCTCATTGTCCTAACAGTGCAGATTCTCATAACTAGAATTGTGTGTATTTGAGATGCCGGGACATAAGATCCAACCCAGAAAATATTTTGAAATAATGTTGTTCAATTACTTAATCCTTGTTATATTATTGAATAGAACACTCTCTTATATACACCATTATAAAAACATTATGCCTGGGTCTCGAGTTTTGGAATATCCAATTACAATAGCTTTCTTCCATTTGTATTCTCTTTATTTTGTTTAATTGCCTTAACATTTTCAGCAGATTTATTGTATATGACAGTGAGCAACCTGAGCCTATGTAAGAGCTAGCCATGCTATTTCCTGCCCTACCCACCCTCTCCCTAATATCTGTCCTGCCTTGAAAAATCCTTGTTAGCCAAGCCCTAGTCCCTGTGGGGATTGTGCACTCTCAGAGAGCCCCTTCTTAGAGGGACTGCTCAGCGTGGACATCAGCGCTCTCTCTCTCAATGGACCTGAGCTCTGTCATTCCAACCGAAACCCCTTGGAATAGAGAAAAAGATCTCCATTTCCATGACGTCCAACCAAGAGATAATAAGTGGGTCATTGCTGAGTGCTTAGCTTTAGAGCATGTGCTGGTGCGGACGTGTAATAGGGCGACTCTGGTTTAACATGTGTGAATGTGTGGGAGTATGAATGTGTGTGAGTAGGTGTGTGTGTATTATATGTATGAGTATATTTAGGTAAGTGAGTGTGTATGTGAGTATGTGAATATGCATGTGTGAGTGTGTCAGAGTGTATGTGGGTGTGTGAGTGTGGCTATGTGAGTGTTATGTAGGTGTTTGTGTGTTTATGTGTGTGCATGAGTGTGTATGTAAGTGTGTGAGTACATGGGTAGGTGAGTATGAGTGTGCGATTGTGTATGTGTGTGAAAGTGTACATGAGTATGTGACTATACGTGAGTATGTGGAAGTGTGTGTATGTGAGTGTGTATGTGTGAATTGTGAGAGTGTATCCAGGTGTGAGGGTGTGTGTGGGTGTGTAAGTGTATGTGAAGGTATGTGGCTGTGTGTATGTGACTATGTGTATATCTGTGTGTGAGAATATGCGAGTGTGTGAAGGTGTGACTGTGTGTATGTGTGTGATAGTGTGTCAGTATGTGAATGTATGTGAGTGTGTGGGTCTGTCAGTGTATGTCAGTGTATACAAAAGTGTGTGTATGTGGTTGTGTGAGTATGTAACTGAGTAAGTGTGAGTGTGTGTATATGTGTGGGTTTGTGAGTGTATGTGAGGGTGTGTGTGTGCATTCTGTTCCATTTTGTCATCCAACCAGTACCCTGGAGCTGAATGGATAAGGAGCCATAAGTGAGGGAGACTCATGGGGGTACTGCGGCCCCCAAGTCCCATCATCCACCGTCTTCCTTCAGTAGGAGCCTTGGGACTGAAAGATGGCAGTGGTGGAACAAAGTGACAAAGTGATATGGGTCGGATGGAGACACACAGAGGGCAAGGAGGCTGGTGCTGTACCCAGTGGGCTGTGGCTGTTCCAGAGCCCCAGACGTTCCTTCCCTCTAGCCTATGGACTGTGCCTTGGCTTGGGAGAGCTGGCTGAGAGGCAAAATGAACAGGAGTGCTTCTTTTCACTGAGCACTTTCTAGGTAACAAATAGTATGCCTGTGCTTTCTGTGAACTTTTTCACTCACCCCCTCCCAATAACCATATGAGGTGAGTGAGCGAATGGTGAGTTGTTATGTGGGTGCATGAGTGTATACGTGAGTGTGTGGGTGCATGGGTGTGTGGGTATTTGTATGTGAGTGTATATGGGTGCGTGACTATGTGTATGTAAAAGTATACATTGGTGTGTGTGTGTATTATGTGTGATTGTGTGAAAATGTGTGTATTTGATTGTATATTTGGAAATTGAGACCCAAAGAGATACATTAACTAGTAATTTCAGGGGCCTCATTGGTGGCTCAAGGGGTTAAGTCTCAGCCCCATGAAGGTATTGGCAGCCACTGCAGCACTACCAGTTCAGTCCCCAGCCAGGGAGCTGACCTACATGGCACAGCAGACCTCTCCTGTCTCACCCGCTGCTCCCCTCAGCAGCGTATTTCAGTCATTCTGCCTGTTCTGCTCCCCACTCTGTCTCTGGTGAATCCTCTCCCTCCCACCCCCCACACCTCTGGCCTACACTCTAGCTCTTGTATGCATAAATAAAAATAAAACCTTAAAAAAACAAAAAAAAAACTAGTAATTTTGGAATGAAAACCAGTCTTCTTTATTTCAGAGTCAAGGCACTTAACCATTGCTATAGGGAACATTTAGATTTTCTCCTTATGATACTGAATTTGTGCAATGATTTTCAGGTGGGGTAGACCCTCTATAATTGGGTGCAAAGTCACATTTTTAGAAACTTTTTACTAGGTACAGTTGTTTTGAGAAGGATATACTTTGTTAGAGAAAGTTAGAAGTTTCTTTGGAGGCTGAAACAATGCAGCATCAAACGCAGGCCAGAGAAGTTTGTTTCAAAAGGCAAGATACCTAGAGCTCCCTCTGTTCAAGGGAGAAGGGACATTAAGAACCGCGTGGGCAGGGAGCTTTCTCCTGGAGGCTAAGTGACTGTAGTTTTGGACAGATGCCAGACGTATCATCTGTTTCCAGCCACGGGTATCGATTTTAGTACTAATGGAGATTTGAACTGGACACTGAGCAGTTTGCAAAAGTTCCTCTCTGGTGGGGAAGCCGTGGACTTGGCATGCACAGAGTTTGGCATACGCCTGACCATTGTGTGTGAACCTCTGTTCAGCTAGCCCGTCACTGTGGTACTTCTCAACAGCTTTTCTACTCTCCACTCTTGCATGTGGAAGCATAGCCCTGTGAGGGAGAAGTGCATTTACGGCTGAAATTACTGAAGTGGCCCATTATGTTTATCAAGATGGTGGGGGGGGGAGGCTGCAGTCTGTCCCAGCTGTCTGAGGAAAAGCTCTCTCTCCTGCAAATAAATGGAGGGTACTAAGCCATGACTTTTTTTTCTCTCCTCTTAAAATCTAAGTGCATGTAGGAATACCCTTCACAAAGTGATTTCAGGGGGAAAAAATGGTGCTTGGCAGAACAAAAGGGCTGAGCATTCCAGAACACTGAGATTCTCACATAGCTGCATTTTGAGGTTGCATTTCAAAGCTCCCATCTCAAGTGCTCCTTTCTCATAGCAAAGGGTGGGAGAGATCAATACTCCCCAGGGAAGCTTTTCCAGAAAGGAATTCACACCCCATAGGAATGGGGTTAGCAAGAGGAAAAAAGAGAGTGAATTCCACCGCTGAGGGCCAACTGTTGTGACTGATTCAGCTTGTGGAGGTGGAAGTCCATGGTGGGTGGGAGTGGCCACAGGGTTGCTGTTGTAATTACAGGCGACACAGAGAGAAGATGGGCTTATAATTGAGTAGTTTGCTGATCGGTCAACTTCAACCCATCATCATACATGCTGAGAAGTGGACATTAAGCCGAGCTTTGACTAGCGGGAAGCTGCCCCATTAGCACGGCTGGTGTCAAATCAGGTGGCTGTTTTTCTCTGGATTCTTTCAGGAAGAGGACACCAAACACAGCAGTTTCTAGACTTTTCCTACTTATTCTCCATCTTCCTGACTCTCTGTTGCAGTTTTCTTTAGCAAGCCTCTCTCAGGCCTCTTACTCTGAGCCGACTGATGGATATGTCCACTCTTGAACCTAGCACCAAGTCTTATCGTCAGGTACTTGCCAGTGGGTTCTCTCTTTGCCAAGCCAACACCACACTGAGCACCAAATCCAGCCTCCTTCCTTCTCCATGTGCACTATCATTTTTGTTTCAAGAGGTTGTCTCACCTGTCGCTGGGGTCTGGATGCTCTCCCTCCTTTCCTTCTAACTTCTGCTCCCCATAGAGGTTCACGATGTAAATTAGGCCACTTGAACTCCTCGGACCTTGCCTCCCAACACATTTTCTTAAGAAATGTGAGAAAAAGGAAGAGTTAAAGCTAAATAGTCTAATAGCAAACTATGATGAGACTGTTTGCTTTTTCTTGCTACTTAGACCCCTAAACTGTCATATTCCTGTCTGTTTCTTGTCCTGAATCCCAACTCTTTTCTAAAATCTGCAAGCCGAGTCCTGCTCTTCAGTGCTATATTCCTTTCTCCTTCAGTGAATGATGCAGAGTTCATTTCTGTTGCCTGCCACCAAGTAGCTCCATCTGAGAGAACACCCCAGAGAAGGCACCCTACCATGCAGTTGGATATTCATCCCCACCTTCCTTTTCCTGCTCCCAGTAAAAAAATGTGCAGAAGGAAAGCAAATCATACTTGTGGCACATGGGAGGATAAATAAATAAACGGGAAGAAATGAAGCATCATTACTAATGAGTCCGGGTTTAGGGTCTGGCGTCAGCCACTTTGTCCCAGATGTTCTCATGGGATCTACTGGGATGACTCGTTCCCATGGGGTTCTCGTTGAAGTTCAGAACAGGATTTGTCTGCCTCCTCTTCCTGCTCAGTTTTGGGTTGGGGGCTCCTGCAGTCACTCATGCCCTCCACTGTTGGGGGCTGATGGCTCAGACAGGCATAAATGTCAGATGGCATTTAGTGCAGGGAAGGAGAACTGCTACCTACCGTTTCCAAGCCCGATTTGGGGCATGGTTTGTATTAGCCTGCCGTAAAGAAGGCGTCTTGGCGTGCCTTCAGCTGGGTGTGTGGTGCATGTGTGTGTACTCGGTTGCCCAGCTACCAGCAACAACATTGCCTTGCTGCTCTGGTCTCCTGCCCAGTGTGTCCTTAGTGCCTTGGTGTGGGGGGGAGGGGTATACTCACATGTGCGCTCACCTGTTTGTCCACCTCTTCCATGCTGGTTCTCAATGCTAGTCTCCAGTTTAGAAGTTCTGGCAGCCATGGACCCACCACCCCCTCCACAGAGCTCCCAAAGCCTATGCTCAGAATGCTAAGGAGGGAACAGAAATATTTCCTGAGCTGACCAGGATTTATACTTCTTGCTACTTATGAACAGAAGAGTGTGAAAAATATACACACACACGGAGGGAGTTCACCATGGCGAGAAAGGGGCCAAGGGAAGGCAATCCGCAGACCAGGCCAGCTTCCCCTGGACCGGCCCGGCCCGTACACATTCACAGCCACATGCAGGCGGGGCGTTCATGGGCTTGATTTTCTTTCAGCCCAATCCACTAAGGAGTTGCTTAGGAGTTCTGTGGATTTTCTGCACAATTACAGATTATTGCCATGGCAACAAGAGAACCACGTGACAACCCTGCTACCTCCGAGACCAGGAACAGCCACTTACAGGCGCCACACATCATCTCGTAATGGGACTCTGTGCCGTTGGCCTCACATTGTTTTAAAGCTAATCACGGCTTTTTCACAGATGTAGCTTTTCCCCCACCCACTCTAGTTTCATGATCTTTTAAAACAGTTTGCATTTGCTCTAAAGCAGTTCCACATTTGCCTGTGTTTATTTGGCTATAAAAAAATGGCATTATTTTGGGGGGTTGACGGAAGGAAAAAGAGGGGTAAAACTTGCTGAGTGGAGGCAGATGGGAGGCAAGAGGTGGAGAAGATGCGCGTTAGCTAGCCGATGGTTTCTTTGCACTGGGTGCCTGTGTTGAAACCCACAACAGCGCTGATTCTGGGATGGCCACGCACAAGGCCACCCTGGCAGGGAAGAAAACTTGCTTCCTTTGGAGTGAGCTTGACAGCTCTGTCTATTCGGCAGGTACAATGAGAAAAGGAGCCCTTGGTCACTACATTAGAGATGTGATCGAGGAAGGAGGACCAGGTAATACTTTCTTTCTGGCAAAACAATCAATTTATTTTTTTCAGAAACTTGTGCACATCGCCAAACCCCAGTCTCTTTCTGCCAAACATTCCCCCTTAATTTTTTAACCTCTGGACATTTCATGGAAAATTGAATCCACATGTTTTCAGATTCATTTGCAAATACAGTTTGTTCAGAGCTGTTTGATGAGCACTGTGCCCTTTGAGTGTTTTTATGAGCTTAAACTTATTTTCCCCCAAACCGCTTGCTTCTGAACCAGGAAGTGGTGTTGGAAGTTTGTGGCAGAAGACAGAAAGCATCCTTTTCTGAAGCCTTTGCAGGGATCTCGTCTCTCTCTGGCCTCTGGTAAAGCTAAGAATAGGTTTTCACCGAGTATATCAGAATAACTGAGGGTAACTTACTATTTTGACAACTGAAAAGCAGATCTGATATGGACAGGATCCAATTTCTAGCTCACATGGTGCCCCATCTTTATTACTCTTGACATTTGTATGGGAGCAGATGCTTCCTTTCCCAGGGACACTGCTCCACCTGCGACATAATTCCCCGAGTGGAATAAAGCTTCAGAGGCAGACTCGGAGGTTTTGATTCAGCCCTCCCCCAGAGCAAATGGCAGACAACAACCTTTGTTTATTATCACTGACTCATGCCTGCAAAGTAGAAGGGGACCCTTGTACTATGGCCCCCTGGAATTTGGGAATGGGATGGGTATTCTTTTCTAACTCAGTCAAATGATCCCAAACAAAATTTGGACTTCCAGGAAGCGGGGGCACGTTGTACATCCACATTCTAGATATGATGAAAAAAAAATAATAGTAAGGAAGAAGAATTGGCAAAATTCCACAGAGCAGAGAAAATATCTCTCAGTCTGGGATTTTTTTCTGAGTGAGCTCTCAATTTTCTTGCGAGGATGCTCAGATAAATTCCACCTACATTCCAGGACACTTTCATTAATAAGGAATTAGTGTGAGGAGCTCTCTGGATAAATATTTGGGAGCAAATAACATTCCTCCAGGAAGCTCATTTCATATGGTGTCTATTTTTTCTTCCTTCTTTATTTCCCTTCACTAGACTTACAATCCCAGAGAAAGTTGCATTGAATTCACATGCCCTATTTTTAACTTTCATCTGGACTTCCTTTTCATTTTTTTTCTTTAAGCATGAGAATCAAGCAAATGATGGCCCTTTGTATTGTGTCCAATGGAAGGTCACCAGTTCAGGGAATTTACTTAAGTTCCCGGGAGAAGTCAGGCCATAAAAGATGGGTGTGCCTGCCTCATGCAGCCCATCTGGGCCATCGTTTACACTCCCATTGTACAGACAGAGACGATGGATGCATGGACACAGCTTCAGTGTTCATAGATAAATACTGTAAATGTACAGCCTCCCTTCCCCCTTGGCCCATTCACTCCAGAAGGGCTAAGTGAGTGGTAAAGACAGCTGCCCTTGCTGTAGTCAGTCATAACTCTGAGCAGAGAGCCTCCACAGATCCAATATCAGATTGCTCATTAAGAAGTTTGAAATCATTGCCATCCCCCCACCTCAAACATGTTCCTTAGACTTTACTGCAGGGATGAACAGAAGGAGGAAAGGCAAACATAAGCTTGTCAATAGTAAGTTGTCAATGATAGCAGGGGCCCATCTCCAACACACACAGGGGCCAGATGGATACTTAAATGGGGGGGGGTGAGGTATGTGCTAGACTGGAGGTAACCACCTGTCTTGGCTTATATGGACAGTTGCTGCTAGAAGCAAGTTGACTTTTGCCATATGGATTGGTAGGTCCAGGTAGATAGGACTCTTTTTTTTTTTCTTTGTAATGAGAAATCAAAAATTTATGACATTGTATGAAATCTCCCCATTTTAAACCATTAGGCCTGTCTTCAAAACTTGAAAACTGTAAGATGGACTAAACATTTGTGTGAGGAATTATCTAGCCTCCAGTAGGTGCAGAACGAGCTCAATAGAGCAGCCCAACGAGTGTGCATGTGGTTAACAACATTGACTTCCTGGCCATCCATCCAGAAAATTCAGTGTCCTACTGTGATTTGAGGTGGTGGTCAGAGGAAACTGTGCTTGTGTTTAATAGAACAGGAATGGGACAGAGGGGTGCTGGGGAAGAGAAAGAGCCGCCTGCCAGCAGCATCCTTGTCAGGATCTCTATCCCAGTGTGGAGCATTCATTTGTGTGTTATGTCAGTAATTGCAAGGCACCCTCCATGTGTCAGCACTGCCCTGGACAATGGATATGTGTTGAACAAGTGAGCAACTGCTGCTATCTTCAAAGAGCAATGTCTGTGGGGGACATAAATATGAATTAACTAATCCCACCAATGAGTATAAACTACCCAGCCTAATATCTTTATCTTTGGAAGCTGAAGGAGAGATGTATGCCATGATGAGCTGTAACTAGACGAGTTGGTCTGGCCCTGGTCAGGGGATGAGAGGAAGAGGGTTGGATTAACCATGGATGCTAGGATAAGTAGGAGTGACCAAGGTCCAAGGAGAGATAATCATCTGTTAGGCATAAAAATCAGCCCTGACAAAGGCCCTGGGCCAGAGGGAACTTGATGAACACAACATTGAGGGGTGAGTGGATGGAATGCAGAAAGCAGGAGGAATCTGCCAAAGAGGGCAAGAACCATGTCCTGTGGGCCTTCTAGATGGCGCTAAGGAGTTGTGACCAATCCCAGATCCAGGCAGGTGCAATTGAGTGATCTAGAGCTGAGGGATACAGAATTAGATCAACACTTTGGAAAGGTCATTCTGATTGCAAGGTGGAAAAGAGTTTGAGAAAAGCACAGGCAAGAAGATGAAAGAAAAAGCAATAGCATTGGTCCAGAAGAGGCAATGGTCACTTGGATTAGGGTAGTGAATGGATTTACAGAGAGAAATAAATGAATTTGAGAGAAACTTGGTAAGCAGAGATGAGAAGAGTTGGTGATCCAAGGGATAGTTAACTTTATATGTCAACTTTGTTAGGTTAGAGACCCCAGTGACATAATCAAGTACTCCTCCAAGTGTGCTGGAAGGTATCCTGTGGATAAGGGTACTACCTACAATAGTTGGCTTTAAGCAAGGTGAGATTAGCCTCAATGATGTGGTCTCATCCAATCAGTTGGAGGCCTTTACTGGAAAAACTGAGATTTTCCGGAGAAGCGAAGATTCTGCTTTAAGACTGAACTATCAACTCCTGCCTGAGCTTTCAGCCTGCTGACCTGTATTGCCCTGTGGATTTTGGACTTACCAGGCCCCACATTCTCGTGAACTAATTCCTGGTTCTATTCTCTAGAGAACCCTACATATTAGAGAATCCATGCCATTCTGAGATATTCTTGCTCCTTTCAGGAAAAAAAAAAAAAAAAAAGAAGAAGCAAATTACATCAAATCCACCCCTAGGAAGTAATGAGAGGTGCTAATCATGTATACACATGCATGTAATATCAGTAATGGAGGAACAAGGAAATGTTACTTAAGAAGAAACTCAGAAGGATAATTGAGAGGAAAGGGAAAAATAAACTCTTAAAGAAGAAATTTGAAAAGACTTAAAATCTAATAAGTATACTTAAGTATAGTTAAAGAGTATATGATTTAGTCACAAAAAGAGATGATATCTTGCCATTTGCAACAAAATGGCTGGACCTTGAGGAATGATGCTAAGTGAAATAAGTCAGAAGGAGAAAGACAAGTAGCACATGATTTCATTCATTAATGTAAAGGGAAAACAGCCAACAAACAAAACAAAAGCAAAAACCCTTCAACTCTGAAAAAAGAATGGTTGGAGGGGCCAGGTGATGGGTAGAGGGCTCAATGGGTGGGTGGTGGGTGGTGACTGGACATTTGGTGGTAGAAGTAATGAGAGGTGAGGTTGCTAAGGTGAGAATATGTGCTCCTGGAACTTACACAGTGTTGTAAACTAATGTTCCTTCAATAAATAGAAAAGGAGAAACAAAGAAAGCAGAGTAAATCCTGGTTAAAGCAGATGCTATCTCATTTGGATAACCTCTGGAAACTTCTACTGGCAGAGCTGGGCACTGACCGTAGCTGAGCTGTTTTCCCAGGTCCTGAGGAGAGGCCGTTCTTAGGTCTGGAGGGGGCTGAAGGCCAGGGTGAGAAAGGCCAAAGAAGCTGAGACTCACTACCCAGCAAACCAACCCACAGAGTCCAGAGGAAGAGCCATAAATCGAGGGCCTTCAGTTTCCATGACTGGGAGACTTTAACCTTTGGAGCCAAACAAAAAAGTAAATAAAGTCCCAGAATAGAACTGGCTTTAAAAATAAAAAAAAGGAATAACTTTCTTCTCTCCTTCTGTCCTCCCTGCCCCCTTCCCCTTTCCTTCTGTGGCTCAGGTTCTGATCTTGGCCTCCTCAGGAGAGACGCACGTTTGCTGCCGGCAGGAGCCAGGATGCTGGGAAAGGCTCTGCTATTGCTGTGGCATCTCAATTCTCCTGTGCTCCCGCTAAGCAGCCCTTTCAACACAGACGTCTGGTGACTCTCTGGCTTGATCATTCTATCCTTGTCTTAGAGCAGGTTGCTGAGGGAGGAGGCAGGGGGAAAAGAAAGGCAGGGCCGAGTTCAATGTTGAAGCCACTTCCCTCAGAGACTGTCAAGAGAGAGAGGAGCAGGAAACGGGTGCATACAGCTTGGCCCTTGTTTGTTAGATTTTTTTTTTTTCTTTTGGATCAATAAATAAACCAGAGATCAGAGAGGCAGAAGACCTCATCCAGAATCTGAATCCCCCTAAGGTCTATCAAATAGATGGGAAAGCATGCTCAGTCCCTTAATACAGTGTACAGGAGGTCAGGCAAGTCAATTAAATCCAGCGTCTCAAGTTGCCCCTTTGCAAGAAAGAAGGGACGAAGGGAGAGAAGGAAGGGAGGTGGAAGGGAGGAAGCAAGTAAATGATAAAATGCTAATTTTTATACATTGATGCCATAGGAGAAAACAGGATTATAATGCTGGAAGTAACTTCAGCTCAGTTATGTCAACTCCCAGCTGAGGAGGAATCCTCTCTCCCTCACTTCCACCTGACCATTGGTCACCAGAATCCTCCTCTTAACACCTCCTTGATGCAGCGTGGGGGGTATACATCTCTTGTTAACAAACATTTTCTCTACAGAGCCAAAAGCTCTCTCTATGAGCTCCACTGAGGAAGGAGGAGGTGCTCTTGGGATTCTTAGCTCCATCATGGCTTATCACAAGAACTGCCAATTTGCTGGACATCCTCTGTTATCAAAAACCCTGCTTTCTAATACAACTCACCAAGAAATAATGCATCAAGTATAACCCTATGGAGAGATATATGTACATATATAAGCTATAAACACACACATAAAATATCTCAGGAGCAAAGTGAAAAAGTACAAAATCAGCTGGCAGAAATGGCCTAACTTAAACAGGGCATTAAGTGGCATTAACGGACTAGTTCTAGAAATGATCAGAAATTCCCAGTCGAATCAAAGATTGATATCAAAGACTCCGAGATAGCGCAAGGGCAGCATCTCCTGAGAGGGCTTGGAGCTGATTGGAACTGAAGCTCTATCTCTTCCCTGTACATTTGAGTGAACACTTTAAATCTCCAAAGATTGAACTATAAAGAGAAATTAGTTTATTAATAATTCACAGACTTCAAGGAAAAAAAATATCAAAAGCATATGCTCAGGAACAAAGCTGATTTTATTTTTCTTGTTTAGAGTAGAGCAACGCGGAGAGAAGCTGAAGGGCCAGCCTCAAAAACTGAATTGGGTCTTTTTTCCCCCTTGTCTTCATGTTTTAAAAGAAATTTTTCTAATAAAATACATGTGAGCATTTAGTCTGATTTCGCTCTGCATACTTCAAGTTTTTCAAATCCTATGAGGCTTGTGGGGAGTGTCAAAAGCAGAATACTTTATTCAATACTTGAATAGTTTGAGATATTTTCATGGTGAAGTTATTAGCCAAGCATACGTAATTGGAGTTTGTGAATTCAAGACAACACATTCAAAAATGAGTGTGAAAGAAAGAAAGGCTAATAAAAATCTGGATCTAAAAGGATTGGACCAAATCACTAAATAAGCAAGTTACTTTCCAAAAGAAATTGCTCAATAATACAGGGATATGGTTGTCTTTTTCTAGAAGTCCAACAGACTGTGATGTCTTTGGGCAGGAATTCTACTTCAGTTCTCTTGGCATCCCTCCCAGAGCTCACATGAGCCTACTGAACTGCCTCAGTTTCCCTAAGATAGCTGAAAATATGCTGTCAGGAAAAACACACAGATGGGACAAGAATAAATAATTCTTCCCTCTTGCTGACAGGTAGACACTCACACATGGGATGACCTTCCCCTGTCTCAGACAGAAAGCTGTGTGCCAGCACCAGCAGAGGCACAGGATCCTACACCCCGCCCTCGGGCCTCCGGGATGTGACGCCTGCAAACATTCCCACTCTTTTTTGTAAAATCTCCCCATGCAGTAGATCATTTCCATCATTTCTGAAACTATCTCTTTCTCCTTAATAAAATTCCTGACTCAATCACTCTTAACAACTACAAACCATTATTCTTGACTTTCCTTTAAAACTAAGCACACTAAAATAAAATTGTCTTCTATTTCTATTTCGTTTCCCACATCTCATTCTTTTTTATATTCATTCTAATCAACTTCCTTTCTCCATAACTCTACTGAAACAAATAACTATCATTATCTGAAATTACATTATATATTCAGTTTTGATTTGTCAATTGTTCATCTTTCTTATACAAATGCAATCTCCATGAAAAGGACTTAGTTTTGTTAATTACTGAACATTATTGTTCATAACTGTATATCCAGCATTGGACTGACACACAGTAGGAGCTCAAGAAATATTGGTTGTGCAAATGAAAGAGTAAAAAGAGAAGGTGTTCTTCTATATGAAGCTCTTGTGCAAACACCATATTGATACTTAAAATGACTGCCAGAAAAATCTCTCTTAGAATAGTCATTCTTGGAGAAAAGTCTTCTGGAGAAATCTTTTTTGGAAGTGGAAATTCAGGCTCAAAATCTCTCCATAAAGGATAGTGTAGGTGTACAGGAAGTTCTTACTTAACATAATCTGTGTTGGAGACCACAACTTTAAGCAAAACCATGTATAATGAAACCAGACCTCAAATTTTGTCAAATGTATGTTGTGATTTATTTTCTTACACACGTTACAATGAAACAACATTATTTGAGGCTCTGCTGCATATACTAGGTAGTAAAACATATTGAATTGATGTCCTTGCAGCATAACAAGTATTGAATATACCATTACATCATTTTTTTGCTAAATAGTTTAATTTGGAGCAAATTGAATGCATCACCAACCTCAGCCAAGTTGCTTCAAATGTATAGCAAACAGAAGGAAAACCTTGGCTTTGTAGTTCAGAGGAGTGATGAGGCAGCTGCCTATTCCCAGCATGGAAACACTTCTCAGGACCATCAGGTTAGTTGTTATTCTTTTGTGAGAATAATTCTCTGGATCCAATTTTATTATCTTATCATTTTGCTTTAGCTCAGGGATGGCAAATAAAATACATCTCCTATGCCAAGTCTGATTGAGTTTCTCATCAAATATTTAACTCAACCAAATATTTATTGCATAGCCATATGGAAAAGGCATTGTTCCAGATGTAGCGAGTAAGGCAGAAAGAGTATTTCCCTAATGGAGTTTATAGTTGAGTGGTTGGTGATTTGTGGATCAACAGTCAAATTCTGTGATCTACTAGGGATGTCTGCCCTGGGTGCAGAGAAGGGTGGGCAGCACTGTGCTAGCCTAGGATTTGTCACTTTGATTTTCTATTTTGTTTATAATAGTGGCTTAGCATTCTAGCTCAAGCCATCCATCTCTAGAAATGACTTAACCCCCACTAGAGGCTCCATCATATTCTAGACTGTACATCTAAAACTGATGACTAATTAGAGGAAACTTAAGGACACGTACACCGGTGACTTTTCCTCAAGTCTTACTTACGTCAAAGCTCAGTGTGATATTTTACTTAGTCCCAGTAGCTGTTTTGCTTATTTAATTCTTTGTCACTCGATCCTGTCCTACACCTCAAACCCGCTATCTCTTTACCTCCTTCTCAGGACACCATCTTGATTGCCGTTTTTGTCTAGTCATTTATTGATACATACTAAAAAGTATTTGCTCAGCAGTAACTACGAGCCAGACACTGCTTTAGGCACCCAGAAGGCAGGGCTGAAAATTAGACCACAATCCCTCTCTCTTGATTTTTTCAGAAGTAAGAGAAAAATAAACAGGCAAGTTTATAAGATAATTCCAGATAAACTATGTGACTAGGGCTAATCTGGCAATTTACATATAGAGATTAGGGGAGCACCATCTTAAAAGGTGATATTGAAGATGAAAGCTGAAGGATGAATAGAAGCCATACATATGTATGGCAGGACTTCTGGTACCAGAATGGGATGTTCTGAGACAGAGAATTTGTCCAAAATCACTATGGTTGGAGCATAATAACGAGGGGAGGTTTGTGAGAGATGGGTTGGAAAGGCACGCATAAGTCATATCTGTAGTGGTGTCCTGGAAAGTGGTGTTTGCCTACCTGCTTGGAATTTTGGTTTATTTTCTACTGTCAGGACTTCAAGATACCAAGGACATCTATCTCCCAAATTCTCTACACAACAGTACCTTGGAGCAGGTAGGTCTAATGACCAAAGCTCAGACCTCTGCATATTGCCCTCTAGCTCCTTGTGAACTTGGCGGGCACTCCTTGTGAACCTGGAAGGAGCCTGCTCCATGCATGCTCTAGTCTAACCAACTAAACCCCATGCAGATGCTACAGCCAAAAGCTGCCCCTGTACTTCATGCTGAGCAGGTTTCCAGATTTCACCAGATTAAAATCATCAGCTGGAAGGGAAAAAGATGCCTAAGGAGGATCTGTGTCTGATAATCACCTGAAGCACTCTGTGACAAAGCAGCCTGTTATAAAATGGTCCCCAAGCACAGGCCCCAGGAGCAACACTGCAGTAGGGTGCTAATTACTCTTTCTGAAAAATGGCCCTATTTCAAAGATTTGAAGCCCAAGGGCATTGACTATCAAAATTCAGCTTTAAGTGGCTTCTTAGAGAGGACAGCTTATTCAATCACTTGGAGACTCCTTGCTAAGCCCCCCTGGCCCTAAACCCTCTTGCCACCTGTCATTTGGTTTATTTGATGTTCTATTGTCACACAGTCAAACCTTTGGTTCTTGAAGGTTTTCCAGTTTATTAAATAAAAATATTCTCACAGGAGTCAACACTTTAAGCCATTAATAAGTTTGCCTCAGTTTCCTCTTCTGGCTCCCATTGTCTTGTAAGGCTCCCTCCACCTCTTCACCCCTGCCCTCATCTGAACTCCTGATAACCTGCTTATTTAGTCATTTTTAGCTTATCATTTTGCCCTTTCCAGAACTATATTTTTAAATATTACTCCCAAAGTCAATATGCAAAAATATAAGCTATGCATTCTATTCCCTGCTTCTTTAGGTGATAGTGAAGGACTTTCAGAGTTTAATTTCAATATCAACATTACATTGCAAAATTGGAGAAGCAGAGAAAGAGAAAAATAAAGGAATTTCCATACAATACAATGCCATTATTTTGAAGCAGAGGTACTCGGTTTCTCTAATACCATGGAAGTGTCGGACTTAAAAATAGCCAACTAGATACAGATACTCTATATCTAATACAGAGTAACTCCAATAAATATCCCTACTTTGCCTTGGAAGTAGAAAGTTGAAAGGTCAGCCATAGCACCATGTTGGCCCAATTCTGTAAAAAAGTATCAAAGATCGACCTTAAGAAGCTTTTGTGTATGTGTGGTAGAAGATGAAACCTTGCCATTTGTGACAACATGGGTGACCCTTGAGGGATGATGCTAAGTAAAATAAGTCAGAGGAAGGACAAATACCACATGATTTCATTCACTTGTGGAACATGAAGAAAACAAAAGCAAAACCAAACTCTTAAACTCTGACAAAAGAATGGTGGCTATGATGTCGTTTTAGAGTTGATGGATTTGAGAGCTGAGTGGGGCCCTTGGGTTCACTCTGGGAAAGGTTTCACCAGAGCTCCCTTCAGCGGCATGTGACAAGTTTCTCCACAAGGCAGAGACTCAGTTATACTTAAAGAACAGGTTTATTAGGACAAGGAAGTAAAGGACACTTGTACAGATGCAAGTTCTAATCTTATTTTGCATTATATCTCCTCCAGTTACTAGAAGGGAAGGAGGTGAGGGACTAGGTAGAGACCGATGGGTACATGGTGACTAGACATTTGTTGGTGTGTGTGGTGAGAAAATATATTCCTGCAATCTATGCAATGTTGTAAATTAATGTTACCTCAATTAAAAAAGAAGTTTTTCATGTTGTTCTTCATTGGGTCAGTGGGCTGGAAAGAATGCATCAGGAGAATGCCCTATGGGTTAATTTTACGGGGCACCAAGGTTGCCATAACAGTCAAGAAAGAACAGTCGATACATATTAACACAGAGTTGGGAAGACTTTAAGTCCCATGCTTGAGGTACTAACAGACAGATTGGCTCTTAATACTATTTAGGGATATGTAATTCCAAAATGAAAATTGATTTTGGTATTTTTGATTTCCTAAAACAAAAAGAAAAATTCTTGGGAGAAAAAGGAAGCTATGAGACAAACATGCAAAAGAGGAATCAGCACAGATGGTGACAAGATCATGAAGGCTTCCAGAGCAGCTAAAAGGTCAGGTATTTACGAATTTTTAATATATTAAAAATTGATACCAGCATGACCTCATTAAAGAGCTAATATTAGTAGAAAAGGATAGGCCATGTCAAAAACAATGCTTGATTCCCAGTGCAAGTTCCCAGGCTTAGTCGACTTTTGTCAACCTCAACAAAAAGCAAGCTTAGGCAGCACACAGGCTGTCCTTCCCAATTAACACAACCTCTGGTTTGTCCATGTTCAGTGTCAAGAAATTATGACATGTCCGCAAAGACACAGCCATTAGACCCCAGTGTCCCAGTCACACCTGTCTTGCATACAACCCACTGGATCACTTATTAATGTCATCATCCCAGTTTTGGTCACATTTTCACATCATTTCTTTCTTTCTTTCTTTCTTTTTTTTCCATGCAAAGCCAAAACATCCACCTTTTAAGTAAATTAGGAAGATGACACATGACCACCTTCCCTTAGCCAAATGGCATAAGGTAAGCCAGATAAGAGAAAGCATACCCCAGAGCCACTTATTCTCTGGTCATTGAAAACCACCATCCTGGCTGAGAAACAAGCCTGCCTGCCTTACCATGTGGATCTGCATTCACTTGCAAACAACTCTCTACCCGCTGCAAACCTAAATCAGAGCCAGCCAGCAAGTGATGACTCAGCACAGCACAGGGCAGGGCAGAGGCCCCCCCCAAGACAATGGTTTAACTCCCCTACAGACAAGCTTATGCAGCAATGGGGTTGCGTGTGTAAAGAATATCAAACACTGAAATGAAGCTGGTCTTCTGACAAACTCTTCTTTTTCTATTTCTCTCTTTAGCAACCAGAGGCTGGATGAATTCCCAAAGTTCAAGGCAATTTCCAGAGTTTATAAGCATTCCATCGTTCCTAAGGAACAGAATATAAAAATCTGGCAGAGTGAACCAAACTAATAAAATTGAGAATGCAAAATACCACCTCCCCTTACACTGAGTCTAGCAATTGGGGATTTTCCAGGGCCATTAACACAAGCGTGTTATCATTTTTTACCAGAGGTCAGTGTTAAAAGTCCCTTTGCTGCTCCAGACCTATGCTCAAAAATTTGAAAGATGGGGCGAGTTGGCTTGGCTCATCCTATTTAATTTGCACGATGCCTAGATCTGTCAGGTTCTAAAGAAAGATACAGCCCAGGAGATTTGGGAACTTCCTAATGCAAGTCAAGTTGGCAGTCTGTGCCTTGGCTTCCACTGATTACAGCTTCAGTCTCTGACCCCCACAAGGCCAAGCCAGCATGAGGAAAATGTGTAGAGTAAATGTTGAGACCTAGGTGCATAATGAAAGTGCACCCCCTTCATTATGCTGGTTTCTGTCCTCTGGCAAAGCCCACATTTTAGAGCTAATGCCTTCCCTATGGAAGAGAAATATCAAAAAACCACATCAACCCAAATGCCCAACAATAGGAGTCTAAAACATCATGGATTTCCAAAGACTGAGGATTAGAAGCCCCTATAAATTATGTTTGGTCTATTACTTATTTATGTGGGAAAATATCCTAAATGTTAGAGTTGGAAAATGGGATGCAATATTGTCATGTATAATATAGTCACAAAAAAATAATATACAATGGTTATATGGGTATGGTGAAGTTTGATTTTTTTTACATGAGTGAGAATGGTAATTATTAACGTGTGTGGTGGGGAACACCATCCCTTTATCCTCCCCTGATTTCTGAAAAAGAACTAAAACTGTTTAGACATATTCTCTCTAGAACATGCACTCAAGCCACATCAGAACCAGCCTCCCGTGAAGAGGTAAGTAGAGGCACTGGGAAGATGATGGCTGGAGCAGAGCAGTGGGTGAGGGTATTGTGTTGAGGGGTTGGGAGGGAGAGAAGGAGGAAGGCAGGAAGAGAGAGGGAGAGGGGAGATAAAACAGAAGGGGGGGTGAAGAGAGAGAGAGAGAGAATGACCCTTCCTGTTTCAGCAGACAAGAGAGCAAAACCATCTGCATAGACTTAAAGTCTTAAACAACTATTCAAAATAATGATGTCTGACAGTCTTTTCACACCCACTAATGACCAAAGAATCTGAAAAAAAAAATTAAATAATGGCTACCCAGCCTTTGCATTTCCACAGGCCATTCCTTAGAAAGGAAGAGGTTAAACCCAACATTGCCTTCCTCTGCATATAGACAACATCAACTCATCTTTAGGTTAAAACAGCCTATAATCAGAAGTCCCCCTGTCAAGAATAATTTTATTTTTTCATGTCAATGACCCACTGTTCCTACCTATATAAACTCAATTCAAACTTATTTTGTCAAAACAGCTCTCACAAAATCTATTAAGCTTCCAAATTTGAATCCTCATTTTGATTATCAAATAAATTTTTGATGTGTCACTGAGATGTCATTTCCAGTTAACATACATCTTTCTATAGTTGACAAAAGTGTGGGTGCAATGATTATTCCTGGCTGGACCACCTATGCTTCTTTAAACATGATAAGGAAGGGATAGCACACCTTCATAAGAATTACATGTTCTCTAAAATTTCCACAATGCTTAAGTTTTACTCTTGAACTCAAAAAAATAAACACACAGATCAAAAAATAAAAGCTGGCTCTTCCCAACCATTTATTTGGCTAATGAACTATGAGTGCTCTCTGAGGCTATGGAGAACCACAATGTGACTTTATCCTTAAACCAAAAGGCAAAATGGATAATTAGTTATTTTTTGAGTTGATGAATTAATTCAGTAAACATTTATTGAGTATCACTTCTGAGCTTGGCAGAGTGGAGTGTCACTGAGATATAATATTTAGCGACACAGTCTTAGTCCCAGTTCTTAAGAGGGGTCACGATAAGGCTAAAAGAGCAAGTCCAAACTAATGTTCCCTAAAAAGCATGGGACAACACCAAAGTACAAAATCCATTCTTAGTTAAGCATCACCCTGAATTAATTTTAGTCTGTAGCCAATGACAGTAAAAAAAAAAAAAATCAGAAGATCAAGATAATACTCTTAAGATGGAGAGGGTTCTTGGTATTTACCATAATGTAATGCCAGAAAGTGAAGGGTTTGTGGGGTGAATTGGAGGTGGGAAAGAATCCCTCCTTCCAGGCTATGTAATTCAGAGGAGATTAAAATCCATTCACCCTTTCTTTTAATGCATTGGTTACAGAGGAGCAGTTGCCCAGAGTTTGTCAGTAACAGTTCAGCATATGCAGAAAATCAATCCCAAACAAAGTTCAAAGAAATCTTTCAGAGCTCTGTTCGAGGTGACAAATGGTCGCTAATGAGCGATGGAACGCTCTCCTGATTTGACTGACAGGTGAAGGATAGCCTAGTGGGGAAGAACCACCTGCTCACTGCTGGCCCAATTAAGACCTCCAACTGTTTGCAGTAACATGAGCTTCACATTAATTGATTCCCTTTCTTAATCTGCCCCAGAAAAATCCAGTGTGAGATGGAAACTCTGAGGAATGATCATAAAATAAACAGACATGGATGGTTTCAATATTTCCATAGCCTTAAGCTGACAGCCACTCTCCTTTCTCTGCAATGCAGTCTTCCTTAGTTGCCTTTGAACTGTGCTTTCTACCACCTGCCCACCCAACCTTTTAGGAACAGACATGCCAGAGTTTGATCCGACGCCTGCCAGCGTTTTCCATCCTAACAAATGCAGGTCAGCCAGTGTGTGTGACAGTGGGTACTGCTCCTACAGAGGACCAGAATTCTTTCCGCAGATATAAAATCATGGCCATGGGATTGACTGAATTTCTCTGCTTTCTTTACTGCGTTTGAGCTGAACTCCTTCAACCTGGATGAGAACAATTCCTTGTTTAGTGTTTACATAACTTCACAACTGGATGTGGAGGGAATTTATCATTTTTTACATGTTATTTAATGGAGTAATTAACTTTGTATTTCTATATTTTTGTCCTGTATGATGGGCCTTCTTGACTGCTGGACATGGAAAAACATGCACTGGAATATGCATGGCAGCTCTATTTGTGACAACCCAAAAGTTAAAGAAACCAAGTATCTATCAACAGATTGGGTAAATACTTTGTGACATATTCACATGATGATATACTATACTACACAGCAATGGGAAAAGACTGAAGTTCTGGTATTGGCAAAACCATAGAGGAATCTCAAGGATATAATGCTGAATGAAAACATCCAGATAGGAGAGAAATTACCTGGGGTAGCTGAGAGGGAAGAAAATGAGGAAACCTTATTAGATACTAGAGGGAGGTGCAGAGAGATTAGACTACAGTGGAGGGCAAAGTGTGACCACAGAAGGAGAGTTTAGGATGATGGAACCAGGAGCCAAGGCCCGCCTGCAGATGCGAAAGAGGCAAGGAATGGACTCTCCCTTGGATCTCCAGAAAGAACTCATCTTGTTGATGAGTTCTTATAGCCTTATAACCTTACTAGATGCCTTTTGGACTTCTTCCCTTCAGAATTTTAGGAGAAGAAACTTATATATTTTTTAAAGCACTAAGTGTGTGGTAACGTGTTACAGCAGCAACAGGGAATTGATACAGGGGTCGAGATCACACCCTTGTATCAAGGTTTGCCTTTAGCTCCCTTAACTTCAAAGACAGTCGCTTTCCCTCATTTCCATCACACCAGAAATGTGACTAAGTAAACCAGAATCCGAAGGACCAGAGGATAGGCATGGGACCAGCTTGAGCAAGACTCGCAGTAGGCTCCCTCTGGGCCCAATCAGACCCTTCCATGTAAAAGAATGTAAAATATTCTTGCTACTAAAATCCAGCTTTCAAACTGTGAAAGAAGTTGTCAAAAGAGCTGCCAGAATACTTGGAAGGAGTGTCATTCCTTGATGGGTCTAGGAATTGCCTGGACCGGAAAGCCACATATTTTCAGTGAGTTATGTTTATGGAATACAGCTCAAACCCCGAAGTAAATTTTCAAACTGTGGCTTGAGTTATCTGGTTTGGCCACCTAGGGAGATCCAATTTTCCGGTGGACTGTGAAGTCTCCCAGCCACTTTGTGATAATTTGAATATCTGATTCATTCATTCACTCACTCATTCAATAATTACTGAACTGTACCCTGTGCCAGGTAAAAAGGAAGTAGAAAAGAATTGGAAAAACTGAGTTCCTGCCCACAGGAACCACTTAAAGTCTGCTGAGGTGTATCTAGAGAATGTGGTTGAAGGTACAAAAGAAGGGACTAGCTATTTGGGAGTTCTCTAAGGTTGGCCATTTCTCAATAAGACAGCAGATAACAAACATGAAAAAGTGTGTTGAGAGTAATAACTTGGCCTCATGTATCATTTGTTAACCTGTTATTGCTACAAGTGTTTAGTAATATGTAGTAAAGAGGGAGGGAAGGAGGGAGAAAAAAAGGGAGGAAGGGGAGGAAAGTAGGACAAACTTCTGGGTAGACCACCAGGTCTAGCATTGCTGCCATATTGCTGTCTTCTAGTTTCATCCTGCACTCATACCAGTCTGTAATCTCCTTGAGATGGAGGGTCTCTTCTGTGACCCCAATATCTTGCACATATCAGCACATAACAAAAAATAATTTTGGATCAATGAATAATTCAGAAGACTCTGAGATCATTTCAAAACAAAATAGCCATCCAACCTACTTAACCTTCTCTTTACCCTTAGATCAGGTCAGCATCCCTCCCCTAGCCACCGCCTTTTTCCAAGCACTGCCTCACCTCCGTGACCAGGTAACATGTGAATAAGCAGCTCTTTAGGCCAGCAGAAAGTGTGTTGTGTGGCTAGAGCAGACAGGGGTGTAAAGAGAAACAACGAATGAGGGACCAGCATCACCTGTCCACTTTGAATGGCCAGGACCAACATCTATTGGAGAGAGCATCAGACTGGAAAAAAAAAAAAAAAGTAGAAGGTAGTGATGAAATCTCTTTCTTGCTGCTTTCTGAACAGAGTAATGCAGCCCTGGATCTCTTTGACTCCCTGCACCCGTTGAAAAAAATTAATCATTTTCACACCAGACGGAGAGCAACAGCGAAGTTTGTTGAGGGAAGTTTGGAAGCCTGAGGAAGACAGGGTTTTCCAGCTGCCACTGTGCTTGTGAGGTGCACAGAGGAGCTCTGGGCTGTGTGGATCTGTTCACATCTCGTGTGTGATTTTTCAGGCTCTTCACTGTGAACTGGGGACTGGCTGGGAGGTGTGACTTTCCCATCAGCTTCCTCTCTCAGGAGGAATTGGAAATATGTCCTCTTTTTCCACTGCCTGTGCATTTCCTCTGATGGAAGATTAACTATCTCACTGCTGCAGAAGGTGTTTCGTGAGTGAGGGGCGTGTTCCTCTTCATGCACTGCGCTGTTACTATCCGTCAGTAAGGATATGGGGGGACTGGAGTCTGCCTGATGTGGCTTCCAAGAGCTACTTTCTGGGCCAGTACGCTCCTGGAGCCAAGATGTCCTGGCAGGTCTGCACAAGACTGGGGGTAGTGGGTTAGGTGCTGAGCCTGCAGGTAGTGTAGAAAATTCAGGTTTGTATTTTCCATCGTTAAAAACTTCATGAGTCTGTCGGCCAAGATCCAAAACAAAGCTTGACTGTTTCTCCAGCTCCAAGTCTACCATGGTCACCTGTGTGCACGTGACGAGGAGCCAGGGCCACCCCGAGCAACTGGGGACAAGCATAGGGTTGGCTCTGCAGTGGTTCTACTGGCTTTAAGAGCTTCCCACTTAATGTGGCTTCCCAGCACCCTCAGAGGGAGAGCTGGGTATGTCCATGGACTTGGGTTGATGCTTCTACATCCAATGTGCTGCCTCTGAACTCCACTGATGCAGTCCCTCCTCTCAGACCTCTGTGGCAGTCCTACCACTCTCTGCCTCTTCGCACTTGCAGCCCGCAGAGCCGGTGGGAACCATGCACACTCCTTGTCTAGCCTCTGTGCTCGCTGATGAGAAGGTGATCTCCTAGACACAGGGACCAGCACTTCTTCTGGTCACTTTTTTATACTTCAGCACCTGCAACAGTTCTTGGCAGGGAATCCAGGCTAAATGTGTTCTGATGAATGAACACATAAGGCTCTGGTCCTGTCAGACCAGGTTCATATTTTACAGGGAACATGTGCTGAGAGCCAGTGTGTCTTATGTCCCCTAAGAGTCAGAAGGACAGTCATAGATCTGAAATGCACTTTGCCTCTTAAGAACCCATTCCAACCCAGCACATATGAATTAAATTCTTGCTGCCCTTTCTTTGGTGTGCTAGTCTGTGCAGACAAGAGGGCTAGTGTGGGTGCAGGGACAGTGATGAACAGAATAGACACTGTCCCTGCCCTCAGGTGGCTGGCAGCCTGACAGAAAAGACAGAACCTGAAACCAGTAAGAGAAACTAACTACCCTTCTGGTTATGGTGCAGGAAAAACTTGGGGGAGCTATGGAGACAAGCCTGTGGCCTATCCTCTTTTCCTCCTCTAAAAAGTCATAAAATAACTCTCTAAGACCTAAGCAAAATTAATACTCTGCTAAAACAATGTAGCGCTTAATGCAAATAAAACCTCAGTGCTTTATAAGAGCCCTTGAGAGAATCTCAGAGTTGAGTACATCGGGATTAACAGCAGGCTGGTAGGAGGAAAGAAGGGGGATGGTGTTTCCATATAATAAGCAGGTGCTACACATGCCCAGCCTCCTTCCTCTCTCCCCTCTTGCTCTCAATCTCATTCTCCACCTAACCACATTTAGATGCACATGTCAGGCTCATGGACTCCTCCTGATGTAGAAGCTAACAGCCCCATTTTAAAAGGGAAGAGATTGAGGCTCAGAGAATTTGTCTAATTTGCCCAGCAGATTCCCCTAAGATTCAAAGCCAGAGCAGACCTTTCTAGATTCCTCCGTACCCTATCCCATAAGCTAGTGGCTGACACTGAGACAGCATCTATCAGTACCTAGCTGCAGGCTTCTGCTCCCCATGGAGTCCTATGAGATCATGGTGAGGGGGCCTTACAGGAAACAAGCTCTGCCATAGAAGAAACATAGTTAAAGGGGGCAGGGAGGAGACCAAACTCGTGTTCACATGGGGATGACCTTGGCTTCTGGTCCGGCCAGGAAGCAAGACTGATTATCAGACAGTTCTGGTCCCTTTGTGGGGTTTCCTTTCGTGGCTGGGGTGGAAATGAGGAATAACAAATTTGTCTCTCACGGACTCCATCACTGGCTTTCTCAGTGACCTGGGCAAATCATTTAATGCCGCACACTTCCTTGTCTTCTTCAGTAGGCTAAGGCAGAAATAATACTCAGCAGCCCCACGCAGGAACAAAGATTCATATAAAAGTCAAGCTCTCAGATGAAGTGACATAGGATGAACACAGGATTCTTTATTACTACAGGCAGAAGTTCACAGAGGGATATGAAAAAGGGGAGGGCCTTGAGATTTTCTAGGACAGGACTCAGCTGCCCTCAACCTTCACTACATGGCAAGATGTTGTTCTTTATACGCTTCCCAAAAAAAAGGGGCACCATCAGAGGTTCCCCCTTGCAATGCCTGTTTCATCCCATCTTTGCATTGGCAACCTAAAGAGCTCACCTTGAAAACGAGAAACTATTAATAATAGTAACAGCAATAATATAACAATAACAATAATAGCAATAAACAACGTACATTTGGAAAGCACTGACACAAATTCTTGCATACATATTGCTGACTTCACTTTCACAACAACACTCAAAAATGAATTATTACCTCCGCATTTTATAGCCAAGTCACAGACCTTGAAATTTGAACTTGTGACAGAAACAGGACTCAAAAGCAGGTATTTTGACTCCTCCTTCAGTGATCTTTCTAATCGTTGGACTAGTGGTGATGATGAGTCATATCAATTGTTAACTTATTAGTCTCCCGTTAGTCCCGGTTGTGAAACCATTACCCTGAGTACAAACCTTTCCTGCACGGCGCTATTACTCAAACTGTTTCATTTCCAAAGATGACCTGATTTCCTTTGTTTTTATAAAAATCCATCATATTCACTAGTCTCCTTGTCAGTAGGGCTTAGAATTGGGAATTACATTCTTGGTATTTTTTTTCCCAGAAATGAAGTTAACTGAATGAGACTATCAGAGCCTGAGCTCTATTTTCATTACTTTTGGATGGAAGAGAAACATCTGAATGGGGGTAAGGGAAGGGGTTGGCACAGGCTTGGGGACTGAAATTCCGGAAACCATGGAGCAGGCAATAAAAGACATCTGAAGCCAACACACTCAAAATCACATCGAGGAAATAGACAGGTCAGCCTTGAAATTAACCAAGAACACATTTCCTGCACGGACTCTCTGCTGGGGTCCCTTTTAAACAGGTTGTCCTTCACTCTTAGAATAACTGCTAGCTGCTGTGTAGCAAGTTCTGCATTCACAGGGCATGCTCACTGCTACTTGTTTGTATATTGAGGTTTCCAGGAGGTAGGTTGTAAGAAGCAATCATGAAAAGTAACTTACTCAGCTGAATCTTAAAATGTACCTTTTTATGTGCTATGACTCCTTTCAGAGTGGCCAACACACTGACTCTCCTCAAGCTACCAAGAAGAACTCCCCAAACCAATATTTGGTGCAATGAAAACTGATAATCTAATGGCCACAAGAGACCCAGAAAAATTGTTTGCCTCCTAGGTCAACAAAGATAACTCCATCTATTGCCACTTCTACAGGAAGTAGATTTGTTATGTCCCATCCTTCGATAACACTGGTCAACAAATTTTTACAAAAGTCATGTTACTAAAATAAAGTCAGTTATTTCCTATCCATTTGTATGTGCTCAACAGGAATATGACAGTCAAATTCTAATTTTGGCTCTAGTGGTTTTTTTTTTTTTTGTAATCTGCAATAAATTGATGTTTACATCACGAGACACATGCCAATAGTAATAGGCCTATGGTAATACCTATAAAAAATCAAGTCAAGACTACTTCTTAGATTTCTTCACTTGACTCTTGTACAGCTGTTCAGGAGCATCACTGGGGAGTGTCCAGCAGTAGTCAGCCAGCATTGTAGTGGACTATTTTCTCTGGTGTCTTTGTTCCATTGATGCGATATCTTGATGAAAATGTTCGCCATGCTCATCACTAACCATACCACAGTTTTCAGGGAAGAAATCCAGATGGGAATGAAGGAAGTGGATCTTTAGAGACATATTGCAGCCAAGTTTCTGATACTGCTTCAGCATGTCTTCTGCTAGTTCCTTGTAGTTTTCTGCCCTAACATTCCCAAGAAAGTTTGTAGACACTAGGAGAAAAGCATTCCATTCTTGTTTCGCATCAACCTGCAGCATGTTGTTGAACTGGTCATCTTTGAAGAGCTATAGAATCTGAGGACCCACAAAAACTCCCTCTTTATAATCTTTGCTTTGCTGAGTTGAGGAAATTTTTCATGCAGGTATCAGAAAGCTGGCGAGGTCCAGTCCATGGCTTTCACAAAATTCTTCATCAAACCTAGTTTGATGTGAAGGGGTGGTAGCAGGATTTTGTGAGCCTCAACCAGAGCTGGGTGCTGGATATTCTTCTCTCCAACTGCTACATTTTGTCTGCGAGCCCATTCCTTCCGCAAGTAGTGCAATTCACTTGCTCAGCTATCTCACTCACATAAGAAACACATGTATTTTGTATATCCCTGCTGCAATCCCATTAAAAGGGCAACTAGCTTCAAATCACCACAGATGTGCCAGCTCTACTTGTTATACTCAATGGAATTCAGTAGCTGCTTTAAGTTATCGTATGTCTCTTTCATGTGGACAGTATGCTCTCCCGGAATAGATGGAAGATGCTTTCCATTGTGCAAAAGCACAGCCTTAAGACTCAGTTTCGAAGAATTTAGAAATAGTCTCCATTCTTGTAGGTCATGAGTGATGTCTAACGCATTCATGAAGCCCTCAATATAGGAACAGAATAGCAGAGTACTTTCCTTACTGAAGAAAGGCTCCAACTGCTGGTGGAGATTTCGATATCAAGTAATTGTGACATCTTCTTCTAGAAGATTCCATTGTTGGAGTCTTAATCCTAGCAACTCTGCCTTGTTCTGGGTAAGTCCAAATCATGAACCAGGTCATTTAGTTCCTCCTGTGTTAGTCTGTGTGGGTTGGATGATGCACCACAGTGAAAATATGGATCACTGCATGCTGACAGAATAGGAGAAGAATAGGTTAGCTCACCCTTGTTCTCATCAGATGACTCAAGAGAATATTCTCCTGTAGGTTCTGGAATAGGAAGTCCCTCACCCTGCGGAACTGGTCTCAATGCAGACGGAATGTTTGGGTAAACTATTCTCGACTTCTTTTGCTTTGTTATTCTGCCAGACTAAGCAGAAGGAACCAAGCAGAAGTAACAGTCTTTTATGTGGTTACTTGGCTCTCTCCACACCATGAGGACTGCAAACGGCATTGATGGTCTTTTGCCATTTAACCACTGTGAAAGCTGGGTTGTACATTTAGCACAGAATATATGCGGGGCCCAAGGCTTGTCTTGCTCACCAAACTTGCATCTGAAGTAAAGATGATAGGCCTTCTTCACTTGAGAAGTGATACTTTTCTTCTGGTTGGCAAATGTCACTTCCCCACAAATAGAGCAGAAATTGTCCATGCTATGAACGCACTTTCGAGTCATGACTTCTGTATTGGGCCTAAATGGATAATATAATAACAGTTCTATGGAACAGTAGCTTCAACTGTCTTGCACAAAGTCTGAAATATTTTCAATGCTTAACCTTTCCAAAAGGGCTTTATCTAGTGCACGGCTGACGTCAGCTTACTTCAGCAGCTGCCTGGCAGTAGTATTGCAATGCATCAGAAAATGATACAATCAACTCTGGATGATCTGTGCATGATGGTATTATGCAATGCGATGCAATATGACATCATTCTAGGCTGATTTAGGATGCTGTTGCAGTCCTACTGGATAAATTTACACGGTGAAACATATAAAATGAATTATATGAAATATCTTCAAAATGAGAGCTAATAAAAATTTTTCAGGGTTATATTCATGTTCAGCACACCAAGATACTACAGATTAGGGTATTTTAAAGTTAGTAACAATCTCAGTGTTGACCAGTGTAATCCATCTTTGATTATCTATGCATTGATGTACACACATAAATTTTCCACTTATCCTAACCAGGGGATACAATCAGTTTCAGGAGGTACAACTCGTGCAGGTCACACGGAGTCCCTCACTTAGAAGGTCCTTGCCATTTGTTTTAAGTTCTGCCTTGCTGTCTTGAAATTCTTAACAAATTTTGAACAAAATACTCTCTTGTTTGCATTTGCACCAAGCCCTGCAAATTATGAAGCTAGTCCCCACCTCAAGAATGAAAGCTCCAGTGTAAGCTGAGATGCTTGTCTGTTTGGTTCATAGATCGTCCCCAGAATGCTGTTTGGCTCTGTCTTTAATAAATTTTTGTTGAAGGAATGAATGAGCAAATGAATGAATACCAAGATACTTGAATAATGAGAATCTCCCAGTTCCAGCCAAGCCAGAGAGTTGCTCTTATTTATCATTTCTGTGCCCTGAGTTCTGAATCCAAACATTCCACAGTTAGGTTATAGGCCTAAGTAATTGTTTAAGGAAGGAGAGCTGGCAAGAAAGGGAAAAAGAGGGGCCCCAAAGTGAGCTATAGCCAAGCCTACTGAGAGACACTGCCCAAAGCCACGGTTAGAGCAGCGTGGCCAGGGAGCAGGGGAGGAGATAAGCTCCGCCTCCCAGTTCTCCAGGGGGAGTTTTCCTTCATGTAAGCCAGACTGCAGGGAGAGATTTCCCACTGCACGTACTGCTCATGTCTCCTGGGTCTTGTAGGAGGGAGCAGTCCAGCTGGAGGCCTACACACACCCCAGGCCTGTCAGTGGGTTTCCCCGGCTGCAATCCTAGTTTCTGAGCTCCAACAGTGGGTCTTGGATGGAGAAGTAACCCTCCTGAATGGTGCAGGTCCTGACAGACGGTAAAACCCAAGAATTCCAGGAAGCAGGATCTGAGGAAGTCAGTCCCACCTGCAGCTGCTCTCCCACAGTCCACATCTCAGGGAAGCAGACGTGATGGGAGAGCTCCAACACATTAGCATCGTTCACACAGAGAATACAAGACTGTACTGGCCCGGTAGAGAGCTTAGCATGTCTGGGGCCAGGTTTCATACATTTGATTAGTTAACTTCAGTCTTTGGGGATTTAACTGCCATGTGGAGAGGCCCTTGCGAATTATCTGTTTGAGGATTTCGTCTTAACAAGCAGATCTCATCCCATGAAACCCTTCACGATGAATTCTAGAGAAAGGGGGGCACTGAAAAACAAGCATTTGAGTAATGGATTGTACTTTTGAGCCTCCATTTTTCACCTTTGTTACTTATTGAAATGATAAGTTGTGGGCAGAAAATCAAGTTATCTGAGGTCTTTGGGGAAAGCAGACAACTTGGGTCATAAGGAAAGACAAATAAGAAAAGTAAATCCAGCAAATAGTAGTTCTCTGGATCACATGGAGAAAAAGCACAAAATGGAAAAGAGGCGGGGTGTGGGGGTAACTGTGCAATGTCCAAATTTCAGCCCTGCCAAAGTTTGCAAAATATCATTTCATTTAGAAACACTATAATTTAATGGCAAAGGAGGACATTTTGTTGGAACGCCTAGCGTAACAAACACTTTTCTCTCCATTTAACAGCATTCTCCTGGCTGCGTCTTGTGGAGAAAATAATCATTTGGATGTTTTGAATTATAGCAGTCATACCAAAGACACTTTAGGCCCACCCAAACTCCCGGTGCAGAAAGTGGTGTCAGGGCTCAGCACAAATGCAGAGGACTTTGGCAAGCAACTGTTGGTTTTAGACATGGTTCAGGGTTAGCTGCAGTCATAAGGGGCACAGATTTCTTCAGGAACCCCTGTCATAACCCCTTTTGCCCGAGTAAAGCCAAGACAAAGGCTCCGTTGAGCAGAGTCCCAGGGTTTTGGATCATGCACAAAACCCAGAGGGAAGAACATGAGTCCGAGCATCTGGAGATCTTGGATCTGCTCCTAGTTCTGCCACTAATGAGCCCAGTGACCTTGGGAAGAGTGCATTGTCCTTTCCGGGCCACCTTCCTTCACCAGTATGGTCTTTGACTTAGAGAACTGCAAAGACCCTCGTGTGTGTTCTCCAAACTGCGTTCAGTCACACTCTCCCTGCATGGTTCCTCCCTTGTACATGTATCAGTTCACATATTCCTTCATGAATCCAATTTGAAAAGAAATCAGTATCTGCTACAATAGCCAAAAGGTAACTATGGACTGTAAAAATGAATTTCATTAAAAGAAAGCTATATGATTAAATGCTAGTCAGAGAGGTGTTGACAGTTTAGGAAGACAAGAGCAACAAAGCAAAAATAATAATATGCAGTCTTTTTTGAGCCTTTGGTATGTGCCAGGTCTGGTTCCGAACACTTGACATGTAATATTTCATTGACCCATCACAAGTCTGGGAATCAGTAACCCTGTCACCTCCCATTTTGCAGATGAGATGAGGCACAGGCAAACTTTGTTTGCTCTTCGTTAAGAGGCTGTCTTAGTCACATCTCAGGACAAAGCTATGACTTTCTCTTGTCCTAATCAGAAGGATTAAAGAAAACTTTTAAAAGTTCCTTTTTTATGATGAGATTCAGTCATTTGATGCCTTAAGTTGGTAGCACCCACCTAAAATCACCCTGTGTGCCTTAGGTAATGGAAACCCCATTTACCTAAATGGTAAAGAAGGATCTAGTCCCAGAATAATTTGCGACATCAAAGGTCTTTTCATAGCCACACCCTCGCCAGTCTTTTTGGTATGGATCCCATTATCTCCTTCACTAGTACTGTTCTCTATCTTGTCCAGCTGGATAATTCCTGTCAGTACTTCCCCAAGACCCTTCCCTGACTCCTCCTATGCGCCTGGGGCAGTAGATCACCCCATACATGTGCCCCTATTGTTACCTACATCCATTTCCGCTATAGGAGCTGCCTTACCCTTGGTGAGCTCTACCTTCTGACCCAATCGGTTCTTTGACATGAAAAGAAAAATTTGTTCTAAATAAGCCCATAAATCTAAAAAGATTCCAAACCTAATTGAAGTGCGTGGGAAAAAGAGATCCTACGAGCATTGCTTACTTAAAAATAAAACACTGAGGACAAATAATACATCTAAAGTTCTTTTAGGGAAATATTTCATTATGGAGTCTACTGGACAAGCTTTCTGAACAAGAAGTCAATGAGCTGGATTTTCTTATTCTGGTCACTCTCCTCGGAAAGAACATGAGCGCTCTTCTTTGCTGCATGGTCTTCACAAATAGGGTCCTTACTCTTCAAACCCTGACTTTCATTTTTTTTTTTAAGATTTATTTATGCACACAAGAGCTGGAGTGTAGGCCAGAGGTGTTGGGGGGGGGGAGGTGAGAGGATTCACCAGACATAGAGTGGGGAGCAGAATAGGCAGATCTACTGAAACACACTGCTGAGGAGAGCAGCGGACGAGAGAGGAGAGGTCCGCTGTGCCATGTGGGATCTCTCTGGCTGTGAATCAAACTCTTGCTGCAGATAGGCTGAGACTTAACCCCTTATGCAACCAGGGAGGCCCCAAACCCTGCCTTTCAATGTGCACTAGTGCCTCTCCATGCACATGACGTTGTCAGAGATGAATGACTTCCTGGGGTGAGGGCCCCCCCTTAGCCTTCTCAGGCTAAAGCTTCTGTTTCCATTTTCTCCTCCCCTTTCTCCTCCCTCTTCCTCTTCCTTTTTGATTCCTCCTCCTTTTCCTCCTCTTTCCCTTCCTTCTCCTCCTTCAGTGATCTCTTGCTCTCCTATTTCAACTAGAGTGCACTGAATTGCCTGAGACCCTGACCACCATTTTAACTATTGAAAGCTATATATTTGGCAGCTATTAGATAACCTGAAACACAAGTTTAGATAGTTTCTGAGGGATGATATTTAGGGTAAAAAGGGTCATGAAAGTGGAGCTCATAAATTCTATCACTGTATGTCCAGAATCACTTATGATTTACTTATATTTGTTTACTTGGAAGGGGGATGAAGAGCGGGGAAGGAGGAAATAACTGCTAATTAATGAAGCTTCCCAGTCTGTTTTGTACTAGTCCAGCTCTTGGAAAGTCTTTCCTTATGTTGAATTGACATGTCCCCGAGGCTTCCACTGGTCATTTCTAGTTCCACCCACTAGCAAGAGTTGGTGCCTCTGCTACCAAAGAGCTTCTATACACTAAGACTGATCCTTTTCAGTCCATTTATCCTTTTCAAGAGCATCACTCATTCTCTCAAGTGACCAAATCTTATCATGACTTTCCATTCTGGTAGAAGTAAGAATACCCACAATTCTGGACACAGTTCACCTGCTTTCAATTCTGACCTCTGGGACTCACTTTGGTGTGATCGCCAAACCTCAGGTCCTAGAAATGATCATCATAGCACCTCTTGTGCCTACTGAGGGGGCTAAGCTACATGACACACACAATATGCATGATACATTGACAAGCACGTAATAAGCATCTAAAAATATTAGATGGCAATATTCCAGGTGGTAACTGACCGGAGAAGCCAGCCCCAGGGGAGCACACAGCTTCCTCAGAATAGAATTGTTTTTCTTAGTAACACCTCCTTGGGTTCAGTTTTAGAGTAGCCACATCACCCGATGGCTCATGTTGGTGTGCGGTCAATCAAAACCTTCAGGTTTTTTTTTTTTTTTTCTTTCACTTGAACTGCTGTCAACCCTATTTTTTTCCACAGCTCAGACTTAAAAAATCAATTTTCAGAAACTAAAAGCAGAACCATATATTCATCCTTATTAAATTCTCTGCAGATCAGTGTGACCTATCACTGTAATGTGTCAGGATAAGTTTAAGTCTTAATTCTGTCATCTGGCTTATGAGTCACCCTTCCCAGACCCATGTCACCTCCATACGTGATAATAACCTCTTTTCTCTTCACCACGGTCACCGATAAAACCTTGAATCACTTCAAGGCTGAGGACAGAGCACTGTGGTACTGCTGACATTCTTTGGGCAGCAGGCCAACGTTCTCATTTTATGGGCAAGAAGGGCTTAGTGATTTGCTTGCCATCACACAAAACAGCTGGATGACTGTTCTCCAAAGTGTGTACCTTGAGAGAATGTCCCCTTAGAGATTTGCACGAAAAAGGCTTTCCATAACCACATAAGTTTGGGAAAGCCATGCATACTCTCTTCCCTTCTTGAAAATTTGCAGTCTGACAGCACACTGGTGATTTGGTGAAGTCCTATATGCAAGATGCCCTTAAACATGTTTAGCTCAGCACCTCCCAAACAAATTTGACCACAATCTTATTTTCATATAATAACTTTTAAAGTCCCATAGAACCAGCACCCCATAGTCAGCAACGAGTAGACACACTTTGAAAGGGGACCAGTACCCCTCACCCATCATAAGAGTAAGTTCGGTGATTCCCAGGTTAGGAAGGTTTTGTGACTTCCAAATGAAAATTATCATGGGAAAGAGATTTAGAGAGCAAAAAATGAGAGCATAGTAAAATGAAGAAGGCAGGAACTGAGGCGGGAGCCTCCCCTAGCCTCCAAGCTTTCAAAGCAGAATTGAAGAGTCAGATCTATACCCCTTCATTCCATCCTCACCCCATTCTCCCACAATGTCACCCAAGTTCACCCTGCCTTAAGTCTGTCAAGATGAGCCTTGGATGCTTTTCTCCTTGGTCCTGTCAGTCACTCCAAGAAATCAGGCCCCCAAGGAGGTTCAACCAAGAAGATTCTTCTGATGTCAAGCTGCAATTCCTCCATTGGTACCTCCTCTTCCATGCTTTATTTTTCTCCATAGCATATAATGCCACCTGATATGATGTATATTTCATTTATCTGTTTTGTGTATATGCTGTATCCTTCTACTAGAGAATAAGCTCCATGCTGGCAGGGATATTTATTCTATTCACTGCTCTACTATCATTACTTAGTATAGTATATTAGCTCATAGTTGGTGCTCAATAAATATGAAAATACCATTCATCTCAAACCATAACTATATAATGAATTACAGCCTCTCAAAGGGCTAGGATCATGTCTTGGGTTTGCTTTCACTTATTTATGATGTGATACCATCTGCTGAGTGGGTCTTTATTACACAAGAAACGAGTATTATTGCTCAGATAGGTATCAATATACAGGGAGAGGCTATTAGTCTCAGAAACCACATTCCCCTCTTCTGGTGACCTCATCCACCAGGCCTTGCACGGTATGACTCATAAATCCACACACCACCCCTGACCCTCATCCAGGCCACGGCTTACCTTTCCTGTGGTTTCCTGGATATTTCCACCATGTTAAACAGATCAACCCAGCAGGCCCACAACCAGAAACATTATCTCCTCAATGTCAAAGCATCACAACCATTGATTATGAAAACAAAGAAAGAAAAACAAAACAAAACTTCCCTAACTCTATTTATTATTTAGGTATCTATTTATGTTGGTGGCACTACAAGAAAATTATGAAAATTGCTGAAATTATGAAGAGAACTCTTTTCCTTTAAAGTCTCTGTATCTGCCCCATTCCCACCCTTGTATCAGGTCTCCATGACTACTTTCTTGAACCATTAAGATGTCATTCTCTGAATCTCTCTTCATTTGTTTCCAATGGGTTTAATTTCTAAGGCAGTGTGTTTCAAGGCTGGACCTTCACTATTAGTGAGTTATGCATTCATACTGTGAAATCAGGACCAGCACTTTGAAAAATAGAACAGAATAGAGTGGAACAGAATCGAATAGAATAGAACAGAATGAAACAGAACAGAATATGACAGGACAGGATGGAAAAATCAGACTGTGTTGCAGATAAGAGAAAAATTGTGGAGACTTGTTAAATGGGTGTGTGAAGGTCCAAGGTCATCATGTAAATATATTTCTCACAATAGCTTGAGATGGTCACTGTTCTAACCTAATGTATTCCAAAGTAGAGATTTCATTATGCTTCTCTCTATCTAAACCTTTCCAGGACTCAGTATCGCCTCTGAATTAAGTCCAAGCCAATTAACCCACCATCCAACTTGCCCAAGCCAGGTTCTAACCCACCATTCTTGCTTATTTTCCACCACTCCTAGACTTTTACTTCAATTGCTCATCATGCGGGGGTCATTATTTTCTCAAACACACCTGAGATTCCCACCATCATAAATTTGTATATGCTGCTCTTTGTTCTAGAGCCGTCATTCTCAACCAAAGGGGGCAACTTTGCTCTCTGGGGACATTTGGTGAGATCTGGATACCTTTGGTTCTCACAACTGGAGAGGTTCTGGGGAACTAGAGGCCAGGGACGCTGCTAAATGAAGACAGCAGTCCCCCACATAAAGAATTATCCAGTGCCGAATGTCAGTATTGAGGAAGCCTCCTCTGGAGCAGGGGATCTCAAACCCGCATCTAAATCACTTGAAGGACTCATAAAACAGGGAATGCTGGGCCCCTCACCCCCAGTTTCTGCTTCCAGCGATAGGTGACAGGGACCCATGAATGTGCATTTCTAACAAGTTCCTATGTGAAGCCAGAGCTTCTGGGACCATAGGGCCCCTGTCGACATTAACGTAACCTCTGCTCTCACCAGGCCTTCACGGAACCCAGCCTCAGGCTTCAGAGGACCGCATGGAGTGTCTCCTTCACAGGACCCGTCCTTACCTCAGCTGGCTCTCATGTGATTCTGCAAGCAGTTGACCTCAGATTCTTCATGTTTCTCTTCCTCTTTTGCTCAACTCTCATGTGAGCTCTCTCCCCCTCAGAATCTCCCCCACCCCACAGAGTAGCAGGTGCTTCCCAGACCCAAACTCACCCTTCACCCTCTGCCTCTTACTTCTCCATAGCACTGTGGGCAGCTTCCCTGCCTGAATAAATGCCATCATGCAAAATATGCTTCCCCAGCTCAATTCCCCTCTATCCTGTGTACTCTCAGACTGAGTAAGTAAAGGACTGGAGTGTGAAAGTATAGATAACCCTTTTCAGGTACCTAGGTGGGAAGTTTCCCACTGTGGGACAGCAGGGGCCAAGGGACAAAACAACATGCAAAAGGGCAGGGTCACCTACTAAAGGAAGTGAGTGCATCACTATTGTTGTTCACTATTTTACCCAGAGCCAGCACTGCCCACCAACTTCGGGTTGGGCCGTGAGAAAGGACATGAAGAACAAAATGAGTTATTCCCTTGGCATAGCTTAGAGACTTCTGCTCGCCATGCTGGAAATCATGGGCTCTGGAGGAGGCCCTGAACGAGACAATTCCATTCCAGGTTATTTTCCTTATGTCCCCCGTGTGTGAATTAATGCAATTTTGCTTTAATCATATCATCAAACACATGATTTTTCAACATTCTCTTCTCTTAAAACAAAAATGCCCAACAACACATAAAGTGCTCTCACTGTGGTTATTTCAAAATCAATCTAAGCCAGGAAAAGCTAGGTCACCCTTTAAATGAAGTGTCACGAGCAAGAATTTAATTTAGATCCAGTAAGACAGTTATTCTATGTTAAATACCATATGGTTATTAAGAACATATTTCTAGGGGTTTAACAAGTATATCAAGAAAATATTCCATAAACAGCAGGAACTGTTAACAGAATGCAGTTATGGATTCTTACATCAGGCAATGTATCTTGTGAATGAATGTACTTTATATCAGACCATTACAAATAATAATACTCTCCGGCTTCCATCTGCGAGGGCAAATGGGACAGGGGATTCGTGTGCTGCCGCTCACCCCTGGAGACCCAGGATCAGTTCCCATTTGAGATGGGCATGAAAAATGAGGTTGGGGGGTCTTCCCCTCATCCTCATTTGTGCTCAGCGCAAAGCCAACTGCACCATTTGGCATGATTGATGAGGGCCATTTAGGGGAGCTCACCAGGGTGGGGGGAAAGAGTTTAGGAGGAGTCACTTGGAAGAAGTCAGAGGGAGAGGGCCTGTGGGCCTTGGGCCAGGTTTCTGAGGCATGTCAGTTTTCATTTTGCTTGTGAATGCTCAAATGTGCACATGTATTTGAGTGTCCATGGACACATTCATGCAGTCACATAGGTGAAATCATCTAGAGGGAGGGAAGAGATAGTCACCTTCAAGTCTTGTTTGAAGACACTGCTTATCTAGATTAGGTACAAGGCGTGGTGTCCTGTAAACTTGCTGTGTTACCAAAAGAAAATCGGGTTCTCCCCTTAGGCCCAGCATTCCAGCAGCAGAAAGGACAGGGATTCAGCGGGGCCCACACTGATGTCCTGAGGGCCACCCTGACAGGCCCTTGGCACCGTGACACCCACTCAGTGGGACGGCTTCACAAGGGGATCAGGCCAGGGGACTTCAGATGGCCCATGAGTAAGAACCAGCAAAAACTAATATCCTTAACAGTTGGCAAACTAGTCCAAGGAAATTATTCATCCAGATTTGAACAGCAACAAGGTCCAGGTTTTGAGTGAGCAGCTGTGGGTCTGCAGGCTCCCTCAGTGGCTCAGGCCCTGTTTAAGAGAGTCCTTGGTCGGCTCTGAGCTTTCCAGTGCCACACTTCCCTCCCCAACTGCTTTCCACACAAAAGGTACTCGGGTGCCAATAGTTGAGCGAGCCAGTCCCCTGACTTTCTAGATGTTTGGAATTCCTCCCACTCCTCTGACATTGTGTGTGTGTGCATGTGTGTGTGTGAGAGAGAGAGTGAGCTGGGGGGTGGGGGAAGAGAGAGAAAGAAAGAGAATAAATAATCATCAAGTCAGCACAATGAACAGGCCCAACTGCATGAGGATAATTATATTTTACAGTTTTGCTAAACACAAGAAAGTATTTTCTCAGGCCCTTTAATGGAAACAACATCGTGGGTTATACCTTCATTGTAATAAAACTCCACTGTGTGTCCAAGCACCAGGGGATTTATTAACTTGCTCCGCGCTCTGAGAATCAGCAGGCAGGGTCAGACATGGCTAGTGATGATGACATCATCGGTTTTGGCAGCTCTTTTCAACTGGTGTTGAGTGAGGTAATGTCCCCAAAATTAAAACTGACAGCAAGATTAATGATGATAGATTCACTGACTTTTTTCATGATTTAAATTGGTGTTCTGTTTCTTCCATTCTGAATGGCCAAGAGAGCTCCATGCCAGGAGCGTGGCATATCAGCAAAGCTAGATAACAGGAGCTCTTCTCCCGGGCTCTGGGGGACAAACTGGGACTTCAGGGAGACAGGTGATTTAGAGATGAAGCCAAAGGAAGATACATCCTCGAGGCATTCACAGAGCTTAGGATAGTGAGCTACCACTTTTATCAGCCCATAAGTTGCTGCACCAGCTTTGTGATTTTGGTACAAGCAAGGCTCTGTGCTCAGCGCGGGGGTGCTTTGTGCTGGGAAAGTGTCCAGTCTTGCTCCACAGTCAGAATTTGTGATCCTTGAACTGGAGCCGGACTCATCTTGCCCTTTATATATTCCATAACAAAAAGGTGTGTTCAGGATATTAGGAGCAAGAATAAAATTCTGTGGCAGAGATGGGAAGATGTTTAAGCTGTATGAAAGAGAACCATTTGATCAACCATTTTAGAGACTCAGGTATCTTATAAACAAGGATGATCATCATTAGCTAATTATTCCAGCCCAGTCTGTAGTGAACTTCTTATGGGCAGAGATTAATTGTCTTCATCTTTGGGATCCCCACAATGACCCCTACCCCTACATGCATGAAAAAATAGTTGCTGAATGGGGGACACCTAAAGCAGACACCTTGGGTTCATGGAGCAGACTTTCAAAGGGCATTTTTCTTTGAAAATATGGTCAAACTGATCACATTCACCAGTCCTTTTGGACACATCTCACCAGTCTAAACAACATGGTTTACAGTTTCAGAAAAGAGGAAAAACAGAATGAAAGAAGGTTTAAAAAGAAAAAAGATGGCTTAGATGACTCTGGACACACCATCTCTCGGCACTGCAGAATTGCAGAGTCCTGAGTGTGAGGCCCAGTGAGCATGATGTCTGTCTCCTTCAGCGCCACCATGGCCAGCTCACATTCTGACCAAGAGTGGACCCCGCAGGGAATGGTGTGACAATCAGGAAGGAAACATCCTTCTATCCTGAAAGAGGAGATGCAGAGTCTGTGTGGTAATAGGTGAGGGTGTGGGAATTCATTGGGGATATTTCTGGTTAAGTTCTATTTCTAAGTAGAACTCCACTGCCTCCCACTAGGGGACATGGCAGCAAGTCTTTGCCCAGCCCCTAACTAACTGCCAGTCTTTGCCCCACCCCTAACTAGTTAACCTGCTACTCCCTGCTCCACCCTTAACTAGCTGAGCCCTTTCAGCAAGTCCCTCCCAGCCTCCTGTCCAGGTCCCCCACTGATGAGCTGAGTAATCAGTTGACAAGCACTAAGGCCCAGCACAGGCCAGTCATTCTCCAGGCAGGAGCTCAATTGCTCTTGGGAGGGCACACCCAGACAGATCAAGTGGACTCGACTCACTCCTTACTCCAGCTGTTCAAACACTGCCAGGGCTCCCCCACCCCTAAAGCTTATGAACTGGTTAGGATAAGAGGATAGGTGCCCCACCCTCTGTTCTTTTGGCAACTTGGGTCCCAAACATTTTGTTTCTACGCAGGTTCCAACAATTCCCCATGGCCTCACCCACACATCTTTTGCCCTGTTTCTCCATCATTTCATCCTCTCCTCGCTCAACCGCACTATTCTCTTCACACAGAACATCACTTCATGGATGGAGGGCTCAAGGGGAGGAAGTGTTGGACTAGACTGATGAGAAGAACTGGGATGAGGACCTATTAACACACTGCCAATGGTCTTTGTGGATATAAAAATCTATGTGACAGCTTTTAGAGTGCTGACCCAGCTTACAATGCCCCCCATCCACAGGGAAAAGCTGGGGACCAGCAGCCAAGGCTGTGTTAGATGATACCTACCTCTCTGGCCATGGCTGGCTGAATCATAGTGACACCTGAGTCATGATGGAAAGCTGGAAAAATATTCATTTTAGGAGCTGGATTCCCCACTCTGTAATGTGATGCTTTTCATGAGTCACAGTCTTAACATTTCTCACCTCTCAGCCTTCCTTGGACAGGGGACCCTGGGACACCTAGGCACTGGTTTGGCCTTTTCTACCTAACCCCAAGCTGAGGCAGCAGCCTTGCTGCTGAGCTTGGTTTGCCAACCTGGGAAGCCCATTCCTAAACTGGCTGCCCATTAGAATCAACAGTGTGGGAATATCGCTTCTAAACTGCTAAAGACTAGACTCTTAGCCCGGAGATTTTGATCCAATCAGTCCAGAGGGATGGCATGGGAGAGGCATTGGAATATTTTTTTGAAAGCTCATCAAGTTATGCTAATATGCAGGCAGGGTCACATCCCTAACTTGAAGCTCTAGACAGTGAACTAGAAATCTTCCATGATGGTAATGGAAATCTGAATGTTAAAGGACAATGATGGAACCAGAATGGAGCAGTTTTCTCTCTTCTAGAGCTCCAGAGTTTCAGTGATAGCTGCATGCCCGGTAGGAGATCCAAGGGCCAAGGGAAAATTCATACCATGATGTGTAATCATTGTCCTGGTTCCTAGAGCCTTCCCCTCACGCGAGTCCTATATCCCTGGTCAAACCTACCAATCCTGTACACACTATTAGAAGTATAAACTAGCGGTTGCTGTTTCATGTGTAATGACACAGGACACAGGATGGCACTAAGCATGGGTATGAACAAGGAACAGATACTTGGTAACTCTGTGTGAGTCCTGAAAGTACAATTTTAGTTGGGGTACCATGAAGCTAGGGATAAAGATTTGGTCTGCCACCAGGAGTCCCTGCATAACAACAAAGCACCCAGGCTCACCTGATACTGTCCTCTCTTTAGCACTCAACTCCCTGTCCCAGGAAATTCCTCAGTCCTGGGAAAACTAAGACATTGGTCCTCTCAGCTCTCCTGCGCAGGCTGGCAAAGGCTGACCACAGAGGGTCGTTCTCACAGTCAGATGCATTTCCCAAAAGACATGACCACACATCTCTATCAAGGCTCCCTATTTCTAAATCTCTGACAAATGAGGGGAGGCAGGAGGGTGGAGGTAATAAGCAAACTGTCTGAATCTGAGGACTCTGTGTCCAAAGACCTCAAGAGAGCTCAGAAAATATAATCTGTTCCTAAAACTACCCAACCCAGCTCAAAGGGTTACCAGGCGATTTGGAATGGGAATCTAGAAATGCTCTACTTAATCTCTTCCAATATCTGGGTAACATGCACACTGGACAGCTATTGGTGGCACAAAGGTGATCCTAAAAAAGGGAAAACCAGTCTGCAGTGAGAAGGATAGACTCACACGCAGGCAGACGCAGAGAGAGGAGAAGAAGAAAGTTACCTTGTTCTACATGGGTATCCATTTTCTGTCCCCATGTCCTTTCTGATCCCCTTCAAGAATCTTACTTTTTGGTTTCAACAACTCTTTGTAACTTTCAGATGCAAGGATAATAATTTTCGCTTCAAATTAACTTAAGCAGGAGAGTTTATTGTTTCATATTAGTGAACAATCTGATGTGTATTTCAGGCACTGCTTGATCAAGCCCTCAAGCAATGCAACTGTTTCTTTTCTCCATTGCTCAGTTGTAGTTCCTCAGTAGAGCTTTCTTAATTTCTTAGCAGCCTCACTTCTCATACTATAAACATGGGTCCCAAAAACTCTTGGCATTACATATTCTGCTACGCTTAACTGAGACCCTTTTACAGGATTACCGGTGTGAAGGAAAATCAACTAGTTTTGGGCAAAGGAAAAGGAATCATAGAGGTAGTCAGAAGACACAGTGGTCAGCCCTGCCTATTGACACAGATCAACAGAAATCCCAATAAAGGGGGCCTCCCTGGTGGCGCAATGGGTTAAGGGCAGCACTGTGTGGCTATCTGCAGCCACTGCAGGGCGAGTTCGATACCCGGCCAGGCAGCATCCCACATCGTGTAGCAGACCTCTCCTGCCTCGCCCACTGCTCCCCTCAGCAGTGTATTTCAGTCAGTCCGACTGTTCCGCTCCCCACTGTCTTTGGTGAATCCTCTCACCACCTCACACCTCTGGCCTGCACCCCAGCTCTTGCATGCATAAATAAATAAATCTTTAAAAAAAAAAAAAGGAAGAAATCCCAATAAGGAAGCCTGGAGCCTCCCTGCATCCCTAGCCCTCTGGAGTCACCTGCAGAGTCTGACCAAACAGTCACTTTTTTGTGATAAAATCTTTTATCTTCTAAGTTCTTGCCTTTCTCACACACAAATTACACCTATCAGAGATAGTGAACTTTAAATATGCAGGTTATTCTGCCTGGAAATTAACATATGCCAGCAAAAATGATGCCCAAGAAAACAAATTCCTTGATTCTTTCACGTGCTTATAACTTCTTAAAAATAACTTACTCTTTTTCTCTGAGATAACCAACCTATGGCAAAATTTTATAAATCCAAATGCTATCTGGGGAGGGTCAAGGAAGCAACAGGCTGAGACTCCTTCCCCACCAGTCTCTTCTGGGTTCAGATTTTCACTTTGATGATTTACTATACTCTCTCATTGAGATGTTTATTCCAGTTAACACCAGTAAAAGTCTTTTGCTTCTCAGTGTCTCAAACTAGTCACCTAAACTAATACTTGGGTCCTGGGGAAATATGATACTCTGCCTGGAAGACCTGAATCACATGGTCAGGCTGGTGGCAGAGGGAAGACATTGCATTCCACTGACACCCAAGGGTTAAGATGGGGAAGAGGCGATTTTCTGCAGATATTGATCTATGGTCAGCATATGCAAGCAGGATCACATGCAAGGTAGTGATCACAAATAATAAAGGTGGGGCCTCCCTGGTGACACAATGGGTTAAGCGCAGTGCTGTGAAGCTGTCTGCAGCTGCAGCGCGGGTTTGATGCCCGATCAGGAAGATTCCCACATGGCACAGCAGACCTCTCCTGCCTCATCTGCTGCTCCCCTCAGCAGTGTATTTCAGTCAAGCTGCCTATCCTGCTTCCCACTCTGTCTCTGGTGAATCCTCTCACCACCCCCACACCTCTGGCCTGCACCCCAGCTCATATGCATAATTAAATAAACCTTTAAAAAATTCCTAAAGGTGTTTCCTACTCACTATAAATACTTCCCACTTTCCCCCCCAAGCTAGACTAAATATGTTCATTACAACTATAAAGAATCCTAACAATTACAATCATACAACCCACACTTGCACCATAACATTTCAGAAATCTCCCCTCCTCCTTTTTCACATGGTCCTCTCACAGGGCCGTCCCAGCACCACCGCCATCTTGGTATTTTGTCCAAACAGAAGACAAAACCCCACTCAGCTGCAAAAAAGTTTGTGTGTTTATTTGAACTTCTAAATATGGCAAAAATGAGAATATTATGAAGCGTGTTTTTTTTTTTTTTTAAGTCCTTGTGGCTTAAATAGAAAAGTCACATGCTTTGCTGGAATATTGATCAGCTCTCTCTGGCCCACACCTAGAAGTAGGAGGCTTTTTGAGAAGAACTGCTTAATTAATAATGACAATCCTAATACAAAGCATGAGCAACATGGCAAAGTGAATCTCTTCAATACTGTGAACCTCAAAGGCTGTGTCTGTCATTGGTATGCACAAGGAAGCCTACTCTGTCTTTCTGGCTCTCTTATCTCTGGGTTTAACTGAGGGAGCCAAGTCCTCACGACCAGTCCATAGAATAAGAAGGCATCAAGGAGGGGCAGGAAGCAGGTCACTTGTCAATCTTACATCCCTCAATGTTATGGCCCACCCCCCATTCTCTATAGAAATTTGTATTTGAAGTCCTGCAGTCTGCTTCCAAGGACAATTTCCAGAATCACCTCCCCTATACCCTCTACCCTCAGCATGAGCTACCTGTCCAGGTTACTCCACCTGTGTCAATAATATCCATCCTCCATGGCCCAACTCACCACCTCTCTACCATCAGTGCTCCTTGGGCTCTGGTTTGGAATTAATTAGCCCTTCCATTTAAATGCCTTCAATGGTTTTCCCTGGCATTAAGGACCCTGGATTCTTTAGTTAAATTGCTGAGGGCCTAAATGATCTGCCCATCTCCTATCCATTCACGATGCTCCAACCACCCTGCATCCTATTCATGTTCCATTATTTCCCTAGATTTTTCCCACTCATGTTTCCTTAACACATTCTACTCCCTCTGCTTGGACTGTTCATCAAGTCATGGTACTTCTCAAAGCTGTCAGATCTCTGCTGAAATGTTACTTCTTCAGACATTCTTCCCTGGCTACCTCAAGCAATACTTGTGTCCTGCTCTCCTGCTTACCTGTACCAGAGAGATGCATTTTCTAGCTTCATAGGCCTTTTCAGATTGTATAACTGTGTATTTATTTGTTTAACTATTTAATGCTTCTTTTTCCCAAAAAATAGAACTTGCAATAGGTCAGCAACTTACTATATTTATTACTACAACTCTAGACCTGGCATTACGCATGGTGCCTCCACAGTGAAGAAGAGGTTCAAAGTTTATTGAACAAATGTGTCACCTCATTTTTTATACACTTATAACACAACAGGATCATAATATGCTTTATATGATAGGTGTTTTATTAGTCTTGCATCTTATACCAGATTACATGATTCTGAGAGGAATGCGAATAAATGAGACGTACTGGCAAACAACCAGGACCAGCATGGGTCCTCACCATTGAGGACCTCACATGAGGCTCTCATAGGGCTGAACATCCAGACTTCCAAGTTTGCTCAATCTGCCTGAGACTGAGTCTTTTTATTTGTACTTTGTTAATAGTAATATCTACTTTTATTGCTTCTCGGCCTTTTGGCTAGGATCAAGTATAAAAACTTCTACTTTTATAGGACAGTTATAAGAATGATATAAGCTAGTACAGGTGAACTACTCAGTACAATGCCTGGAAAGTGTTCAATAATGGTGCCTATTATTACTACTTCATTCACAATGAGGAAGAGACAAGCTACCTCAGAAATCCAGCAGCTGGCCAGTACTTCACAGAGCATCCACATCAGACAAAACCACTCTGTAACAATGGCAGATTGAGACAAAAATTGGAGCACTCCTGGGCCTCCCCGGTGGCGCAGCGGTTAAGCGCTGCGCTGTGGAGCTGTCGGCAGCGGCGACGCGAGTTCGACGCCCGGCCGGGGAGAATCCCACATGGCACGGCAGACCTCTCCTGCCTTGCCCGCTGCTCCCCTTAGCAGTGTATTTCTGATCTGCCTGTTCTGCCCCCCGCTCGGTCTCTGGTGAACCCTCTTGCCGCCCCACACCTCTGGCCTGTACCCCAGCTTGTATGTATAAATAAAAAAAAAATTGGAGCACTCCACAATCATATCTGAATATAGAAAAAACACGAACATTGTTCAAACCACAAAAGTAAACACATTTCCCTTTTTCCTTACTTTTGTCCAGGTATGCCCTTTTTCTATACCGATTATTTAAGCATTCAACCTCCATCTTCTCTATCTGTCTAAAGAAGATTTCTTTAGATACCCAATTGTAGGGTAATACTTTCTTACAGCATCTATCCAAGGAAATACCTTCGTTTTTACTCTGCCTCCCAAGTCCACTAACGCAAGCTCAGAGCCTGCTCTAAGTTGTTTCTAACATGTTCCTCCTGCGGGTACTGTTGCCCTCACTGCAGTGAGTAAGAAAGCCAAGTTCTTCAACTACTAGTGTGTATCTAGTGGCGTTTGGCTGAAGGGCACTGCTAATAGTAATAATAATGACAATAACATCATTTACTGATCACTTACTACTCACCAGTGCCTCTTCTTAGTAATGCATATGTGTTAACTTAGTCAATCCTTAAATCAACCTAGAAGGTAAGCACAATTATGGGAGTAAACTGAGTTACAGAGAGATTTAAAAAATTGTTGAAGTCAGAGAGCAATGAGTAGTGGAGTTGGTATAAAACATAACTGTCTGGTCTTTACCCCACTCCTCCCCACCCCCATACACTTTTTTTTTTAGCCCCTCCTGGGAACCTACTATCTTGTCTTCAACAAAGATAACACATCAGCTTTGAAGATTATGAAGCCATCACAGTCACAGTGTGCAAAGCATGGAGAACTCAGACAGTAAACGAGAGAATTCCTTCCACATGTTTTGTTGGCATTTTACTGAACAGTATTGCGGGGGCTGCAAAGAAGAATTGATCCTAGTCTCTGACCTCAAGGAACTGGTAAGTTAATTGAGGAGACAAAATTTAAACACACAATTCTTTAAATAACAGAACAAGCTGCAAGATGAGACACACATTAAGCAAAATAATGCATGATTCAATGTCAAATGAAGTGTGCAGATGGCACTTGGAGACCTTCACCGTGGGCTGCAAACTCAACCCACACACTCCAAGTAAACTCAAACCACAGAGAGGAGATCAGCTAGGGGTGCTGCTTTGTTAGTGAGAGAAGAAAAAGGAACAAAGCTTTAATGGGAAAGCTATTAAAATTAAACTTGCAGGATATACATTTTCGAAATTTTACTTTTGGATAATCCATTGTTGAAGAATTACAACTCAGTCTCTGAAGGGGAGTCCTTAGGTTATTTCCAATGGACTCTGTCTCAAGAATGTTCTGGAAAAATAAAATAGAAAGTTCACTTTTATTCAAAAGTTGAGCTATAACCTGATGCCATCTGGCCTCCATTATGGGTTTCAGTTGGCTTTGTGTCATTGCATTCTGGTGTCTAGGAAGTTGTTTAATGACAACTACAGACATCTTAGAAGGATTCTCAGCCACCAAGAGCCACAATAAGAGTGGGGGTATTTCTGCAAGGAGATAGGCAAGTGCTTATGAAGACTCATGGAGTTTTCCATGAGCTGGAAGAGCTAAAGATCAGCTACATCTCTTGAGAAATTCACTAAGTGTGTCTGAGCAAGAGCATTACTACAAGGTGGGCAATGAAGGTGGACAAGTTATATAACCTCTTATCTGCACATGTAATTTAATAACAGTACCCCTCTCATATGGTGACTAAAATGTTAGGCAGCAAGTCAGTTTTCAAAGGGCTTAAGGTGTCCAACATACAGAATACATTCTCAGAATATTTTGGTAACCGATAATATCATCATTACAGTCCACATTAATCCTGTCCCAGGGTCTTAGAAACAAAAGCAGCATGAGATATGGTACTACTGGATACTCCTAAAGACTCTGAATTGGGGATTTGCCCATCCTGATTTAGGCAAGTCATCCAGTTCCATTATTTAGGCACCATCCTATTCTGTACAGACTTGGGAACTGAACTACTTAATTCCGATACCTAAATCCATCTCTTAGAACTGTGGCAATTTCTTTAACTTTTTACTGACTCTGTTTACTTGTGAAAGCAGTAAGGGTGGTAATGGTTTCTCTATCTTAGGACTGTTGTGAGGAGTAAAAAAAAGTAATGTCTATAGACCCTGAGAATAGTATCTGGGACATCATTGGCTCTCAATTAATATTACATTTTACCATTATCATCACTTGAAGCATCCACAAAACATTCAAGCACAATGGCCTCCAATATGGCGCAGGCTGCAGAATTTTCTGAAGCTTTATTTCAGAACATATTGGCCTCTATTGGCAAAGGCAAAGCTTTTGACTCCATTCTAAAGTGTTTTGTGAGGACAGTGCATTATGTCAGCCACTCCGATGTTGTCTGACCCATATTCAAAATAACAAACCAGAGACCACAACAGGATAGTATGATAGCAACTAAGAGGTTCCCCATGATTCTTAAATCTTTTTTTTCTTCTTCTAAAAATGTAAATTTGAGTTTAGACTGCTGAAGAGAGCAAATCTGGATTCTGTTTCAGGTATGAGTGTGAAGACCATTCAAAGACAGTAGAAAAGGCTTTGGCACCATCCAGAGACTTGGATTCTGGTGCTGGCACCCTCAGTCTTCACAGAAACCTGGGTGAAACTAGCTTCCTGTTTCCCTGTGAAATGGGTGTTGGTAATAAAGACTGGAATGGCTCATATGTAAAGTTCTCTCCATCTGTAATCCTCAAGGATTCTAATACTTTAAAACAGGACTCGACAAAGAGTATCTCTCATGAATTAATATTACTGGATTTATAGTGAAAATGCACATTTCTAGATTTCTACTTGGACTTATAGGAATCAGAATCCTGGGATGAAAGTGTGGAGTTGAGCCCAAGAATACATAAATATATTCTAGTGACCTTGTTAGATATCACCTGCCCTGCAGAACAGAAGCATACTTTAAGTCTTTAAAGTGATGATGGAAATCAGAGAAGGGAGATGGTGAATGGGGTGAAGCCAGGCCTGCTTAGGTAGATCACGGTGAACTGAACCACATATAGAGCCTGCTGGGCACTTAACCCATTAAGATTACTGAAGATGCCAAGAAGAAATATTTATAGGTACTTTTTAACATAGTCTATAAAATAGAAGGTTGATTCAAACATAAATTACTCACCACATCATTCTTTAACCTCTAAATCATTCTCTAATGGCTTGAAAGGCAGCTTATTAAAGCAAAGTGAGTGTTTAAGTAGTACATATATACTGGTTAGATTATAAACATCTAGAGAAGCAGAAGAAGTTACTAAAAGTGACATAGTTGCTAATAAAAAGCAGCTAACAAAAAATTTAAAGAATGTTTAAGTCTGTGGGAAAAGACTTAAATATCATGGGGGTGATTTTCTTCACACATCTTAGTTCTGCCATCTTGGTTGGCTTAACTTTCTGAATGTCCAATGTGGGAGCAAGATGGCAACCTAAAGCTCTCAGGGTACATCATAATTGGTCAGCAACTCCACATGGGAACACTCTGAACCTCCACTTGACTATTCCAGCATCTCTGGTGAAGCTTTCATTGGACTAGATTGAGTCACATGACTGTCCCAAAGCCAATAACTGCCCTGAGGATCAGCACATGCTGATCAGCAGCTCATGTCACATGCACAGATCCTGGCTCTGGGGAGCCTGGTTTGTCACACTTAAAATACACAGACCAAGAACAGAACAGCACTGGTATCCCCAAGCAATATTAGAGTAATGTTATAATGAAAAGAAACATGCTGGCCAGGAAAAACAATGGATGTCCTTTTAAAATCTTAAAGTAGCAAATGTCTGTTAGGAGCTGAATACAATTTTTTAAAAATTGGATGGTAAATTATACCTTACACAGTATATTTCCTTATTTGTTTTCTATGTGTGCACATGTCTTCTTTATTATATGTATGAGCCTGTACGCACTTGTTATACGCATAGTGTTTGGAAAATTGGGTTGCAAATAAGGTGGAAAATATGAGTGAAGTTTTGATCATCGTTTAATTTACTGAAAGAACAGCTCCACCTAAGTTCTGCCTGTTGCCAATGGTGACAAAGTAGTTGGAGATAGTGCAAATGTGCTGCTGAAAACCTTCTACTGTTGAACAGAGCTGAAGGAATGTAATCACCAAGAAAACATGGTCTAAATCTCTCTAGAACCCCTTTAAGAGAAACTGTTGGGTTTGCTCACCACTAACTTCTAATTGTCCAACATAATGATTAACACGTAATTGGGATTCAATAAATATTTATTGAATGGATGCATGAATGAGTCAATGAATGGCTTCATTTTTAGAACTGGATTTTAGTCTAAAACAGATTTTCTAAATTACTTAATTTGCGGCGCTATTTTATGGGACAGGATGGTCATTTTAAAAGCATATATATATATATATTTTGAAAGTTTGCATTAGTTTTTGCCCCTCTTCATCATTTACAAAGGAATAAGCCAAATTTTGTTATTTAACCAATTTGAACAGGAAATGGGAGAATATTTTCATTCACAAACTGAATTTTATATAATTTCCAGATGTTAAAAAGTTTGGCACTATTCAACATTGCCTGCAATGTAGGAGGGCAAAGATAATGAAAAGCAAAACAAGAGGGTAAGGGTACTTTGACTTGAATTAGTTATTCATTATATGATAAATCAATTTAAAATTTGCCCAACTATTAAAACCTCTTAAACCAGATATATAGAAACACAGCACTGAATAGAGGGAATTTCAGGTTTTCTAAAAAAAAATTTCAGATGTATCAAAAGCTTTGTTGTATTCCTCCAAATTCTAGAAGGAGGAAACTGAATTCAATAAAATATCAAGCACCACCTCTAGACATCCAGTGACACATTTTAAAAAGAGGAGTCATGAAATAGCCAAGCTCTTCTCAAAATTATTGATATTTGATTTTATTTTTAGAAGGCAGTCTAGGCCATGAGCCATCAAGCAATGAAATGAAACCAAGAATGGCAGGTGTTCCCATGATTTATTGCTGTAGAGCAAACTATCAGTGTAAAGCAACCACCATTGTGATATGCTCACAAATATTGTGGATCAGGAATAAAGACATAGTACAATGGGGATATCTAGGTGTGCTTTTCAATGTCTGGGATTGTTCAAACAACTGGAATTGACTAGAACTGTGTGGACTAGAACTATCTGGAACTTTCCTCACTCACATATAACGGTCTAGGCAGGCAGAACTGGAATGCTTATCTTAACCATGACTACTGACTAGAGACCCTACAACTGACTTCTCCAAATGCCCTGGGTTTCCTGATAGCATGATGGCTTCAAGGTACTCAGACTTGTTACATGGAAATTCAGAGTTCTAAGAGTCCCATTGAACACTAAAAGTTACATGATTGTTTAGGACTCAATCTGAGGAATCACTTTGCATTACTTCTATTGTACTCAGTCGATTAATTCATCAGCCCAACCACCATCAAGGCTTTAACAAGGACCCACCTTCTAATGGAAGAGTGTCAAAGTATTAAAGGCATGATTTAAATCTCCGTAACACAGATTGAGTAGACACAGCTTTACAGAAGAAGCCCCAGTATGTAATTTTATTACATGAATGGGATTTGTTGAATACATTTTCTCTGTGTTAAGTATAGTAGAAGATATAAAAAGAACAAGACATGGGGCTTCCCTGGTGGTGCGGGGGTTAAGTCTCAGTGTTATCAAACTATCACCAGCCAATCTGGCATGAGTTGGATCCCCCGCCAGGGAGCAAACCCATATGACGCAGCAGACCTCTCCTGTCTTGTCCGCTGCTCCCCTCAGCAGTGTACTTCAGTAGATATGCCTGTTCTTCTCCCCTCTGTCTCCAGTGAATCTTCTCACCACCCCCCTTCTCTGGCCTATCCCCCAATTCTTGTACACATAAATAAATCAATCTTTTTTTTTTTTTAAAGAGTAAGACATGCTCTCTGTCTTACCTTTGAGAAACTTACAATTTAAGACTAAGGAGGTACATGGAGATCATTCATATTAAGAACTTCTGATATCTGATATCAATGAAATCTTTCTTTTGCCTGAATAGATGAGACTCAGATGCTTCAAAGCCAACAATTACTACGTGGTGGGGATTTTTATGATTAATGTTATATAATCCTCACCAAAAATGTCTATTTTGTACATATTATTTATGTCATTTTTACAGTTGCAACTGAGCTCTGACAGGTTAAATGCTTTGCCCCAAGGTTACACAGCCAATAAGGAGCAGAACTGAGAAGAACTGAGTTTGCTTCCAAGTTCTGATGACCCTAAGAGTTGATTTTCACCAACCATTATATAATCCTGGTCTTTGCCAGATCCAGATGGTTAATAAATGTAGTTTTCACCAGCTAACCATCTTGCAGACCACCAAGTAATATTTCCATGTAGTTTCCATTCAAGACTGAGGGGTGGGAGAAGAGCATTTCTTGACTTTCCACAGATATAAAATGAATGTGGAAGACATTGGAAGCCTCCCCCCAGAGACTCCATCAAACATTTATGTCATCCTTAGTTACAACTAGAATGCTTATAATCTCAAACCACAGAAACTTCAACTTTGATGGGCTTTAAAAATAGAAATTGAGAGAAATGGCAGGCTTCAAGAAGATTGGATGCAATTTTATCAAGATGCCTGATTCTTTTCTTCTGATTTGCCAATTTGGTGTTAATTTAATCTTCAGGCTAAGAGCAAAGTCACATTTCTAGGCATTACCCATGACACAACTTCTGATAGAACATGCAGTGGGAGAGGCCATTTCTTCTGATTTGTCTTTCTTACAAGTGAGGAATTTTTCACTAGAACCACTCTACAGTCTTTCTTGCATGTCTCATTGGGCAGAATTGGGTCATGTGGCCATCTTGGAACCAATCCCAGTTACAGGGGATGAGACTAATCATAAACCAATTAAAACATTTCTAGAGTCAGAGATAGGGTCACCTTTTCACCTTGAAAGGGGAGAGGTCAATATAAAGTCAGAATTTCTCTAGGAATGGAGAAGGGGGAACGGATGATGGTGAGCAATGACAGCTGCCCTACTACACCCTTCAGTTTAATGAAAAGCATATAATGTAAGTTGGTTCAGTAATAATAATTATCTGCAATTCTGAGAACAGTAGGAATGCATTCTCATGTAACTAAGCATGTAACTAAGAAACAGGGAAGCTAGAAGCCACTAGCTATTAGCTAGAACAGTTATTTTTAAAATATAAAAGGATCCAGCTTTAGAATTAAGATTTCACAATGGAAGGTAGACCAGAAAGAGAGAAATGGGGACTCTGTTGACTTAGTTTGAGCTGTTATATCAATCCTTATCTGAAGCAAGTCCTTAATCTGGATTTTTTTTGTGTACATGAACCAATAATGTACACTTATTATTTAGGTTAAATTGAGTCAAAATTTTATTAATTTCTATATAAAATTAACTGAAATGTGATATAGAGAAATTCCAATTTCTGGTGGAGTCAGCTGTGTAATCAGTTTAGTACACAGCTGTGAGAGATTCTGGGTATACAGGATCCTGGGAATGGTGGATTAGACCCCTTGTCTTGGTTCTTAACCACTATCTCATGGTCCAAGTAGAATTTTTAGAAAATTATTTGTATGACCATAATTATTTATTACATACCATAGTTATTTTGGATGATGATTTCAAGAATGTTTTTATAAGAAAGAGCAATTAATGCTTATAATAGTGATTTAATAAGGGATCAGCATCCATTGCAGATCATTATGAACTATACTTTCTTCTTGGAGTCATATGCCTGACAAAGCTGCTAGCGAGTCACTGACATTTATGAACTTAATGCTTTAACATTTATAAGCATATAGTTTTTCGATATTTTTAAAAAAATGTTTATAAATTTGTTAATTAATTCATTACCAGAAATCCACTTCTCATTGAAGTAGCCAAATTTAACATCAAAGGTGATGTCACTACACACACACCATTACATTCATGAAGTAGAAGGCGTATTCGGGGAGAACATCAACCAGGATAAAAAAAAAAAAGACAATTTAGTGGTTTACAGGATCATTCCTTTCAGGAAAGAGGGAGCAGCACAACTTTCAACAAGTGTAGGATAATAAGCTGTTTGGCTAGACCAGAGGTCATCAAATATTGTATAACCTATCTTTATAAATAAAGTTTTATTAGAACACAACCATACCCATTCATTTACATATGTCTACAGCAGAACTGAATAGATGTAAAAGAGCCTAATACATTTACTACAAGAAAAAGCTTGTGATCTCTCAATGAGACAATGTGGAGCATGAAAACAGAATGATATTGTTTTCCTCTTTGTGTGATAATCCCTACTTACATTGAACACTGTGCTACTGTGCGTGTCATTTTAAATTCTAAACAGCTCTGTGGGGTTAGGTAATCTTATCTTGGTTCTACAGAATGTAGAAAGGTAAAATAATTTTCTGATGAACACACCCAGATCTGTCTGTCTGACCCAAACTTCATGTTCTTAACTACTGTACACCCACATTTCCCCATTCATCTCTCTGCAAAGTACAAGCTTCACAATGTTGAATTGGACTGGAATCAAATTATTACTTTTAAGATATTTGCTTACTTTATTTGAACCTTAGTATATCATTTACCTACCAGGAATACTTTCTTAGGTGAACTGCCTTGAATGGCCATGGAAAAGGCCATGTTATTTCTAACATGAAGGAACAGTTCATTTTCTTTTCTCCACACAGATTTTCTCTTCATTTTTGATCTTCAGTAGGAAGCACTAACAAATCAATGAAGTTGAGTACAAGAAAGAAGTGAACTGAACTGTCATTACTAGGATGATATACTGATTTGTGAAGGAGAGTGTGGAAAGGTCCACCATTGCATCCAATGTTCTTGCTGTAATTGTGCTGGTATTACCTGAGCCAAATGGAAATGTTCTGTTGCTCAAGGTGCTGTGCACGTGAAGATCCTGTTAGGGTTCTAATGACTGATTACCAGCTTAAAAGCTTTCCACCTGCTTCTACTCACCATACAGTTGTGGGTTGTGAGGATTGCTAGATCATGGCTTGCTATTATACCCCCTTCCCATTTTTCTTGCTCTGGGCTTTCTCAAATGTGATCTTTATAGATATTTTTTTTTCCTCCATCACAGACAAAATACAGAGATAGAGGGATAGAATAATGATGGAGAAAATGATTCTTTTCTGAAATTATATATATAATCCTTAAGAAGACAATTGTTACTGTGAGAATAAAGAAACAAGAAAGTTTTCTGGACCTGAAAATACTTGGAATTATATTTGTTTTTTATTACAAAATATTTTTCTTTAGAAAAGTATAGCATTCTGGCTAAAGGCCCCCAAACATCTACTGACATTTTTTTTTAAATGGAAACCACCATTCCATGTGACCACAGTCATTTCCAAAGCAAATTGTGCCAGAAGTTAGCATTGTTCTCCGTTATTAAGTATGCAGTGGTTTTATGTCACCATTGAGAGATAGGGATACTGCTAAGGGAACATTTTGGGAAGCAGATGGGAAGATAGTTGCAGAGGTCTCATGTCTCTGGAGTGTCTTGTCACTCTTTGCCTAGTACCAGTTAGCATGCTGGCACTTTATCCAGTTTTTCTTTACTGGTGGTTTCCAGACCCTCAAACAAAGTTCATTTTAGGGTTTTGTCCTAGAAACATTCTCTTCAGTTATCCTTGGACAATTTCAAATAAGCCTAACTGGGTTTTTCTTCATTCATTATGGGAAATGAAAAATGCTCTTACTAGGGCAAAAGCTGCAAAAAATATAGTTATCACATAATGACAATTTCCCATATTCTCTAGGTATTCCCTAGTAAACTCAGCCAGGCTTGATCTCTTTCCAGATGACCCAGACCACTTGCTTCTTACATCCTTACTACTCAAATTTGTTCTTGGATAACTAGCATCAGAAACACCTTGGAGAGTGTGCTTCAAATCTGGATTTAGAAACCTTATTTCAGTCACCCTCAGTCATAATATTGGGGTTACACAGGTGTTTCAAACAAGGTCCCTGGGGATTCCTCTGCTTCTTGATGATGGACAATAATGGCTGTATCCCACCCACTTCAACAATGGGTGATTCCCAAATCAGTCTATTCATGACTGAGGCAGCAGTGCTGCAGTCAGATGGGCAAGTCATGCCCCGCACAAGGGCATCTGGTCAAAGTGGAGGAAGATAGACTCACAATGTGCACCCTGACACAAGATTGTGCCCTCCAGAGGAAGAGGTGTCTTTTTCCTAATTTTCACAAATGTCCTCTGTGCTCACTGATTGCCCACAAGGCTACATCTGCCAGGAAGGGGCATCTTTTTCTAATTTACACAAGAGCACAGTGCAGGCTGGCAGTGCCCTACTTGTGGGTTTAATTTATAAGGCCCATGAGACAAGCATCATGTGGTAAGTTCTTTGTCCCCCCTCCCAAGATACCTCACACACCATTAAAACTCAATGTTTGTGGGATAGAATTGAAAATGCTAATAACATATTAATACTAGAGAAAGAAAGACAGTTTTATCACTCAAACAACAATAGCCCCTTCATTTCTCTTCTCCCCTGAATTCAGCAAAATCAGCAGAATTTTCCATGGCAGACCACAAATTGAACATACAGCCTGTGTGGGGGGCAAAATGAAACTCTTCTCTTCCTTCCTAGTGGAAATAAAACTCTTTGGCAGTAATTCTTGGATTGTTTTCTTTGGAAATTGCATTCATGTGATTTTTCAAGATGTTTCCCGGGCTTTGTTGAAATTTGATCCATTTAACAAGAAACACATAACTCAATTCATGTTAAAATTCTCAGGGTTACTTAAGAGTAATTATGAGTTGTCCATGTGTGCTAGAAAAACAGTCCAGACTTCCTTAAGAATGGGAAGATTATTTGTCTCTCTGGGGTAATGTTTCTCCCCATTAGGCATGCCCCATGCAAGAGTTTGCTCAAAAGGCGGCCCCCAGTTTTTCACTGGAAAGCAGCACATATTCCAGTAGTTTCACCCTAAAGCCATTTTTGGAGGTGTTCTATCATATTTTAACTGAGGATATTTACAAACTTCTATAGAAATGAGGGCATGTCACAGGCATAGAAAATGAGATCCGGCCAATTCTGAGATGTAACGGTTGGATTTGGTCTGAAACACAGGTTTGCAGAGGTTCCTTTGTTGGGTACTCTTCCCTCCACTTGAACGCTTCTTTTTACTAATCCCTGTAAGTCACAGCTAAATCAAATACAGTCCACAAATCTACCTTGCACTCACACAAGTGGCCTAACAGAAACAGAGATGCCCCTGAACATTCACAGATGCATCAGGAGCACAGACAAAGTGAATGGAGGAGGGGAATGACGTCCAACGATACACCAGTCCCTGTACTGCAGGATTATATAACCTAGGGACACAGGGAACACCTATTCTTTTACCGGTGTTCACAGAGAAAGCTGATCTACATTTGTCCCTCTCACAGTTGAGCCTCTCTGATTTGTTTTCAAGTAACAGAAATTCCTTAGTGATCTTGACTATAGACTGTAGAGCATCGTGCAGAACCCAATGTCCTCAGGAAGAACTGCAGCTGCAACATGATGGTATTGCCTCATTCCCTGTCCCTTTCTGCTTCTCCCTCTCTGTGGATAGCTCTTTTTATCCTAGTCCACATGTGAACACAGCATTGCTTGGTTTAAATTTTCTGTTTAAGAGATCAACCCAAACTTGCTTTTCTGTATCCCAATTCCAAATTCCTGAGGATAGGAGATTGACAGGCACCCCTTGGATACAGTAACTGCTCTGGTCCAATTGTTTATGGCAAGAAACAGTCAAGCTGAACCAACACGAGTTCAAAGAGATCATCTCTGTGTCCTTCCAGAATGTGTGGAGGAATGCCCCAGAGAAAGCAAACTGAGCAGAAAATCCTAAAGAGATCCCCTAGAATCCTTTCACCTGGAATCTTACAAACAAAAGAAAGCTTTAGGGTCATTTATCCCAACCACCCACCCATGACAGGAATCTGTTCTGCAACATGTTGATGTATAATAACCCTCAGCCTGCATGAATATGCCCCAGGGATGGATGGAGAGCTTCCTCCTCATGAAGCAGAGAGTATTGTTAAGTTATAACAAAAAGCCTCCAGCAAAGCCCACACACATAGGTACTATAATAGTTCTAACTATTTAAATAAGTAGCAAGCATCTGCAACCTTGGAGTGAAATATATACATATGTGCGTGCGTGCGTGTGTGCGTGTGAATTATGTGTGTGTTATATACATAACATATATACATAAATATATATATAATATATTTAAGTTGTATACATATATAAATTGATAGAGGTTAACAAGAGAGAGGAGAGAGAGAACATGGCTCTGTGATACCAAATTACCAGCTCTCAAATAAATATTCATTATCTGTACAACCTTCAACAAGCCACCAAACTTCTACATCCTCAACCAGAGGATAATCATAGTGTTACAAAGATTAAACAAAGTTCATGAATGCAGTATTCAGTTAATGCCTGGCACAGGCAATCGATTCATTTAGCAGAACTTATTTTAACATTAATTACTACTATAGTACATTGAATCATTTATTGTCTAAGCCTGAAATTGTTCCGCAATTGGCATTTCTCATTTAAGAGAAAGTTCTATTTTGAGAGTTTTCCTCAAAAGTCCTTGTCCATGCCAATGGATAGGTCAGGTGAGAGTGGCAGTGCCAGAGTGTTCTTCAGGCACAGCCTGGAATTATTTCTGGCAAGGATGCCAGGGAAACATCCACAGACCACCTGTCAAAGGGGTGTGTGCTGTTCTATTTGTTTTTCAAGCACAAAGTTGAAGGCTTCTTGCTCAAGCTGTAAAGATGGAGACTGAGTGGAGAGCATTCTGCTTGAGTCGTTTACAGGAGTGAAATACCTAAGTTGACATTTTTATGACTTTCACAATCTTTGTGAGTAAGTGGTGTGGCAGAGCTGAGGTGCTTGGAGTCCTCTGCCCCTTTCTTGGTTGAATGTGAGGAGTGGAAGGAAAGGGAAAAGGAGGTTACAGGATGGAACCACGTAAGGAGGTGTATTTGCTAGATCCTGGCCTCTAGAAGCTGAGGACCCCCATGGGGTGTCAGGCTTCCTAAGGCATGAATACACCCGTGCTCTTTAGGCTGCAGCTGCCTCTATAACAAGAAGGAGTGAGGTGATATCTGTCTAAAAGAAGTATTGTTTCATTTCCTGCTTCCTGTGAATGGTGGACCTGACCTTTCGGGCAGAAGAGCAGAGCAGAACTGAATGGGACCTTTGACACAGAGTCTTTTCTATGTACTGGAGTCCCTCAGGGCTTAGGAACTGACCTGGACCACGCACACAATCCTGATCTCTACGGGACCTGCTGGTTAGCAAGCTGTCATACCAGACCTAGTCTGAGATTCTGCAGTGTGCAGGAAGAGGACATAAAAAGAATGAAAGGCACAATGGAGGGATGCCACATGTTCAAGTTGATCATTTACTGAACACATCTCTGTGTGAGGCACCATCTCTAATGCAACATTTACTAAACACGTACTGTGTGCTCTACATGTGATAGCAAGTGCCATTCTGAGAGAGCAGGAGGTACCAAAGGCAGCAAGAGCACAGAATGTAAGCAGATTCCACTTGGGTCCATGGTTTGCTGAGCAAAGTTCTCAGACAGAGTGATATTTGAGGCATACTTTATGTTTCCAAGAATAGGTGACTACCTGAAAAATGTCCAGGGTGAATGCTGAGTGAAAAAAAAAATTGGGGGGTATTATATATGCAATTTATTGATCTTTAAAAATAGATTTCATAAATACATAAGATATTTCATAGCACTTTCTGAATTTGACTTATAAAACCACAAACACGGGCCTCCCTGGTGGTACAACAGGTTAAGTCTCAGCACTATGAAGCTATCCGCAGCCACTGCAGCACGAGTTCGATCCCTAGCCAGGGAGCTTCCCACATGGCACAGCAGACCTCTCCTGCCTCTCCTGCTGCTCCCCTCAGCAGTGTGTCTCAGTTGATCTGCCTGTTCTGCTCCCCACTGTGTCTCTAGTGAATCCTCTCACCACCCCACACCTCTGGCCTACACCTCAGTTCTTGTATGCATAAGTAAATAATCTTTAAAATATATATATATATATATAAAACCACAAACACAAATACAAATATAAGACACTGATCTTTTCCACTTTGTCATATATCTATACCTACCTGATAAATAAATATAATTATATCTGCATTTTATTGTGCAATTATGGAACTAAACAAGAAATATGCTATCAATATAATAAAATATAGTAATTAATAATGTTAATTTGAGTGGAAAATTATGAGTAATTTTTGTTTCCCTCTTTATATTGGTATAGTTTCTCTAAGATAGCAGAGAAAAAAATAATAAACTTTTATATAATATTTAAAAATGGACTCTGAAAAGACTGGTCGATGGGTTTTACATAGTGGTGTTGAAATCATTAAGTGGAAGAGGATCAACTTTTTGGCAAATTAAGTGATGCTGGAAAACTGGATGTCCACATAAGGAACGAAGATAGACCCTTAGAGCACACTGTGCACAGAAATTAGCTCAAAACAAGTCAAAGGCCTAGATGTAAGAGTTAAAACTGCAAGACTCTTAGAAGAAAGCATGGAGAAATGTCATGACATTGTATTTAGCAATGATTTCTTAGATATGTAAACAAATGCCAAGACAACAAAAGAAAAACAGATAAATTGGCCCTGAACAAGATTAAAAATTTTGTGCATTAAACGACATTATTAAGACAGCAAGAGAGTCTATAGAAAATCACATATGTGTATATATAGCTATCTATTCCTTCCTTCCTTCCTCCCTCCCTCCTTTCCTCCCTTTCTTCCTCCTTCTTTCTCTCTCTCCCGTCTTCCTTCCTTCAAGTATTGCCAGGAATCAGTCTGGTATTTATGGCTATAGAGCTCCAGTTCCCAGATCTGTAGGATAAGTTGCTAGGCTGGAGGCGCAGGAGAGCCATGTGATCAGAAAGAAAAGGACCAGAATAATTGTGAATGGTCTCTAAAGACTGCCACATATGCTAACAATCTATTACCCACCAAGGAAAGCTCTCCAAGCAGGCCAGTTGACGACAGTGGTAAAATATTAAAAAAAAAAAAAAAATACAGAGCCAAAGAGATGGGTAGAGATCTGACCAATGACTGACCTTTGGGAACATTTGGGCCCTTCTGGCACAGGCACCCGTCTTTACTTTTTGTTTCCACAACAGCATTTAGAACAAAGGAGAAGGAGAAACCAGAGCCAGTACTACGGAGCTTTCTTCCCAGAACTGTGCCTGTGTGGCTGTCCATGCCAGCCGTGCCTCCAAATTTTCCGCACGGGAGGCGGGAACCCACGGAAGAGAAATGCTGTGAAGTTTGTCCCACGCACGGCCGGGTTTGTTCAGTGAGTGTGCTGCTTCTACTTAGCGTGCATGTTTACTTGGAATGGCTTGGGATAAAGGGACTGCTGAGGAGTATCACAGGGACATAAAACCCCGTAAAATTAAGTCCCCTCCCTGCACTGTCACCAGTCCTTGTTCAGTGAAGGGAACTGAATAAATGCATGTTATGTTGACCAGAAGATGTAAATTAGTTGCTTATTAGGGTGATCCACTGTAGTTTGCCTGGAACCGGGTGATTTTCCAGGATGAGAACTTGGTGCTAAAACAGACTCCCCAGCAAAGTGACAGCATACGGCCCTCAGATGTATTTTATTTTTATTTCCTCTTTCTTATGTTTTTGTTTTATTTATTGTTTAAACTTTATTTTTATTTGAGGTACTATTGGATATCCCCATCATACCACCGTAGTGCACCCACCACCAAATCACCCAGAGTACACCACCAGAGTCCATGGTGTTCCTTCCCTCTTTGTTCTTACCCTTCCCCCCACCCAAACCCCTGTGTCTTCAGTTCTATAGTCAGTTTTCATGTGTTCATTTTTAAGCTTGTCTTTATCTGACTTAGTTTAGATACTCTATATTCCACATATTAGTGATATCATCTGATAGTAATATTTCTCCTGACTTATTTCACTTAGCATTATCCCTTACAGCTCCATCCATGTTGCCACAAATGGTACAGGTTTATCTTTCTTGATCACTGAGTAGTATTCCATTGTGTATATATACCACATCGTCTTGATCCACTCATCTGTTTTGGGGCACTTAGGTTGTTACCATAATTAATCTATAGTAAGTAGAACTGCAATAAACATGAGAGTACAAGTTTCCTTTGAATTATTGTCTTTGAATGCTGGGGTTAGATGCCTAGCAGTGGAATTACTGGGTGGAACAGCAGATCCATTTTAAGATACTCCATACCGCTTTCTATAAGGGCTGGACCAGTCTGCATTCCTATCAACAGTGTAGGAGGGTTCTCTTTTTTCCTCATTCTTGCCAGCACTTGTTGTTTCTGGTCTTTGCCATATGGGACATTCTCCCAGATGTGAGATGGTAGCTCATTGTGGTCTTGCTTTGCATTTCTCTAATAATAAGTGATGGTTAACATTTTTTTCATGTGCCTATTTGTAGACTGAATGTCTTCTTTGGAGAAGTATGTTTAGATCTTCTGCCCATTTTTTTGATTGGGATATTTGTTTTGTTTTTGTAGAGTTTTATGAGTTCTTTGTATATATTTGATATCAGCCTTTTGTCAGGCTGGGTGGTGTGCAAATATTCTCCCATTCAAGAGTGATTTTTCATTTTAGTTATGGTTTATTTCACCGTGCAGATGTATTTATTTTGTCATTCAATGTTTTATTTCTCTTAAAATTTGAGTAGTTAAAATCCCCTAAAAGTCAGTTTTCCTGAAAACATCCATGCTTCTTACAATTCAGAAGATCTGGCTGCTCTGGGATTTGTATTCCCTATGGGCCATAATTAGCCAGGGCCAGGCAGTGGTGGCAGCCCCTGTAAGAGAGAATAGGTATCTTCACATACCCACCTGGTTGCTTGAGTGACATTTATATTACCTATCTGGACCCTAAAGCAGGACACTGCACATTAGAAATAACTTAATGGCTCATAGATCTGAATAGATGATTCTCTAAAGAGGACATCCAGATGGCCAACAGATAGACCAAAAAAACGTATATCACCACTTTTAATAAGGGAGATGCAAGTTAAAAACCACAATGAGATATCATCTCACACCTGTAAGAATGGTATATATAAAAAGACCCCCAAAAAACAAGTACCAAAGAGGATGTGGAGAAAGAGGGAACTATTACAGCTGTTAGTGGGAATAGAGACTATGGTAGCCATTCTGAAGAGTGATTTGAACCTACCTTAAAAAAAAACTGAAAATAGAAATACCATATGACCCAGCAATCCCACTCTTGGATATCTATCCCAAGAACGTGGAACCATACACTCACATATTTATATATCCCCATAGTATTTATTGTGGCATATTATTTACAACAGCCAGGACTTGGAAGTAACCTAATTGCCTGCTGGATCAAGAAGATGCAGTCTCTCCACACAGTGGAATACTATGCAGCTATATAAAAAGACAAAATGTTATCATTTACAGAGAAATGGAAGGAGCTTGAGGTGAAAATGTTTAGTATAGCATGTCAGAAATACATATGCACATACAAGACTTTTTATACACAAGTAAAACAAGGAATAACAATGGATGCATTGACAAAGAAAGTAATTATAAACAAGTGGACATTCATAAATGAAATGAGTTTCTGAAGTTAAAAAGGGGAAAGGATCAAAGAGACAATGGAAGGGGGATAAAGAAATGAAAGAAAGACTATAAAATAGCAGATAAATAATGAACAAAATTTACTGTGCAGATTTGTCTCTGATTAAGAAGAGATAAAGTTGCCCAAATTAACTTATAACTTAGTCATTAAAGTAGACTTTTCTTATTGGAAAAAACAAAGAAATACCTGAGTGGCCTATGCAATCCCAATTTTAGGCTAATACCCTAACTACCACATAAAAATATCTGCATGTGGAACTTTGGAGTCAACATATTTTTTTATTGTGGTAAAGTACAAACAAAATAAAATTCAATATTTAAACCATGTTAATAAACAATTCAGTAACATTAAGTGTATTCACATTGTGCAACAATCATCAGCATCACCCACAGTACTTCTTCATCCATCCAAACATGCACACTGTAGCCATTAAACATAACTCCTCATCCTTACCTCCCTCAGCCTTAGTAACCACTGACCCATCTTCTGTCTCTATGAATTTACCTATTGTCGGTAGCAGACATAAGTGGAATCATTCACTATTTGTCTTTGTGTGTCTTAGTTCATTTAATAGAATGATTTTACAGTTCATCCATGTTGTAACATGAGTCAGAATTTCCTTCCTTTTGAAGGCTACGTAACATTCCACTGTATGGATATGCCATGTTCTGCTTACCCAGTCTTTTGCTGATGGCCATTTGAATTGTTTGCACATTCAGGTTACTGTGAAAATTGCTGTGTGGACACTGCTGTATAAGAAAATGTTTGAGTCTCTGCTTTCAGTTCTTTTCCATAGCTAGGAGTAGAATTGCTGATCATGCAGTAATTTCATGTTTCAGAGTATCCATATTTTTAACCCAGGTGATTTTGATGTGCAGACAAGATTGTGAACTTCTGGATGTGAGCTTGAAATCTCAGAAGAACCTGTACCTTCTCACTCCAATAGTGGGGACAGGGTCAAGGAGTAAGTGGGCAGTTCAGTTGCTTGAACCACACAGAGCTTAAAAACAGTTTTATTCTTATGTTTTAATCAATTTTTATTGATTTGCCATTCATTTGCAATTGGTTTACAGAATTCTATAATTTGGGGAGTAAAATTTTGCACTCCAATATGTGCATGTGCTTCGCTCACCCTCCAAGAAAGCTCTAGCACCAAAGGCCTATCACATAACCCCCGCCTTCTCCGCTCCTTCATTATATTTTCACTATATTTTCCACAGAGGCTTAGTTATTCATGTTGTGTCTTATAAGTTTGTTTTCTTAAGTTAATTGTATTCCACAAGTGAGTAAAACCATCTGGTAACTGTCTTTCAGTTTATGACTATCTCATTTAGCATAATCACATCAAAATCCATCCATGTTTTCTCAAAAGACACTATTTCATCTTTTTAGTAGCTGAATAGTATTCCACTAGGTTTACATCACAGTTTCTTTATTCAGTCATTTGTTGATGGGCTTTTAAGTAGATTCTATGTCTTAGTTATTGTGAATAGTGCTGCTATGACATAGGATTCAGGTACCTTTTTGAATTAGTGTTTTCATATTCTTTGGATAAATACTTAAGAGGAGAATTGCTAGATCATAAGGCATTTTCATTTTCATTTTTTTTTAAGAGATCTTCATATTGCTTTCCATAGAGGCTGCACCAATTTACTTTCCTACCAACAGTAAATGACTGTTCAAAATAGTTTTAAAAGTACAGGGAATATTTTTACTGTCTCCCTCAAGCCTCTGAAAACAATCCTTGCAGCTTTTTATTGGACATTTCTATCAGTCTTGCAGGAGAGCCATCTTCAAAGAACATTTCAAATTTCATTATATATACAGCTTTAAGATATTAACTCAATCTGTAGAATTTTATAAAAATGTACTGAATTGGAAAATGACACAAAAATAATATCTACTGGTTTTCTTTTATAATATCATCCAACTAAAGTGACACATTTTGGAGTAGCATAGTTATTAAAATGCAGCCTTGTGCTGGTATGAATGTCACATATTTAAAAGGAAAGTAATTTTATGTGATTTCCTCTCTTATTTCTTTGTCCTAGTGATACCAGGACATCTGTGGATTCAGTGACTTCATCAAATGGTCTGTTCCTTCTACCAATCTACTTTAAATAAAGACTGGAAGCTTTGAGAATCCTTCTTCCCAGGGGGATTTATGAAATGTCAAAATGGTCACATCAGCCACTTGGACAAGCCTGGGAATGAAGTTTTAATTTGGTCATGGGAATAGAAGGAGAATATTTCCTTGAAGTTCTTTCACCCTCCTTCCTGGTCTTCCTTCTCTGAAAACATTCCACTATGCTGTATCATTGTCCAAGAAGTAACATTCACAACTGAACTCAGTTTATCAGAGACATCATTTACAGTTCTCTGTGTTCGAAGTGATAGGAAACCTAATTTAAGTGACTTAAGTACTGAAGGAAGGTATGAGTTCAAGCAATCTAAAAGAAAAAAGGTAGGCTTCAGATGAAGCTTGATTCAGAAGTTCAGATCATGTTGCCAAGTTTTCAACTTCCCTCTGTCTCTCTGTCCCATAATCCAGTGTTGACTTAATCCTCAGTGGTCACCTGGCAGGCTTGGACTCTCCTGAATGGCTAAGTAGTTCTGGATCTTCCATCTTTACACCACATTGCCCACAGGGAGCCATGAAGGTCTCCTCTATTAAAACTAATGAGAGGCCACCCCTGAAGCTAGGAGGGACACCAGCCCCACCCAAACCACATAGCTGAGAATAGGAAGGAAGTGTTTTCCCATGCGGCACTTAGCATTGTGTCCAGGAACAGGGAGGGAGTAGCAAACATGTGTCTAGGTGTGTCCTGACCAACACTGAGCAGAGAGTGACTCTGACCTCCCTGGTTCTAGAAAAGTCCTGCCCAACAGGACTTTCTGCTCTGATGGAAATGTTCTATCTCACTGCTGTCACCTAACCCTTTGTGACAACTGAGCACTTGAAATGTGGCTCATGTGACTGAGACACTATATTTTCAATATTACTTCAATGAAAATCAATTTAATTTAAATAGCTACATGTGGCTAGGGGCTGTCATTTTGCACAGTACAGTTCTAGAAGTTTACACTTCCATTAAGGCAACTGAAGATCACATTTGCTTTTTTTGGCAGGCAGATAATATTATTTATAGTACATAATGGAACTTATTATCAACAAAATTCCATGCCTTTTTTTTTCTGTTTGTACTGCAAATGAGTCATGGCCTAGTCATTCTGTACATTTTCAATTAATTATTTAGACCTAAATGCAAGGCTTTACATTTACTCCATATTGGATGATCAGTCCATATCCACTCTTAAAGAATCTTCTAAAATTCTTTAATGCATGGCCTGTTCTGGCACAGATGGGAACTGATGTTCAGTAAATATTGACATCTTTCTAAAATCTCACTATTGCAGTGATCTTTATAGTCAGCCATAGAGTTTTTCCCCTACAACCATCCCTTATATCTTCTTTGATCCTTTTTCCCCTCCCCTTCCTTTTACAATCAGAAACCTCAATTTATTAATGACTGCTATTTTTCATAAGTATTTTACTTTGTCAAATTGTCCGCTATGTAAATGTCTAATATTTATCTTTGCCATTCTGACTTGCTTTACTACACATAATCCCCTTAAACTCCTGCCATTTTGCTGTAAATGGTGACATTTCATCTACTTAAAGAAAAATTTTTATACTGATTATTTATCCAAGATATAAATTGTTCTGCCAACTTTATGTTGTTCGCTAACGTGAAGGGGTTCTATCCAACAGTAGGACTTAAAATAAAAACAAAAACAAAAAACACACACACGAAACCCAAAAACCTGGAAATTAAGAATGACTTTTAAGAGTCTGTGACACTTCTGTAATTATTTTGTGGATTTTTATGTGTTTCTGCTTATGTCCTTTTATTAAGGAAAAGAGTCCAATACCATCATTGGATTTTCAGAGGTCCATAATTTATATCTGAAACTTACATACTTATGAAGTATTGTTGCCTCAACAAAAAGTTACTTAAATACAATAATAATTTGCTTCTTTGCACAAATTATTAAACCAAGGCACAAACCTGTGGCAGAGAACTTCCCCAGGCTGCTAACAACTGACATCCCGTTTAACACCGGTGTTTGCCAGGGCTCTTCTGGTCATTTAGAAAGAGTGAATTTTTTTCATTGTGGAGCTTTAGCTACCCTGCTCGGCACCACAGCTGCTGCCTACCATGAGGTAAAGTCACTAAAAAAGTCTTTACATTTTGACTTTATTCCCAAATCTGCTAACTGCGGTTCCTTCTCCAGAGCCCTTAGGTAGATGTTTTTGTATTTCAACTATGGTTTAGAGTTGTTATTGATGAGAGGGTCACACTAGTAAATAATTTCCTATAATTCATTATCTTATTATCTCCTTCTAGGTCTTGTTAGAATGTAGCATTTACTAAGCCAGACCTCTAGGCACATGTAGAATTTTACCATTTTTTTCCCAGTACTACCATGAAGAGGCTTATTTGTGCCTCTCTGAGCACAAGTCCAAGCAGATAATGAGAAGTAGAAGAGAGGGTGATAGAGTATATACATTAAGATTGTGACACATGGTGGCTGAGAGTCTGGGAATATAAATAATACTATTTATCATAAACTATATATCATCATATCAATATGCCAATGGATATGTATTACTACACATAGTGAATGTCCAGAGTTTATCAAATGTAGCCAAATGTCTTCAGACAGGGTGGCCAAACTATAGTTATGACCAAAATGCTTTCCAGAATGTCTGTGAATGTGAAACTCTCTCCTCTGGTATCAATAACCAAGGGAACTTTATAGTGTTTTTCTCTGAAGGAAATGAAGAAGAGGCATTTCTGTCTATTTTTGGCAGTTTCAAAATGACCATCCAAAGCCCAGGGGCAAGAGCAAGTATAGGCAGATGGTCAATGCCAGGCACGCGGCCATCGTTGTGGCCTAGCTCAGAACACTGAGGTTGGCATCTCATTGGCTTTAGATTGCCTCAAACCGTGAAGCTCTCTGGAAGACATTGTATTTGCAAATCCTGGAGCAAGAAAGTTCCTATAAATGGGCACTTGTAGGACAAAGTGATGAAAAAGAACTAATCTTAGATGCCCACCCCTTAATGCATGCCAGCCTGCTCTCAACAAATAGCAGACTTCCCAAAGAGCAAACACTACGGATTATTAAATCTTCGTTCCTTAATTTCCATTTTGATTCAAAAATCATGGGAGGCGATGATCGTACTTATGATTCCTTTTTCCCATGCAGCTGGAATGGGAAATCTGACATTTACTAGCTTGGTAAAGGTAGGGTTTTTCTTTACGGCATTAAATATTCTTTTTTATAATGGTGTTTTACTTCACAAATGGCAAATAGATCATGATATGACCTACGTGGAAATGTTTTCAAAGAAGGTTTGAGAATTCAGAAAAAGTCTCCTTATTGTATGACAGGTTGAAATCCCAGTCCGGTCAGACACACTCTAAGCTGGCTTCACTCATCATCTTGGTGAGAGAAAGCTAAGGATATGTGGGAAAAGACCAGGTGCTTCCATTTTACATTCAGCAAAAGTTGTTTTTCTAATGAATTCTATGAACATAACAAAAACCCATTGTTCCACTGGGCTTTTACATTTTTCTTTTTCAATCATGTGTTCATTTACAAAATACTTAACAAATATTCACATTATGTCAGGGATCAAGTAGACCCTGTGGGCAATACAAACATGGTATCCTTACTCTCCCTGTTTAGAGCGTTTCCTTGCCCTGAGTGGGTTCAGATGTCAGGTTTCTATATAGGTCAAAGTGTCAGGATTGCTATTTTCAAAGAAATACAGTTTTTACTCTCCGAGTGTATAAAGTCTGGGAGAGAACATAAATATTAAGCAAAAAATGACAAGTGTATGAATTTAGAGTGAAGTGAAATTTCTAACCTTGCTTAATAATTTAAAGTGAGCTGAATTTGCCTTTCCCCCACATCAGACAACCAACATTCAGTAAGAATAAGCTCCTAGCTTTCATCCCCACCCCTGTATTTTATGCTTTCTCCTGCCTTAGTTCACAGTCCCTTCCACGTCACAAGTATTGATGGTGTGCCTCCATACCTAGCATTAAGTCTGAGCAGAAAGTGCCAATGTGCGACACAGAGCTAGAGGAGGACTAGAAGTCCTGGAAACTTTCTTATAGCACCTGGTTTCCAAGGGCAGGTTTTCTAGTCAGAGCTCCTCATTTTGATCATGCCCCTTCCTTCTCTATTCAGAGCCCTGTGAATGCCCACAATCACCAAGCCATGGGTAGTCCCAATTTACTGGGGCTGGACAATATTTCCCAGGGAATGAAGGCAAGTTCAATGGCCAAAGTTCATTGAAGCTCTCTGCACATTGCTTAAGACTAGAACTCACAGTCCACTGCATGGGGTGGGTTGCACTCCATCCTTCTTTCCAGGAACCACAGAGATGAAGTAAATGAGCCACAGGAATAGGGATTTCTTCCAGACTGCAGATATTACAATCCTTGTCTGAATATAAGAGTAGGCTTTAAAAGGCAGCATTCACTATTGAGGGGATAACTCTGAAGAGGCCTTGTGGTTATAATGGTTTTATGATTATTTTGGATCTCTGTAAAGACTCCTGTGTTTGGGTAACTGATTCCACACTGGAGAGATCACACAAGCATTCCTTACCATTAGTCTGTGGCTTTGTTAGACAGAATTGAAAGAGCTCTGTGTCCATTCCATTCCCTAGTCATGCCCCAAATCTGTCATTCACATGACTGTGGATTCTTTCAGAATTAAACTCTGGGTCTTCTGTATTTTTTCAAAAAAATCACACATGCAAAAACACTCTGAGGTAAGTATATGCTATGTGTTGAAAATGAAAGATATTTAAGTCAGGTTTCTCTCCTCCAAATTCTATAGGTAAGGAGGTGATTATTTGTTCAAATACATACAAACATACATACATATATGTACATATAAGTATAAGCAAACAAAGAAACAGATTGGAAAATACCCACCCTTTTTTTTCTACTGTCAATCAATTCATCAGGAAATACTGACAGATCCCCTTTATCCTTTGGGGGAAGTCTATGTTGAAAATAAGAGATGTCTAAGGTAGGTCACTGACTCCGAAAGTCTAGAAATGAAGAGGTGGTAGTTATTAATTTACATACATATACACATTAATAAGCAGGTTGGGAAAAAACATGAAGGGTGACAAAAGGTATTCACTCAACAAATATTTACCAAGTATATATTTATTTACTAGGCATGTCCTTGTACCAAAACAGAGTTCTTAATGTAGTAAGATAGGTAATAAACAAGTAAATATTTAAGCTCAGGACACAGAAAATTATATAAAGAAAGAGTAAATCAGTGTAGAAAAGATAGCTCTACAGGAGAATTATATTTTGTAGAGACTGGTCAGGAAAGCCCTATCTAAAGAGGTGATATTTGACATGGCACCATGAAATCCATGTGGGAAATAACCATGGATCCAGATCATGCAGGACCCTGCAGATGGCAGGAAAGAGTTTGACTTCCACTCTAAGTGAGATGGGAAAGATGTGTGGAGGGTCATAAGCTGAAGACAGGCAAGGCCTAAGATATGTCTCCAGTGTTAAGAATAGGCTGCAGGGGATAAGCTGAAGTAGGAGACCAGGCAAAGGTGAGTAATAATTACCAATAGTGAAGGCTGGGACCAAGGATCACAGTGGGGGTGATAAGACATGGCTGCATGATAGAAATACAGACGTGAAAGGCAGATGTAGCAGGAAATTTTGATCAGAAGTGAGAGAAGGGAAGGAGTTGGGATGATACCATATTCTCAGATCTTAATAACCAGAAGCATTGGTTGAAATAATTACCCAAATGCTAATTTGTTAAGATGATGCTATCATCCTGATGCAGTACTGTACTCCCCACTAGAATGGCTGAGATTTAAAAGACTGACAAAATCCAATATTGGTGAGGACTTACAAAACTAGAATCCTCCTGCATTGCTTATAAGAGTGCAAAATGGTATAATCACTTTGGAAAGCAGTCCTGTACTTTCTTAAAAAGTCAAACTTACCCCACTTATGGCCCAACTAATTCATATGTATGTAATCAAGAAAAATAAAAACACATGCTTCAAAAAGATGTATATAAAAATGTTTGTAGAAGCTTTCCTTCTAGTAGTTCTAAACAGAAAACAATTGAAATTTTCATTGACAGGAGGACGGGGACAGTACAATATAATTATAAAATGGAGTGCTACTCAGCAATTTAAAGGAATGAACCACTGTTACATATAACAATGCCAATAAATCCTCAAAACAGTTTTCTGAGCAAAAGAAATCCAGATACAAAAAGAATATATATTGATTGGCTCCATTTAGCTGAAGTTCTAGAACAGGGGAAGTTAATCTATGGTGATCTCTCAGAAGAGCGTGTGTGTTGGGTGAGGGAGCGGTGAGAAGGTTGAACATGAATAAAGCACAATGCAGTTTTCTTTCTATGTCTTGACAGGAGTGTGGTTGCATCAGTGATGGATTTGTTAAAATTGATCGAACTGTACATATAAGTGAATATTTCATTTCACTGTCTGATTATGCTATCTCAATAAAAAATGTTTATATAAAAAGTAAAAATACTTTAAAAAATAGTAACTCGACTTTTAAAAATAAAAATATAGATGCATGCCATTTATATATAAAAGTCACAAAAATAGATTTCTATTGATCTAAATATGTGTATGCGTACGATTAAAAGAAGTATGCCTACATTAAGAGAATTTGAGAACTAACTGTAGCATCTTGTTTCAATTATTTGCCTTGTCCCATTTCACACATAAAGCAACTGAGGGGGCCTCCCTGGTGGCACAGGGGTTAAAGTCTCAGCGGTATGAAGCTATCAGCAGCCATTGGAGCAAGATTTTTATCCAGGCCAGGGAGCTAACCCACATGGTGCAGCAGACCTCTCCTGTCTCACCCACTGCTCCTCTCAGCATTGTATTTCAGTAGACCCCCCTGTTCTGCTCCCCACTCTGTCTCTGATGAATCTTCTCATCCCCCTGCACCTCTGACCTGTACCCCAGTTCTTGTATGCAATAAAAATAAATCTTTAAAAAAAAAAAAGCAACTGACGGCTGGAGAACAGCAAGACTTGCTAGGGATGTATCACAGTTGAACAGTATTGCTGGAGCCTGAATTCACATCCAGATTCACCCTGTGTGTATCCCTTGAACCACTGCATTAAATTTCTCTCCCACAGCAAGGTCAGAGGCCATCTCAGGAATCTCTTAGGTCTCTCTGAACCTTAGGCAGCTTCCCCAGGCAATGGCCTGTGTCCATGCTTGCTTTCTTCTCTGCCCTCAGTTTCTGCTTCACCCCATTTCAACCTTCCTACCCTTCACACTGATCTTTCATTTAGATTATCTGTTTGGCATTTGCCTTTGGCTTTATGTTTGTATGTTGCCTTTTAGCTCCAACTGGGCTGAACTCAGACCCTCAGGCTGCTCTATCAATGCAAAATACCCAGGTTCTCTGCACCCTCACCTCAGTCTAGAAGCCTGGGCCTGATATTTCCAGGAATGGACTTTGGATAATTTCACTCACCATATGACTGAAACCTATGCCCTCCCTATGGGGAAATGCTAAAAATTCTCCTTGTTTAATTCATCTGATGAGGCTAGATCCCTACTTCCTTTCTACCAAGAAACCTTTTTTTTTTTTTTTTTTTTTAGCCAAAGGATGCAGATAATTTTACTATTCACCACTATACATGGACCCCCTTGTTCATTGCAGCATTATTTGCAATAGTTAAGAGTTGGGAACAACTTACAGGCCCATGTACTAATGAGTGGATGTAGACTACGTACAAAATGGAATACTATTCAGCTATCAAAACAAAGATAAAATCTTGTCATTTGAAACAATATAAGCAGACCTAGAGAGTATTATGCTTAGTAAGATATGTCAGGCAAAGACAAATGCCATGGGATTTCGCTCATATGTGGTACATAAAGACACAAAATGAATTAATTAAATAAAAGCAAAAATAAACTTTTGGACAAAATAAAGAAATCAAGTGTAATTTGGAAATTAGAGATAGAGTTTCTTTTTCTGGGGACACACATGTTGGAACTTTTCTCTGAACTAACTCAAGTCTTTCCTCTCTCATGGATATTTATTCTTTGGTAAATGTTTAATAAAGCAATTGAATAAGTATCTTTAAAAATTCAGTTGTGTTGGATCTTTTGAGAAGCAGTCTTTATCAGAATTTTAAAAGTCTGACTTTCAGATTCTGAAAATTCAGCCACTCTGTATTTCCCAAAATTCAAAAATGAGTCCAAAAACTAAGGCTAGATCTGGCAAGAAAACAAGAGAAATAAGTAATAGGTTAGAATGTAAAACAAACAACCTTTCAGCAAGCTATGCCTTTTAACCCTGGGAAATACTCTGGTGCCTTGGAGAACACAGGTCAATGTATCGGTCTTTCACTTTATTAAATTATTAGTATTAAAAAATAACTCTGAGCAAGCAACAAAACACAGCACAGTGCTTTCTACAAATAAAATTTAATTTGCTATCTCAAGAGCTTCTGGCTTTTATCGCCAAAGATTGGAGCATGGTTTTTTCAGGGAGAAAGTATTTTTTTTTTATCTAGTTTGGAGGAAACATGGCCAACATTAGTTCCAAATATTTTATTTCAAACATAAAGCACAGAACCAATACTAATAAACAACAGGCTCTTCTGCCAACATCGGTGCATGTTTTTGTTATTGCATTATATTCCATGAGAGTTATTGTGCATAATTAAATAGAAAAAAAAACCCTTGAACTTGGAATTATAAAACCGTCACCACAAACCAACAATTCCACTTGATGTGTATTAAGTCATTAAATTTATTATAAAAAAAGGAGGAGGGAAAAATCTTTTCCTTGTATATCATTAAAAATGCATGAGGGCTGAAAGCAAAGCAAACAGCCCACACATTTGCTCAGGGAACTACTGCAGGAGGAGGCAGTACAGTTCAGAACAGAAAAGGGGGTTTTCTTGAAATCAGAATAACTGCTACATGGGTTGTTGAGAAGAAAGGATGTGTGAATTCTGAGGATGTCAAGCTGGTCCCAGTGTCTGAGGTAAAGAATGAGTTGAGGGGCTATGGCTAGGATCTACGGAGTCTCAACATTGAGCAATTCATGGAAATGGATTGCTGTGGGATCTGTAAAGGGCAGGAAGATCCAGAAAACACATGCTGAGTTAGGCCCTGGCTTCCGGACAGGATCAGCAGATACTTCATAGGTGAGACAGTGATTTTGCAGCCACTTATGTAAGCATCAGAAATGAAGTCCATCTGTCCATTCTGCAGGACTACACACATGCCTATATGCATGTACATGCACACCCTCACACATGCATACATACATGTGTGCACACACAATCCAGTCTAAATCAGAATTATGAATGTGCTGGGAGGAGCTTTCCTTAATGTGTATGCCTGCAAGGTGCTAATGCGATGGGAGGAAGTAAAGAGAAGGGGAGCAATGTGGCCAGGAACAAACATCCACTCAAACTGAGTTAGATTAAAGTGTATCTTTCCTGAAGGGACAGTCAAGGTGATCTGGAAACAGAATTCAATCCTACCACTTTGGGTTATGGTTCCTTCCCCTGCCTCTGGTAGAGTCACTTAACCCCTTGCGAGAAGAGTCTGTAAGAGAAAACATATCTATTTACTCATTCATTTTCTCTGGGCCTTACTGGATATTTGCTCTGTTTTTCTTATGTCATTCCAGCTCTTTCCATTTTACTGATGATGGAGTTTCTTCTCAGTAATTAGGTTTGTCTGTGGCATTAACGCTATGGCCCAGTGCTAGCCCCAACTAGACATGTTTTCCCACTCAATAGTCTCTTTCTTTTTTAGTTCTTTTTACATCTTCTTTTTAAAGAGAATTTATTGGTCTAGTTCAGGTCACCAATTTTCTCCTGGTTCAATCAATATTGGGCAGAAGAATTGGTTCAGCTTTCCAATTATCAGGGTGCCAACAAATTCCTTAAGAAAGGATGAGACACAGCGAACAAACTGACTAGAGCACCCAGAATTATACAAACTATAAGATCAGCCTCGAACCATGAGGACTAAATCTACAGAAAATATACATTTTCACAGGTTTGCACACTTGTACTACCTAAATAATTGCTGGAGTTCTCCAATCCTAAAATGAATATATTTTTCACATGTCAACATTTTTCAAATTGAGATGTAGATGGTAATCAACCTGTGCATGTAATGCAGTGCCCCTCCCCCACATAATAGCTGCTGTTAAAGTGATGATGCATCATAAACCCATTGTTCCCCAAGAATTGAGGAAACATGAAAAAGCAAGATTCTACTGGCTCATAGATTTGTCAAAAGTTAAAAATTAAATATCTTTATGTAAGATTACTATTAAGCACCATCTTCCTAATTGTTCTGTTTTTGTCTCACTTTCTTTTGAAAGATGACAATTTCATCATTTCAACAGGTATTCCCCGGCCCCATCTTGTTACCCTGTCCTCTGATATCATGCCTAAATCATCTCTCCCTGGATTAACTCATTATTCCAATTAAAGTCCTTGATATAAGTCACAGACGTGCCCTTATTTGTGACAGAGTCATAAAAAACGTGTTGCTTTAATTTCTCCTATAAATCAGTTCCCCTGTTCCATTCCCTTAATTATGTGCTGTTTTTCTCTGGAATCACTCCAATGTCTATGTTTTTTTTTTTTTTTTTTTTTTACCTAGAAGTGATTCCAAAATTTAAGTATGAGATGCCAAGACAGTCTAACAAACCAGCCTTCCTCTTTTGTGATGTTTTCTTACTAACAGCCCCAGTGAAAGTCTTTCCTCTTGCCAGATGATTCAACAAAGAAATAACCTACCCTCTAGTTTCACCCAGGCTGATTGCTTATAGGGCATTTACCCACCCGTGAACATTTGCCATTTTGTGATTTTTTTTTACACAGGGAACTGATCTTCCACTTGTGTTTCTGATGGAATTTCCTCTTATTATTTTCTGACTCTGGAATTATATATTTAGCCTGGTAGTTAGCAACAGATGGTGTAAACTGGCATTATCAGGAAGTGAGATGATATGATAGAAAAACCACTCTGCCCAGTGTAGTTTTAGTTCAGGTTGTGACATCAGTGCACTAAGTAGCTTTAGGAAAAAAGCTAACATCTCTGGTCTAGTAAGAGGTTAAAAGATGAGGAGGACTAGGGGATTCCTAAGATTCCATCAGCTCTAATATTTCACGCTATCATTTCTTGGTGGTCTGGTTAATATTTTTCTATGTTTTCAAAGGCACAAAATCACACTGAGTCCTGGATTCTCACCGGTAATACCTTGCCAACTCTGCATTCATTGTTCATATTCTGCATCTATCAGGAAAAGACCACCTAGGTGTTTTCAAAGTCCCATCTACCATCAAATATGCAGTCACACACCCACATGCACACATCCACAAACACTCACACACACGTATACATTTTACTTTGGAATTGAACTTTTATTTAATCTGACCCCAAAGGAATTCAGCTCTTAATCGCATTTTTTCCTGGTGAATAGACAAAAGAAAGAAAGAAAGAAGTCTTTTACTCTGATAAGAGTGATATCTCCTCTGATAATCCAAAGGCAGAACTATTTTCTGAAATGATGTATCCATTTTTCAATATTCTGATTATAAGAGCTGGCTGACGTGCCATAAATGCACCTTAATAAACCATGGCTTATTTTGAAGTCCTTTATGTGTTTTTGTTTTGGGATATCCTTCCTTCAGCTTATTCCTCACAAGAGGAGTGGATAATAACATTATATGACCTATGCTTGGTTTTGAGGTTTGGAATCCCATGTGTCCGATTTCTAGGGTCATTTGAGATCACAATTCTGCTTGCTAAATGAAGAAATAGATGCTGAGAACCAAGTAAGCATGATATCAACACCTTTCATCTCCTAGAGACAGTCATGCTGACCTTGATTCCTAGACTGTGTGTGGTACTCAGATTCCTAGAGCAATCCCTCACCAGTCTTTTGTCAATAGTTATTTTTGCAAAGTCTTCCTTACTTTCTAATTGATAAAATTTATCTTCTTCATTTCCCCCATTAAATGCAGGTTTAGAAGCGACCTCAATTGTGTAGCTTTTCTAATAGTTTTCTTTTTCACACACACACACACACACACACACACACACACACACACGCATACATCAGAGTCCTCTGCCTCTTGAGCCAAGTTGGGCCATCCCCTTTACCATTTAATGGGGGCTCAATCATGGACCCATGTAGATCAACCCTCGAACTATCCCTTTCAAGAATCTCAGCCTCTCTTGCACCGAGAAGTGCAATATTCTAACAGCTTAAAATTATAGGAAGCAGGAGGAGGATCTCAGTCTTGACTCTCTGAGAATGTCTCCAGACTCTGATGTGAATTTCCTACCGCTTCATGGTTTCTTTGACCAGACACCTCAGCACACATTAGTGAAAGCATTTCGCTAATTGTTTCTTTCAGTCTTTCCCTCCATCCACACCTGGTTGACTTTTTAACTGTCTGCTTGGCCTGTCAATTTGGCCCAACAAACATTGTGAGGGTGGGGGTGTATTTTGTTCAACAAACTGCTTTTACTGGCTTGACCAGCCAAGCAAATGAAAAGAAGTTACATGTGTTTTTAAAAAATCAAACTATTTTTGGCACTTGGATCAGTGGTTTGATGAAATCTAACCGAATTTTACAAGCAAAGGCTTAAAATGTCTCTCACCTCTTGTCCCCTTTCTATGCACAAACCACAGACCTAGTCAACCATTAACCATCGGGTGTCAATTTGTTAGTTTTCCCATCTGCTACTTGGGCATAAAAGCTGATGCTCCCACTGAGTGCTGAAGATCAAGACCTTTAAATAGACCAGGGATCCTTATCTTTGACTTTGCCTCTCACTAGCTACCTGACCTTGGGCAAATTACTTCTTTTTCTTTGAACCTCAAATCTCAACTGTGAAATGGGAGAGTTAATATAACTTTCATGACAGAGCTGTTGTGAGAGAAAAAAATTGGATAATACATGAACTGTCACAATAAAAAAAATACATTATAATTAAAAACGAATATTTATATTTCTACAAATAAATCCTTCAGCTAGGAGTCTCTTAGATGATCACATTCAAAGTTAACTATTGTTTGTTATTATTGTTATTGTTATTATTATTATTACTCATCTAAATTATCTAACTCCCACAAATATTTGGTCCTTTCTCAGCAATAAGGGCTTCAGTGGATACACAGATTACCAAGGTAGCATTCCACAGTTAGTTTATATTCTAAATGAAAGACTAAGACAAAAACTGAAAAAAAAACATGCTGAGAGTTGAGATCATGAGATCCTACAAAGTGGTATGGGGGCATAAAGCAAGGAGAGGTTACTGCCCAAGGGGCACATTATTATCAGGAAATATCTAATTATGGGCTTGTTTAAACAGGCAATGGTAAAAAAAAAAGAAGAAGAAGAAGAAATCAACACCAATCATCGTTGTTAACATGTGCAGACATGGTGTCAGGCAGGTGACTAACATTATCTAATTTCATCCTCCCCTAAATTAGGTATTATTCTCATCCCACATTTTATGCACAGGCTGAGAGAGGGTAAATAACTTGGCCAAGAACACATATCTTTAAAGTTGAGTCAAGACTTGAATCCAAAGTCTATGTTTTTAGCTACCAAGGAAATACTGCTTTCAGTGCTTTGGGAAGGACTGGCAGCCCAACCAGCAGTACACATCTACATATCACAGGAGTGGGCTGTAACCACTTTCAAGGAACTCTGTGTACCTTGAACACATGTGATAGGAGAGGATGACAGAAGGGTAGAGGTAGAACTCAAGATTGAGAGTATCTGCTAAAGTGCCTTCCTAGAGAGAGATGGCTTGAGGAATATTACAAGTTGAGAAAATCATGTAGCCAGAGACAGACTTGAGGAAACTAATTTGGAAAGGGACTTTATTAAGGCAAAATTGGCAAGACTTGGTGGGTGACTAACAGAATTCAGGGAGATGAAGATGAAGCAAGAGCTGAAAATGATTCCCAAACTCTTATCAAGACATAACGTAGGTGAAAACAATTTGATAATTATTCAATGTCGACTGTCTGTGTAAGATTTTGCTTTTGACTAGGGCTCTTCTCAAGCTGCACAACCACTGGGATTCTCTACACTTTTTCTCTCAGTAAAGAATATTAAGAGATGGAAGTGGGGATGCCCTTTCTGCAAATCATATGTTTATGCAATTTCCTTAGCCATGAGTCTAGCAGACATTGTGATGACTTCTTCAATTGCTTCTGCATTCTTGCCAGGAAGGGGGATAGTGGTAAAACAGAAATGGATGGGCTAGAGGCCAGGGTTGAAATCTGTCCTTGTCTTCACCAATTTACATGGCTGTGGGCCAATCATTGATTTCTGTGGACCAAGTTATCTCATCTAATGTTCTTAACCACATGAGGCAAGCATGGGTAAGTCCATTTTATGTATTTACTAAACTGAGGTTTAGAGAAATTAAATAACTTAATAGTAGAGCTGGAGTTTGAACTCTGAGCTATCAAGCTCAAAGGAATGGGGGTTATCAGATAATTGAAATCAAAAACAAAATAACTACCATCAATTTCCATATAGTATTAAGAATCTCTATTTAAAGAATATTGTAGTATTACATGTATGTGCACCTCCGCGGGTGACCTTCCAGTTCTTAACCTTTTAACACAGACATTTCCGAGTAATTTTCCCAAACATCTTAGGTTTTGCTGAAAGAGGCTCTTGCATAATTCCAACCCCTGGCCAAACTCAGTGATGTTATTTCACACCATATGCATTGAAGTTGGCCTGAGTCAGCCATTTTTCACACTTTTGATTTTGATTTTTTTTCTCCCTCTGTCTCCTTCTTTTCCAGTCAATATTCATTTTAAATGCAAGAAGTGAGCCTCCTTTTTAGCTGACAAGGCTGATTGTCCACATACCTTTCGTGTGCATAACTGACAACTGTCTACTTAGGTGTAGGGCTGACTCTAAACAAGTCTTCTGAAATATTAAGGGAGAACAGCCAGGAAGCCAGCAATCTGCTGAGCAAAGGATGTGGTGATCACCAGGGCCAAAGTGATCCCCACCTGTTCTGATAAAAACTTCTACATTAGGGAAGGTAGGGTTGGCCGCCCACAAGCACCCCAGCTTCAGCCCGTGGGTCCTCTTTCCTCATTGTTTCTTACAATGAAAAGCATCTGCCTACCCAGGGCTCGACCCCCACTTCAGATACTACATGTCCTCCAGCTCCAATCTACCACTCCTTTTCTCTTCTGGTACATTCTGGAACTCTCTGTATCTGCGCAAGATGCCTGCCTGAAGGTACTGTGACTTTGGCTGCATGTTGGAATCACTTGGGAGCTTTACAAATATGTCAATACCTTAGCTACACAAAAGACTACTTAACTCAGTGTCCATGGATGTGAGTCCTGGGCACTGCATCCTCTGGACAGTATGCTAGGGGAACTTTGAGGAATATCTCTCCATTTGAGTTTGATATTTTTCTCCTGGCTGGACTGTGGTCATAGGTCAGAAGAGGAAGACCTCAGAGGTGATGGATGGTCTCATCACAGGTTTGTGCCCCTTGTCCAGTCTTTGGATTTTGCCTGTGAGTAGAGCTATGCTATAATGGCAGCTCTGGGAACCTCACCTCATACTCTCACCCCTCCATTCACTCATGTATGACCTCAGCAGATCCATCTTTCTCTCTAAGTCTCAGGTGCTTTATTTGTTAAGCAGGATAACAATGCACCTGCATTTATAGCATGTCCATACCGCCTGACAGTGATATTAAAGAATTTATAGCTATTATTATTTATCATTATTAATCATTATCTTGGGCAAATTTCTCTTATGTCCCCTTAAACATGAAATGCAGAGGTTACTTAGTGATATTTAAGATGCCTTTATTTTTTTTAATAAGATTTATTTATTTATACATACAAGCTGGGGTACAGGCCAGAGGCATGGGAGGGCAAGAGGGTTCACCAGAGACAGAGTGGGGAGCAGAACAGGCAGATCAGAAATACACTGCTGAGGGGAGCAGCGGGCGAGGCAGGAGAGGTCTGCCACACCATGTGGGATTCTCCGCAGCTGGGCGTCGAACTCGCATCGCCTGCTGCCGACAGCTCCACAGCCAGCGCTCAACCGCTGCGCCACCAGGGAGGCCCTAAGATGCCTTTAAATGGTAATGTGCTTGGATTCTGGATGAACCTATTCAGACATTTTGCAAATGAAATAAAAAAGGGACTCACCCAGGTGTGCTGTTTTACAATTCACCACTCTAATTCTCTAAGTAGCCTTTGTGACTGAAAGCTGAATTAGCAATTCTGCCAAGAACAATTAAATGCTCTACATCTTGATAGCAGCTACAATGCCTATGGCTTGGCAAACACCAGACAAACAGGAGATACAAGTTCAATAAGGGAGGGGAGTTGACATTACTAGTTAAGTTAGCTTGGAGATGTGTTTCAATCATTGAACCAACCTATTCTTGAAATAGAACCCATTGCATCACCATGGTAAGTGGAGGACTGGGCAGGGTGTGACCAGAACAATGGGGAGATGAGCAGAGTAGGATAAGGAATCCATTTGATGAGCACTTAGCAATCCCAGTCCAGCTGGTGGGAATCGCCTTGCATGGGTAGGGGTTCTCCCTAAAGTGTGACTGGCAGTTCAGATGCAGGATTAGCCTCAGGCTCCTCAGCTGTAAAGTCAGGAGGATAGTTCCTGCTTCCAGAATTACTGAGGGACTTTAAAGGGGCCATATAGTTGGAAAGGGTTGTAAATATAAAAAAAAAAAATGCCATAGAATCAATTGTGATTGAATCATTGTGAATGCCATAGAATCAATTGTGATTGGTATTGATATACCAATCAATGGTATAGAATCAATTGTGAACATCTAAAATGGAAAACAGGAAGCAGTCAATGGAAGTGGACTTGTCATATTTATTCAAGAATATATATGCTTCCTGCCTATCGAGGTCAGTGGCAGAGGAGATCTGTGCTTTCTATCAAGTTTAACAAGTCTCCCTCTGGTAAATCTTGAGGCCACTTGGGTAAAACTTGGACCAACTCAGTCAAACAAAAGCTGTATAGGAGTCTAGATTCAGCCAAGTCAAGAACTAATAGCAAACTTGCTTTTCTCAGATAAGAGACTCTGTTAATTAACATTTTAAATTTTAATGTGTCAATAATTTAGGAGCCCAGTTTGCTTGGGTTGTGGTTTTGCTTTTTTTCCCCTCCTATGAAGAATAATTTTACGAGGTTAAAATCATTGAGCAGGGCATTCCTGTAAAGTTTATTAGGAAGGTGAGGAAAGGTTCGTCTCTCTCAGGAATTCTTTTGTTGCAAAATATGGTTCCTGATTTTTATTTTAACATTAGACCTTAGGAGATTCAGGGTGAATGACTCTGATCACAAAATCTGAAGTATGAGACTTGAAACTGGGACTAGTTCAGCAAAGAGCGACAGAAAGCAAATAAGAGGTTTTACTATTATTACTGTCCATGTTAATACATTTAGGTTGTGCCTAAAATGAATCAACACAGTCCTTTCAAAGGTGAAAAATGTCAGTATATTCTTTTTCATCTGAGCTGAAGTTGGTTAACTACAAACCATGAGTTAAACACATCCCTCCAGAGTCTTTGTAAATAAAAGTTTTCCTGGAACAGAGCCATGCCCTCTTCTTTCCATGCTGTTGAGCGCAGTGTTTGCATTACAACAACAAAGCTGAATAATCTTGACACAGACTGTTTGACTCCCAAACCCTTTTTACTATTCTACCCTTTATAGAAAGTTTGCTGACGGTGATGCAAGAACTGAGATAATTTTAGGTGTTCCATAGGCAGTTTTATTTTAATAGCCATGTGTTTCTTTAATATGTATCAGAAAAAGATGTAACTGCCAAATCAGCATTTTTGCAGATTTTTGTTTTATTTTGGAGGACAAGCTAAAGAAGACTAAAAAGGAAAACTTTGAGCCAGTTGAACGGAAAATATGGTATATGAATAATACAAGAAAGTATGATGATGACATGTAAACTCCTGATACTTGAGAAACAGACATACAGGGAATCAAAAATTTTGTTTGGTTTTTATATTGAATTTCACTTCTGTGATTCAAAGAAAACTTGGCTTAAGACTTTGTAGCAAGTCTACTTTTAACTTGTTCTCTATTTGAGTCTTAACATAGTTTGGGGCAGAAATAAACAGGTAACAATATTGACTTTCCACTCATGCACATGAAGATGAGATGTAGAGGAACCCCCACATCTGTGGTCACAGCATCGATCACAACCCAACCTGTTTGCGCTGAGGAAGAACAAAATAAAGCTTTTAATTCTAGTCTTTGTTCATCAGAAAATGGTCTTGGATTACTAGAAATTTCTGTAAAGCCTGACATTAGAAAGTCCTTCAGTTTTGTCCACTGACACAATAACTCAAGCTCATCTAGCCCTACCACCTGTGGTTAAGTCTACAGTCTTAAAAGAAAACTGCAGGCAGCCTCCATAATTTGTCTGCCTTAAGCTTATTCCAATTCAGTGGTCTCTGAGGACAGGCCCGGGAATATTTGTAGGTACAGATATTTTTAAAGAGCTTTGATGACAGAGAAACCTGGAAAAAGAAAACTGACTTAAAAAGAGTTAAATCTGCTAGGATTTATTGCAGGATTTTTCAAGATTTGCAAAGAAATGGTGGCTGCAATTTGTCCAAACCTAACTGACCAAGGAACACTTTTCTCATAGAGTATTTTGGGAAATGCCATTTTGAAGGATCTAGAGGAAAAAGACATAATTAGATGGGCATTGATATGATTTGGAATCTAGAATTTACTTCATTTTGGCATTTTTGGGAATTCCTTCCTCTGGGGTATATCATTAACTTCATGGAAAACAAGTTTACTAAAGAGAAGATGGTACAACTTTCCAAACAGGAAAGAACTCATGTGCAGAGAATCCTTGGGAACTCTGAAAAGCAGTTTGTGCTAAAACTTTTCAGAAGCTGATTAAAAACAAATACCAAAATCCTTTAAAAATGTATCATCTTTAGAAAGCAATTCCAGTTTAAAAATGTATCCTTTGGAGATAATCAGAGACATGTGCATAAGGGAATGATTTATAATATCAAAAATTGGAAACAATTTAAATGTTCAATAATAGAGGATTGCTGGAAGGGTTTAAATATATTAGAATATTAAGTAGGCAATAAGAATCATATTACAAAAGAGTACTTATTGACATAGGAAATTGTTCATGATACTTATCTAAGAGGAAAAATAGTAATACATGGTAGTCACAGTATCTTACTTCTATAAAACTAAGTAACTGAATAAACATGAAGAATATGAAAAAAGATTTGCAGGGAATATAAATAGAGAGATTATTTTTGGTGATGGAATTATGGGGAAGTTTTCCTTCTTTGTGCTGGTCTGTTTATCATGCTTCCTGCACTGAGCTTATATTATATGACTTACATATAGAAGGCTCTATTTTAGCAGAAAATCCAACAAAGACCTGCTTTCTCCTTATATCACTTCCCCCCCCCCAAAACAAAAAACAAAACAAAAAAAAACCTATGACATTACAATTGCAGGGACCAAAAAGAATTTTCTCTCAGGTCCAAATATTCCCAAAGATGGTATCAGAATCCAGGAGTCTTCATGTCTAAAACTCACTCTTCTGTTTGGAAACATGCCAACATGAGAACAGCTGTGCTAGCATTTTCAGAAATGACCTTTGGTTTGTAGTCCAGGTGGTTAAGGTCCCTACAGCACCTCAATGCCCTGAGTCAGCTTGTTCTATATGACTGCTCTATCTATATATAGCCCATATTTCCATGGTCTGGACATGACCCCTCTCCCCCCTTGCCCTTCACCTGACAGTGTCAGAAGTAAAGGGTGAGCTGAGTCAGAGTTGCTGGGGAAGGGACTTTATCAGTCTGGAGAACATCAGAGTCAGGACGAGGCAGGCATCACCATTGCTGTTGTATAAAGTAGTTCGCTTTTTCTTCAACTTGCTGGGCAGAATTAAACCAACCAGCAAAGGTCTCTGTCTATTACATTTTTAAAAATGGTTTCAATATTATGTTATTTAAACATATGTCCCTGCTGCATGGTGCTGCCTTGAGAGACTCTGCCAGAAGACCATGCATGACCTTCGGTAAGAAGTCCCCCCAATTCTGGACCTTGGTTCCCTTGTCTTTAATAAGATGCTTAGATTAACTCAACAAACATTGAGTAAGTTCTTACTCTGACAACAAAAGTGCAGAAGACAGACAGGGTGCTTGCATTAACAGAGATTACAATTTAGTGGGACTCATACAAAACAGGTATATGTGTGTGTGTGTGCATGTACAGATGACATATATATAAACATGTGTGTATACATATACACATTCATATACACATTCAAGGATATACACATTCATTTTATATACATGTAATGTGTAGTGTTATATGAGTTAACACATGTTATGCATGTGTTACTATATCAACACATATACCACATGTTATACATTATACAATATATATGCTTATCTATTATATATGTATAACATATATTAGCAAGACCAAAGGAGTGTGGAGAGTATGACTGAGAAGAAAGCATATTCTACTGGATCCATAGCAGAGGCACTTAAGCCAGATTCAGGGAGTAAAAGAAAACTTCTTAGAGGTCTGATATCTAAGAAATGAAATCTGAAAGACATATAAGTAAGAGTTAGTGAAAGAGCAGTGGTGGAAGGAAGTAAAAGCCTACCAAAGTCCCTAAAATAAGAGGGTGAACAATTCATTCAAGAGATGGAAGACAATTCGTATGGCCAAAATAGAGGGGATGAAAAGAGACTAGAATAAGATGATGGCAAGGAATATTCAAGAGTTTAGATCAGCACTGTACAGCTTAAGCATGTATATCACATGAGCCTCATATGTAATTTGGTGTCTTCTATCCAATAGCAGCTACAGTTTAAAAAGTAAAAAAGAAACAGCTGAAGTTAAATTTAATAATATCTTTCAATTAGCCTGATATATCTAATATTATTTCAATGGACGATCAACAAGAATTTAAGATTTTTACATGCATTTTTTTCCTACAAAATCTTTGAAATCTGATGGTGACACATCCTGCTCATCTCAGTTTAGCTCACAACATTTCAGCTGCTCACTAGTCAGTCACATGTGGCTAGTGGCCACCACATTGGACAGCACGAGTCTAGCCTTCAAGATAACACAGAACCACCAAAGGCTTAAAAAAGGATGGGACATGATCACCCAGGCTGTTATGTCCATAATGGATTTGAAGAGAAAAGGTAGGTAGCAAGGAAATCAGAATAAAGGATGTTATAGAATCTAGGGTAGTCACTGGGGTCATGGGGGCGGAAGAGAACAGATAGATCTCCACAGTCAAGAGACACTTAGGGGTTAGACATCACCAAGTGGACATGCCCGTGAGTCCACAGGGCACTCAAAACCAAGAACTTCTTCACAAGGCACAATGGTGTATTTAGCTTTTCCTCTCTGATCTCTTCCAGCTGAAAGTCACAGAGCTGGGCGGAGTCACAAAGGCCATGCCGGCTTCCTGGGAGTCATACAGCAAATAGTCAGTGCAGAGTGTGTAATTCTGTTTTTACCCTTTCTCCTCTGTACAGAGTGAGATAGAAGAATCATTCAGAAAGCCTGAGAAAGGTTGTGTCTTTTTCCCCCTCCTTCACTGACACACTGAATCTCCCAAGTGAGGATGGGAGGAGGGGGTAGATGAGAACAGTGCTCCTTAAGGGTGATTACAGCTAGACAGGAGCTTGAAGAGACATCCCCGGGCCCCATATTTCTTTTGCCACCAGTGACTTCCAAATCAAATGAGCCCAATCTGCAGATCAAAATGAGATTTTTCTTATTGACTTCCCTGAAAGCTCAGCCAGCTCTCTGCAAATCGAGTCATGTGTATCCTGCATCATCATCAACCATTGCCGATTGCAGGGATGTCGGAACTGGGCCGATGTTGGCAAATATGTCACTGATGCATGAGGCCAGGGAAAATCCAGCTCTTATTGGCCTGGCAGCACTGACCTGGTTTGTCCATAAATGAAGAGCAAATGTGATTTGCAAAACACATAGACCTGATAAGGGGTTACAACAGGGAGGGGCTGCAGTCACTTTTCTAAGAGCAGGCATGCTTCGAGGAGACAAAGCAGATCTCAAGTTTAAAATCGAACCATGTTTCTGAAAGCCTGCTCTGTGTACCACCTTTCTCATAATCATCTGAGGAAAATGTTGCAAATGCACATATCTGGGCCTCAGCCCAGATCTGCTGAAAGTGAGTGTCTGGGGGTATGCCCTAGGGGCATTCCACGTATAACAAACACCTCAGCATGTGAAAGCCAAAGGATTCCTTGAGGAAGAAAAGTGAGGCAAGAGTATTTCCATTTGTTTACTGAAGAAAAAAACAAAACACTGAACTTGGAATCAGTCTACCTCACCCTTCATTGGACTCTGTTACTGACCTGATGGATGACCTCACGGTGAGGGGAAGGAAAATGGGATATGAAATCAAAAGGGAGCACACAAAGGTCCACCTCCTCCGAGGGGACTGCATGATGATGGGTCATATCTAAGCCTCACTATCACCACCAAGAAATTTAGACATGGGCTCAGGTGACCTTAAAAAGTCAATGCCATTCTAATTTCAGTTCTTCATTTGCAAAATGGGGAAGTTACCATCCCCACTGGGCTCTGTTATTTGGGGGTCCAGTGAAACAATGCATATGTACTTAGCAAAAAAAAAAAAAAAGAAAAAAGAAAAAATTCAAAAATTTGACACAAATGTGAGTGGTGCTATTAATCTGTAAAGTACTTCTCTCCACTTAGGAAGGGCATTGTAAGACTATTTCTGCCCTAGAAAACACCCTTAAAAGCACAGTATTTTATTTTTCTAACAAAGTACAACACAAAGTACAAAAGGATATTTTTTGCTTGTTCCCTCTAGTTTATATTAGTGTGAAATGGGCCAAATTAACCTCACTGACCCTCTCTTTAATACCAGTCTTGCAGAGGCCAAAGTGATTCGCCATGTGATACTAAAGCTTTTCTGTCCATGTAAGCAAAAAAGTCCTCACTAATGGCCGTGCCTTAACATGGCATTCAAGCCTATCAGTGCTTTGGCCCTTGACTCCTCACAAGCAGCCAACTCTACCAAATTCGATGATTTGATGACATGCTTTGTGCTTTCCTACTTCACAACTTTGTGCCTGTTTGATGCCATATCCTTGGTTTAAAATGTTTTCCTAGTTATCCAATATCCTCTTAACAGACTTTAACCTATACAAATATCATGATCAATGTAATTATTTAGCTTCCAGCTTGATGCTATATATAAAAGTAAAGCAAGCATACTAACTGAAAACACAGGACATGACCTAAATGTCCACATGCTGGGATTACTTAAATGTAGTCTTATAGCAGAATACACCAGCCCATACACTATTATAAAGGAAAATTCAATAAAGATGGCCATGATACATTGCTAAGTGAAAAGGAAACTAAATATCATCTACAAAATCATCTACAAATACAATATGGAAGACCCATAGGAGAAGTACACACATTGTGTGGACATATTGTCAGGTCACAAAAAGAAGGAAAGAAAAAGGAGGAAAGGGCTCAATATTGGCATGCCAGACCTAATAGAGAACTGAACACTTTATTGATTTAGGTCTTGGAACTTGCTTTGGCCCAAATAATTTTGCTGAAGCAATTATGTGATGGGTCTGAGTCTAAGCTTTTAAGAGGGCTTATATGTTGCTGTTGTTTAATAAAGCCTTGCTATTGCACATGCAAAAAGTCCAGGAGAGGCACTGTATTACAAGGGGCATGTGGAACAGAGCTGAGTCATGCCAACTGACTAGTCAAACTCCCTCTATTGCCCCCCACCCCAGCAGTTGATCACAAATTCATAAATGACGCCAGCCCTGATCACAGAACCACCCAGACAATCCCTGGAGCAAAAACAACTGTTAATTATTTTATGTCCTTGAAGTTTTGTAGCTTTTTGTTAAGCATCATTATTGTGGCACTAGATAACTGGTAGAGGGATAAATACACAATTGCTTCAAGGTCACCCGCTAGTAAATGGAAGAGCCAAGACTTGAAGCGAGTATGGCTACGTGCAGAGCCTGGCATGCATCAGGAAGACATGAGGAAGAACAAATCACTTGTTCATGGTGCTGAGTTTCTCAGACCCTTTAATTTTGAAGACACAGATCCTGTATTTGATTCCGGGGTCCCAATTAAGTAGTCCAGGCCTCTGGACCTTGGTTTCCTTAACATTAAAATGGGCATAATAAATAACTTCTAACAAGATTCCTGTTAGGATCCAATGAGCAAAGCTGATGTGAGAGCATTTCACAAATGGCTACACAGATGCCAACCCCACATTTCCCACCTCTGCCAAGACCTCAATGAGCAGGGGCTGCTCTGCCCCAAAGGGGCTTTGCTGGGAAGGCCTCTGCACTTGGCTCTGGGATTGATGATGGTGCGAGGGCCCCTGAGAGGACAGGGTGGTGGATGGTTTGTTATAGCAACTCCCCCTCCCCCAAGAGTGGGAATGCATTAGCTGAGTTCTAAATGGGAGAAAAAGGGGAAAAAAACACCTAAAGCTGCCATCAAACACACAGAGGCCCTTAATGGTGATTTAATGCTGGGAGTTCTAGCTTGCTACCAGCTTGTGACAGGGCTGTATTTTTTTCTGTCGGGGCTAGGTGAGTGGTAGTGTGGTCACATTTAAAGGTAGTGGGGAGAGGGCGGTGGGAGGATCGTTAATCATTTACCTCACCTCCAGTTTGTTGGCACTCTAAGCAGACTTAAAGGGACAGGAAGACCAGAGACGGCTGGAGAGTGACTGGAGCAGGGCATTCTCAAGGAAGCACAACCAGGAGGGTTCAGGCATGCCCTGCCTGCACTAGCTCCTCTCATTTTTGTAACGGAATTCCTCCTCTCATGGTTCCAAAGCCACGCTAGGAAAGGCTTTACAGAGATCATTTAGCTCCCCTGGCGATCCCAGATATGGTCTCAGTCTCCAAAGATCAGGGTTCATAAGCATCACATAATGTCCTAGTTAACTCCTGGTTTCATCTTTCACACATCTAAATAGCTTTTAAAAATATATTCGCCTGTAACGTTTAACATGACACTACCATTTGTATGCATGTACCAATGTGTATTCATTCATTCATCAAATATTATTTATATCCTCTCCTATGTGCCAGGCACTGCTAAGCCCAAAGGATGCAAAGTGAATGACATAAGCTCCTGCCTTTCAGGAGAGACTAGCCCATCAAAGAGAGGTAATTGGAGGGAAGAGTTTCATTGGATATGGCACAATCTGAAACTGTTCCCTGGTGGAAGAGGTGTCCAGGCTGAGGCAGAAGACTGAGAGGTCTGTAGTAGTAAATGGTGAGCATGAGCAAAGGCACAGAACCTGGTGCACAGAAGCACAAGGCAGCTGCTAGAGAACAGACGGGCTGGAAGTGCTTCTGGAGAGGTGGGTGGGGTGAGCAGAGTAGTCTGGTTTTGTCTTCTACACTTCCATCACTGGCACCAATCTGCTCAGGCCAAAAATTTGAGTCAGCTGTTACTTGTCACTCATCTTTCCCTGTATATTCAATCCAATGGATGATCTTATAGATTCTACTCCAATACCTAGCAATTGTCCTCACCTCTATGCCACCAACCTCCACACAGCCTGTAGCACCTCTCACCTGGGATGGTCTCCAAACAGCTTCCTGCTTCCACTCTGGTGTATGGCCTGTTTTTTTTCCTACTGCATAGCCTTATATTCTAGAGAAATCAGAACCTCTCCCTTCTCTACTTTGATCTTCTCAGTGGCTTCCTGATGGATAAAATACAAGCTCCTCATTATGACCAACAAAGTCTTAAGTGATGTAGCCTCTGCTCAACCCTCTGACCCCATTTCCTTGTATCTCCCCCTTCTCCCCTCTATACTCTCCACACCATGCTGGAGCTCATGCTGCTCCTTCAACAAGGCAAGCTCATGGCCCACTCAGTGCCTTTGCTCTTGATCTTTCCTCTGGTTAGTTCTCTTTTCTTTCATGTCTTCCCATGATTATCTCTCACTTTATCCAGATCCTCAGTGACTCTCCTTCAGTGAAGCTTTATCTAAGCATACTAACAGAACCCTTCCCCCACCCCTACTGCTGTCATTGATCTCTGATCTCTTATCTTGCTTTTCTTTTGTAATATTTACAAAATATTCAATTAGATGCTTGTGTATTTGTTGCTCTCTTACTCTCCATCTTCCCTTCTAGAATACTTCATGAAAGAAACAAATATATCAAGCTAATTTAACTCAAGGTTCCCACTTTCTAGGACTCTGATATGAGCTCAGGGGAGGTGTTTAATGAATATTCGTTGGCATGCAGGATAGAGGAAGCAAGCACGTTTGAGGCAAGCTGATGAGTTCTTTTGTGGACTGGCTGAGATATCGGTCGCCATAGTTGGATTCAATCCTTTACTCATCTTTGGCACCCATACTCCCCCCTCACACCCATATTCCCTCCCAGATCCAAATACCACTTTATAATTTCTTTACAAACCTCTCTGAACCCCATCTGCAAAGCAGGAACAATGAAACTTCAGTATGAGTCAATTAGGAGCATCAAATGAGAGTACAAAAATAAAATTAACTACCTAGAACTTACAAATTTAGACTCCAGGGAATAATCACAAGATGTTTGAGCTTGATGGATACATAAATTTTAAATATCATTCAGATATTGAATATTTATTTAATTTAATTTTGTGCTAAACTATGGAGACAAACTGTTACTCATTTTTACTTCCTCTTACCCCCACCCTCAGTGCAGGATCAGTTCTTTACATGTTTCAAAGAAAGAAAAAAACGCTTCTACTCCAAGGTCAGGAGCACTGGAAAATCTCCACTTGTTAGAGACACGAACCCCTAGAACATGCAGACTCCCTGATCTCCTGACTTCCAGAATTTGATTATTCTCTCCACCCCCATCTTGCTGGCCTCCTGCTCCCAGACCTCCCTTCTGGTGATCGCAAGAAGTTACTGAATCCTTCATCTTGGCTAGTGCTCCCTATCATATGCTAGAATCTATGTTATAGGGCATGTATGTTCGTTCTCCATCCCCATGTTGACACCATATTAGATTGAGGTCAAAATCAGCCACACTCTTCTAATACACATACACACACACACACACACACACACGCACGCACACGCACACCCACACACACAAACCTCTTCTCATTGCAATATATCCTTTTAAAAAGGTTGGTGCAAATTTTCTGTATACACCGAATTATCAATACAATTATGAATGTTGATTGACTTTTTTAACTTAGTAGAACTTTAAGTCATTCCTTAATTTATCAGCAGAGTACTTTCATCTGTATGGTAAGTTAGTATTGGCTTTACATGGGGTCTTCGACTAATGAATATTTAGGATATTTCTAGTTTTTGTTGTTCAAAAGTCCCTGGACAAAAGTGTGCCTATGATTGTAAAATGACTTCACACAAGGAGACTGGGAAGTGTAGGTAGGCTACAAATTTTGATTTCCATTGCCAAAAGACTTAATTATACCAATTTAATTCCAAGCAGTAGTATATAACAGTGTCTGTTTCTTCAGTAGTATTGAGATTTTATCTTTGGGGATCTGAGTAAAGAATGAAATCTCCTTGAAAATTCATATTACTTTAATTTTGATTATCATTGAATATTAAAGACATTTACGTTTCTTTTTCTCTGAATCTATTTTTAATGTCCTTGGCTTATTTTTCCTTTGGGTTGTTGATTTTATTTCATCATTTGCAGACATTCTGAGAATGAAGAAAATTTAGTGATAGTATAATACTTTCTTGAAGAATTTAAAATTTTTTTACGTAGTCAAATTTAACAATCTTTATGAGCATGTGTGTGTGGTTTTTGGACTTCACTTATTCTTGAGAAGGATATTTTGTATTATAAAATTATAAAGGCATTCCAACACATTTTCTTTAAGTGATCTGTATGTTTTCTTTCTTTTCTATACAATTTACTCATTAATCCATATAGAACCATGTTAGATTTTACTGTCTCTGTCTCTATGTCTGTGTATGTCTCTGTCCATCTGTCTATGTGTCTGTCTATGCCTGTGTCTGTGTCTATGTTCATCTATGTCTGTCTATGTGTCTGTTTGTGTTTTCTGTCTGTCTATCTCTATGTCATTGCCTATATATGTCTATCTATGTTTATGTGTATATCTACATAAACATCAGGGCTTTTTAAAAACACAACAGTAGGATGCTAAGTATAATTTCTGCACCTTTTTCACTTGATGATACATTTCTGCACAGATTCCATAATACTATTTAAAAACTGCCCCATACTTAACAGTGATGTAGTGTTGTTTGGGTGCAATGTAATTTGCATAAGCACCCTCATTAGTGATATTTCATTTACTCTCCATCTTTTTTTAAATAAAGCTTTAATAAATGGCTATATACTTCACAATATCATTTTAATCATAATCCCTTTAAAGATCAATAAGCAGTTATTTCTAACATAATTCAGATAGTTTCTACCACATCGTTTCTATTAAAATTCAGTACTATTCTCCACAGGAGTTGTCAAACAGGTTTAAATCAGAGATCCAAACTGCTACCTACTGGCTAAAACTAACATACATACATGTTGTGTCTGGTCTACAACATTATTTTTCAAAATGGAATGAATTCTTGGTATTAAAATTGTCAGCATTTTTATGGAGGTTAGGTAAATCACATCATAATCAAGACACAGGTATCTCTCAAGTAAGTATTTAGAAATGCTGGGCTCACATTCTTGTCCTACAGAATTCAGCTAGAGTGTAGTAAAAACTGATTCAGATGTAGCATGTGGGCTTCCCCATGATTAGAATGTGAAGCAAGATAATGCCACATCTTTGAGGTGGCATCAGTTGTCATCTGTCATTACCAATTTCCTATTTTCCTGTCTACAGCAGAGTTAAGAAAAATGTGAAACACTTTTAAACTCGTGTTTCCTAATAATAGCAGAATAAGAAAATGGACCCATACTCACCACCTTTCTCTACTGCCTTACATTCAAATGCTTCCTCACTCATTTGCATCACTAGTCTGGACTCTGAAAGCATTTGAGTTTGCAATCCTACCTTTAAAAGAAGCAGACTCGACTCAAGATCAAATGTATTTTCAGAAATTGTATAATAGAGACCTATTATCTCCTCTTCTCTTTATCTTAACCCTCCCGCCACATGCCAACTTTTTTGACTATTTGACCTCAAAAGGATCCCTATTTTAATACTATTTTTTAAAATAACCCTGGTTCTGTCCAATGGATTTTGCAGTGAAAGAAGCCAATCTGTTGATTTTGGTAGAAGAGCAGCTGGCAAAACTAATCAATGTTGGACATTTGCATTTGCATTTTTTTCCTTTTTCTAGTCTCCCCCGGTGCTGGGAGATTGGTTTTCTGTGCTGGACGAAGCACATGGAGTGCAGCTGCTGCCTCCCGGCACAGTGCGGAGTCAGAAGAGAGCGTGGCACAGAATTCATCTACCAAATCTCCAGACAGGCTAACCAGTGCTGAAGCAAGGAAGTCACAACTCTTGCTTTTGAGGATTCTTTGTATTGAGTATAAAAGATTCTGTGTTTCTGGGGAGAAGATGTCTCTCTTCACATTCACTCTAACTATTCTAAGCAGCAAGATGATGCTTCTTAGGCATGATGATCTCCTATTGATGAGATGCTGACAAGAAAAAAATTTAATACAAGTATGATCTTGAAAAAAAAGTAAACATATGTATGCTCTCAAAATCAGGCAACAGTGTCAATTCCATGATAACTTATCGAGGGTGTCCTATATGTCAGGTGTGGTACTTGTGCATACATGCATTATCTCATTTAATGTCTTGACCTGAAAGATATGTGCTATTGCTAAACTTTCTTTATCGATCGAAAACCAAAAATCAGAAACACATAGTGATTTTTGCAAAGTGCTCCAGGCCTGTAAATGACAGAGCCAATAGTCCTTACTAAGGACTCCCTTGTACTTTCAGTTCAATCCCTGGGAAGCTTCCTTCAGAGAGCAGCATTCTTCTGTTTGATTTCAATGTAGTCTACTGAGTGTGCTCCCTTTGGAGCTCTAAGGCTGCTACTGATAATCATTCAAAGGGAAAGTTTTCATCTGTTCTTCACATCATTTTTCTTCCACATCTTCTTCACAAGAAGTAATCTATCAAACAATTCACAATTGAATTAACTAACAACGACTTCGCTTCTCCTCAGAAAGATTATTGGGTTTTATCAGCTACTTCTCTTCCTGGCACCCTAGGCTCTCTGTGTGTCCTAAAAAGTTAAATTACTATTCACTAGCTCTCACTGCTGGTAGAGTGTAATTTACCGAAACTCCTCGGTAGAGAATCACAACTAAGCCAGGTCGCCTGCCCTACAATCCATAAAGTTCCAGGCCTCACATCCACTGTCTTCAAATAAAATCTTCGGTGACATTATGTTTTAAATAATTACTTTAAATTTGCATACATTAAATTATATGCTTAGTGGTGTACAAGTCTAGTAGTTTTAACAAATGCATATAGCTGTAAAGCCCATACCACAACCAAAATACAGAGTACTTCCATCTTCTCCCCCAAATTCCCTCATGCTACCCCTTTGTTGTGGCCCACTACCATCTCCTAACTTTTGCCTACCACTATTTATCTTCCATCTCTATTTGCCTTCTTCCATAATGCTATATAAAATGTAATCACATAATCTGGATTCTTTCAGCATAATAAATTTGAAATTCATCAATGTTTTTATCAGTATCAGTATGTCACCCTTTTCACTGCAGACTAATATTCCATTGAATAGATGTTCTACTAATCATTAGTCCATTTACATGTTGATGACAAAGAATAAGCCTTTATAAACATCTATATAGAGGGGTTTTTTTTGGTGAATATAGATTTATGTAAGTGGTTTCATTTATGTAAATACTTAGGAATTGAACTGTTGGATATATAGTATGTTTACTTTTAACATTATGAGAAAATTGTAAAACTATTTTCCAAAATGATTGTAACATTTTGTTTTCTGGCAATAATGTATGAGAGTTCCAGTTTTTTCACATCCTTGTCAGCACTTTATGTTGTCAGTGTTTTTGTCTGCTTTTAGCTATTTTTATAGGTATGTAGAGTTATCTCATCATAGTTTTAATTCAGTTCTCTAGTGACTAACATTGAGGATCTTTTCAGAGGTCTAGTTACCATCCATAAATTTTCTCTAATGAAGAGGCTTTCAAAAATTACATACATTTAAAAAACTGGGTTGTGTGTCTTGCGTGATAATCTTATGAGTTAGAGATGCATTCATTTAATGTTGGTCCTCCTTTAAATTTTAAAAATCGCAGAAAGGCAATGCATTAAGATTCTATAGATGACTGAAATATCTGTATAAGTTAGTTTTATCTATTTAGTCAAAAAACACAAGTACCTACTATTTACAAACCTTTGCACTAGGGCTTATGAATACAAAAATAAGCAAACATGGTTAGCTTTCAAGTGACTTATTTAATCAGATTGCTGTCCATTCAGCTAAATAAAACCAATCTTGAGGAAAAAGGAAATTTTATGGACCAATGCTGACAAGGACACGGTAATTTTAGAGCAGGACTTCTTGCAGTTGTCCCCTGCACCAACAACATTAGAATTACTTATAAATGTGTTAGCAATCTATTGAGTCAGAAAGTCTGAGGTGGAACCTAGCAATCTGTGTCTGAGCAAGGTCTTCAGGGTACTCTACCATGCATTCCAGTTTGAAAATCAACATGTTAGAGTCAGGGGAACTCCTGCAATCATTCAGAATAGGAAGTGAGTAGGGGAAATTTTTGCTGGAGGTGCAAGTTTTGTGTTCATGAAATGCTGAGGGGTTTTCTTTTTCTGATTTTAACCCTCAGTATGTAGACTTGAAAATTCGGTGGGTAAAACAAGCCAAGATACTTCAGAGCTGGCATGGCACTTATCAGAATACCCCATTCTGTTTGCTAATGCTGGACTTAACTGTCTAGTTTCTGTGAGAGTTGAGGTCCCTCCTCACCCCCTTTCACCTTTCCAGCACCAAGCAAAGGTAGAAAGAGAAAGAGCAACATGTTCAAAAACCACGGAGAGGTAAGTCTAAGCCTACTTTAACAGCGTGGACATCTTGCCGCAACACTTCTCTCCTGATTCCAACAAAGTTTCTTTTTATATCTTCACTGTTGATACTGTTTCTACTCCAGAAAAGTTTTAAACCCTGGGATGATCTTCAAGGAATTAATAATCTTGCCTTGTCCACACTGTCACAGAAAAGTTTCTATGGGGCCTACAATTTTTTCCAAAGGAAAAAGAAAAATCAGAGGCAATTTACTTTTTGAAACACTTCACCTCATTCTAGCTCTATACATACGCTATAAGATTTTGCTATTCTGCAGAAAGACGAGTATTCACTTACTCTGTACTACCTGCAAAAGCTTTGCTGTGCACTAGACTCAGAACAAGAATTGTCTTACCAGAGTAGCTATACAGATAGCTAGAGTTAAGAGGTGGAATGTGGTGCTTTGGGAGACACATAAGCAAACTTAGATTTCAGAGTAGGGGGGTTGATATCTGGTTGAGCAACTGGTCGGACTAATGGATATTATTTTTTTTTTAAAAATCAAGATATGGAGATAAGATTCCAGCTCTAACTTTATACCCAAGAAAATTGAAAATACAGGTCAACCAAAAACTTTCATGAATGTCCACTACAGCATTATACAGCTAAAACACAGAATAAATCATTTACCAAATGATAAATGAGTAACAAAAATGTTATTCGACTTTGAAAATGCATGAAGCACTGATGTATAATACAACACACATGAACCTTAGAAACACACTAAGTGAAAGAAAAAAGGCCACATATCGATTGCATTTATACACATGCTCAGGTAGGGCAAACCTACAGAGACAGACAGCAGATTAGTGGTGGGGGTGGGTGGGAATATGAAGACTAAGTTTCCTTTCGGGTTAATAAAAATGAAAATATTCTAAAATCAGATGCTGATGTTTGTTTGTACAGTGCATTGAACACGTTAAAAACCACTAAACCTGGGTGACTTAAACTCCGACCAGAGCCAGCAAGCATTTCAGGTAAATGTAATCCCATTGATAGTGTAAGAAAGGGTGGGACAAGTATCTTGCACAACACAGAGGCATAAAGATTTTCACAGGAGGGGGCCTCCCTGGTGGCGCAAGGGGCTAAACATAGCACTTATGAAGCTATTCAGAGCCACTGCAGCACGGGTTCGATTCCCAGCCAGGGAACTTCCCACATGGCACAGCAGACCTCTCCTGCCTCGCCCACTGCTCCCCTCAGCAGTGTACCTCAGTCGATCTGCCTGCTCTGCTCCCCACCGTATCTCTGGTGAATCCTCTCACCACCCTACACCTCTGGCCTATACCCCAGCTTGTAAGCATAAATAAATAAATCTTTAAAAATTTTTTTTTTACAGGAGAGGCCATAGAGGGGCATACTATTGCTCCCACAATTTCTACCAACAAGGTCTTCCTAAAGGCTCTGACCCCAACCATCTACACCCAGGGTGTAGGCTCAAGCCATCAGTCACTACCTGGAACAAGCCTGGAACCAGTAGTCCTAAGGTTGGCATGATGCTCTCAGTGCCCTTAATGGTTGAGGTACGGGGAGCTTCACTCAGTGATCTTGCTTCCCTAGTTGATTCCTAATAGTATGATTTGTGCCCTGGTTAGAGGCTATATGACCACCCCTCACTATCACTCTGCCCCATCTCAGATCTCTATTACCTGTGTTCTTTGCAGAGGAAGGACCCTTGTTTTGCAGACCAGGTTTTGTGCATGCCCTCCCCTCTCAAATGCCATCCCCAGGTGTGAGGGTACCTGCTGTGGGTTTGAGCCCTTCAGTCACCAACATAAAAGGCTCCATGCTACCCTATCTTGGGTCTTGCTAACTGCCCACCCCTGCCATGTGTGTGGTCCATGACACATTATGTTATGTTCTTCCTACCTTCTCTGACTGGGTTGCTTTTCCTGTGAAAATGCACTGCTCCCGAGGTCAGATCTCTTGCAGGGACTGTTGCCTTTATCCATGTGTTCTTTGGTTATATACTCGGGGAGGAGATGCACCAGGGGCTTTACCCTTCTGAGCTCTGGCCAGATTTCAATAAAGTCCATATTCAGCAGGGTGAAATTTTTGGTGTGTGATTTATATCTCAATAAAATAGTAATTTAAGAAAGAAAAGAACAAAATGTTAGAAGAGTTAGAAGACTAACAGCCTCATGGAACAATTTCTCAGTTGGGGTAAGGTGTACAGTTGGTTGGGAGACCATGTTTGTCCTAAATGATCAAGAACACACAATGAGCATCTGAGACGTGCACTTGAGATTATCTGAGAAGTAAAAAGACACCTAAAGGCATTTTTCTGTATTTAGCATTTTCAATTCAAATTCATTCTCTCTTTACGTCCATATTCTCTTAAGAATCTTAAAAAGTGACTTTACTTCCACCTTCCTCAGGCAAGGTCTAAATAAAACCCTACTCCAGAGTAAAATAATTCAGACAACCTATCTACACTCAAAGAACCACCAGCTTTCTCCTAGTTTTTTTTTTTTTTTTAAGATTTATTTATTTATACATACAAGCTCGGGTACAGGCCAGAGGCGTGGGGTGGCGAGAGGTTTCACCAGAGACAGAGTGTGGAGCAGAACAGGCAGATCAGAAATACACTGCTGAGGGGAGCAGCGGGCGAGGCAGGAGAGGTCTGCCGCACCATGTGGGATTCTCCCCGGCTGGGCGTCAAACTCGCATCGCCCGCTGTCGACAGCTCCACAGCGCAGCGCTCAACCACTGCGCCACCAGGGAGGCCCCCTCTTAGTTGTTTTTTAAGGAGAAGTGACCATTAGCTTCGATATGATTAGAAATAGACACACTTAAACAAAAATCTCCTTTCTAAATTACTCCTCTCTTGAAGGAAGCATATTTTATATGTACCAGAGACATCAGGGAGGGGTCCTTAGGAAGTGTGAACATATGGTCCTGAGCTGTCAAAGGGATACAGACTAAGGAAAAGCATGCAAAGGGATCAATTAAAAATCTAACTGAAAATTAAAGCGATAACCCACTTAAAGTTATGCCTTAGAAGTAAATACAGCATAATCCAAAAGTCCAAAACTAGGACATGCTTTTGAAAATAGTATATCCATATGGAGAACATTATAAAGATATTAAAATACAGATTTGTATTGAATATAATGACCAGGTAAATGACTAAAATTCATGCATAAGTTAAAAAAGCTCAGTTATTAATACATCATCCCAAGCGTATGTATATACATCATAGACAAGATTCATGTACTATCTATCCATAGTTTTATTGACATGAAAGACAGATATACATGTACAAATATATTTATTCTATTATGCATAAAATAAAAGTTTATGCATCTCTATACAATATTATACACAAAATAATAATTTTATATGTTCAATAAAATGTTACTAGTAGGAATGGGATCTGGGTCCGTTTTATTTTTGGATGCCAGTGTGATGGATTCTGTAGCAGCTTGAAAATTAGGGTAATAAAACCTCCCTCTGATGCAGCCACTTTGGAAAGTATTTTTGATATTTCTTAAAAAGTTAAACATAAATTGGCCAAATGAACCAGAACTCCACTCAGAGGTTGTGGGTCTGCTAATCCTAAGTGGCTTAACCGGCCACCATTTAGTTATCTGTAACTCTGCATTCCTACCCAAGGTCAGAACTGCCAGGTCAATCAGCTATAGGAGCCCAACCCTAAAGCAGATCACTTTGGGAACGGTATGCATCAAGAGGTATGACCGGGAACACCCGGGAGGGGGCTGATGACGGATGCATAAACTTATTCCTGACTCATGCATCACCGGGTATGACCAGGAACGCCGGGGAACTGAAGACTGATGTATGAGGAAGCACCCCAGAAGCTGATCAATGGAACGCCTTATTGATAAGATTGAAACCTTGGCTGGGGAATCTAAGGTTTGACCTCAATTATAATACTGAGTCATCAAGCAGAGAAGAAATGCCTGGAGAGCAGACCCACACGCCCTAATGGTATAGATAATAGGATACACCTTTCGCTCTTCCCCTTTTCTCTTTATCTTCTTTTCCCCTGCAACTGATGCTGTGATTATTTTATCAATAAAAGTACCAGGAGCTGGCTCATCGAGCAACATCCTGCATCATGTAGCCTGCTCCACGACTCCTGTGTATCAGTGTGGTGTTGCACCCGACACAACAAATGGCGCCCAACATGGGGCACCACAACAAGAGGTGTCTGCCCAAGAGAAATGAAAATACACAGCTTTCACACTGAACCTGTACGGGAATGTAAGTGTGGTGCTGTTCATAATAGCTAAACAATGGAAACAACTCAAACGTTCAACAGATGAAGAAAAAAAAAAATAAGGCATGGCTATGTAATGGAACACTGCTCAGCAGTAAAAAGGAATGTGTGCCGAGGATACAACATGGATCAATTTCCTAAGCATCATTGCAAGTGAAAGAAGCGAAACCCCAAAGCTCACACATTCTTTTTTTTTTTAAGATTTATTTATTTATCCATATAAGCTGGGGTGCAGGCCAGAGGTGTGGGGCAGTGAGAGGGTTTACCAGAGACAGGGTGGGGAGCAGAACAGGCAGACTGACTGAAATACACTGCTGAGGGGAGCAGTGGGCGAGACAGGAGAGGTCTGCTTTGCCATCTAGGATCTCTCCCACCGGGCATTGAACTAGCACCGCAGCTGCCGACAGCTCCACAGCTCTGTGCCCAACCCGTTGCGCCACCAGGGAGGCCCAAAAAAGCCCACACACTCTTCAGAGTTGTGTTTCTTAAAATGGAGATGGGAACAGAGTAACTGCTAATGGGTATGGTGGATCTTATTGGGGTAGTGACCATGTTATAACAATGATTGTACAAGTCAATCATTTTCCTAAAAATCACTGCATTCATGTACACTGAAAATGGATAAATTTGATATGTAAGATACACTTCAATAGTTTTTAAAATTTTCCCTTTGAGGGTTGAGCTTTAAAATATCAGCAGTTATCTGACCTACACAGAGATGTACAAAACCACAATTAGAAGGCAGAGTGACCACAAGACCAGCACTCCTTGACCATAACCTGGCTGAATAAAGTAAGAAGTCTACAAGAATGTGCTATAGGAATGGCGGGTTGCCAGCCATTGACTAAAGAGCAGACATGGACTTGACTTAGTGTATTGGTATATTAGAGTTTCCATTCGTTCTGTAAGGAGGGAAGTAGAGGGTGACTACAAGTCCTTCTAGATGGTGACCATACTCTCTGTAGGTTAACAAACCTAATAGTCCAGGTACCAAAACTGCTGCTGTGATCTCGTTAATGTTAATTCAACCTTGTGAAAAAAATGGGACAGCCCCAAGTATGGAAGGTGGTAAATGCTCCAAACCAGACACTTGCCTGGAAAACTGGCCAGAGTGACAGAGACCTCCCCAGCTGGCACCCTCTTTCTTGTGCAGCCCAGTGCAAGATAGTACAGCATATTGATAAGAAAGCCTGGAGTCATATCACTTGCTATCAAAAATCTATGTTATTGCTTATTAGCTTTATGACTTTGGGCAAGTTACTTAAACTGTTTTGATTTTCTCATCCATAAGACAAAATAATAGTACCTTTTTCTCACAGTTGTTAGAAGGATTTAATGAGGTCATATAGGTAAAGTGGTTAGCATAGAACCTAAGACATGGTAAACAAACATTAACTATTATTCCTCAATTGGCATTCTCTTTCTACTTTTCTAGTTTTTTTAAATCGATTTTCTTATAATGAATATATGTCATTTTAGTTCATAATTAGAAATGATTTTAAATAAATATGACTTCTGTTTAATTGGGAAAGAGAGGAAAATTTAAAAAGAAAGAGAGAGAGAGAAAGAGAGATGGAGGAGAGAAGAGGAAAAGAAGGATCCAAAAATGCTTGTGGAAAGTGGGGTTTAGAAGGATAGAAAGTGGAAGTTCGGGCCCTTCTATTTGATACAGCCACATGGTGATGATGGCATTGGAACAAGCCCTACCAAGGTTTTTCTCCTGTTCTTCTGCCACTGCCTATTCTTGTTTTGTCTTAGCAAGCCAACATGCAGAATTGCCCTGCTCACTGCAAGGACAGTCTGCGGAAGGAGGTGAGAAAGCACAATCCTATGATAAAGTGAGGGGTGATTAAGCATGACAGGCAGCCAGTCTCCCAGTGTTGGAATCTATGCCTGTGGTCTTTGACAATGCTCACATATCACCAAAACCATAGGTGAGTTCTGTTCCCTGGTCCGAAAGGCTTCAACCTACCTTGGGTAGGGAGTGCCTGATCCCCTACTTATGGTTTAAGTAATTTTCTGAAAAAAGTGATTGGTTGACATGAATGCAATAAACATCCAATTCCATTCATTAATACTGCCATATCAGTGTCCGTGTTGTCTGGCAAGTGCCCACACAGGTGCAGCCACCATTCCTGCCTCCCCGCTTTCCCCCACCGATGTGCTCACATCTCTTTGGTCTTGGAGCCCAGGAAGGCTGTAGAGTGGAAGGAGAACCAAAGGCGGCGGGGGGTGGCATCTGCATGCACACTCAGATAATCAGGTTGGAACCGTTCATGCTCCACAGCAAACTCCCTGGAGGAGGGTTATAGAGACCTGGATGAAAGGATTTAAGTTTGGTTGGGTGAGGCATTTTCATCTTGCTGATGGCCTGGAAGGGAACTATCAGCTTGATGAACACACAGCTTCCCTTGGGTTCCACACTCTGCACTGGCTTGCCCAGCTTCTTCCCTCGCTCCCTCTTCATTGTCTCGCTCTCTCTCCCCCAGCCCCCAACTACAGTCATCTGCAATTTCATGTTAATTCAGAAGAAAGTCAAAGGGGAACAAAAAGCAATCTTTGCTTCTTCCACTCTAGTAAAAATCCTAAAGGGACCAGGGCCCCCACCGAGAAGGCACATGCTTTAGGGCCTGGAGACAAAGCAAAATGTTCTCATGAACCCTGGAGGTTAGGTTCTGGAGATAAAGCAAGGTGATTAAATCTTGATAGATTTTTGTTTTAAGAGTGAAAGGGGAAAAGGAAAGCTCTTACTTGCCTGGTTACAGAGTGCCTCTGGCGATCCCTGCTTAATCAGGGTCTTGATGAGCATATTATCCCTCCCAGGACTGAGACACCAAAGAAGACTGTGTAGGAAGCAGCCTCTGGCCCTTCCCACATCCCTACCACTTCACTGGACCCTGCACTGAGAAACAGCTGTTTCTTCGTGCCAACAATCTTGTGGTGGTTTTTGTGACTGCAGTTTGAACTTTGTGAAAACAAAAGCCCAGCTTTACCCAGCCCCAGAGGGCAACAGGCAGAGGTGATCATTGGTATATGCCTTCCAAGCCTTCATGGGGAAGTCTCACTCCCCTATTAATAACTGAATCTTCTTTCCCACTTTAAGGATGGAGAAACAGAGACCCAAAACACTAATTTGTCCCACGTCCACATGGGGTACAGTCCCTACCAGGCACAGCACTCAGAACCAGGGGGGCAGGCATGGGCACTCTGAAATGAGAAGTTGCTGACTGGATGCTAGGAATAGGCCTTTACTCTCTAAATTTAGAGATCAGTAGTACTATGGAAGGAGGGATTATTTATAATTTATTATATGTCACCATGTTTGAAAAGGTAATAAAGATAATAATGGCTCAGGGTTGAAAAGCATAGAGGTCACAGATAGAAATTACATAGAAGAGGTCATGTTATTATGATTTTAGTTTCAGATGCATTCTGGTCACAAAAAATAAAGAGAAAAGACCTAATCTGCTCTGAAGCCTTGAAACTAATGCTAGGAAAGGAGCCAGAATATTTCTTTCTCTTTCCACATGCAGTTACCAACTTGCAGAGTAACCGTGATTGTGTCATTTGACCTCTCAAGTTCATAAAGCAAGTGCTTTGTTTATGGGTGCTCGGTTACAACTGCTCTATGATCAAGGATGATATGAAATTAGATCCAAATGGCATTTGTCTAGCAGAAGCTCCACACAAACTTCAAATGGACCTCAATATATGCTGGCAGTTGAATGTCTACAACCAAGAGAATGGGTACTTTTGATATGTTCCAGGCACTAGCCTATTTTGCAAACCATCCCCATTCAGTCTTTAAATCCTACATAAGTACTAGCATTGCTCTATTTTTAAAAAATATTTATCTATTTTAAATCCCCCCAGATTTTATTAATTTGCCAACTGTTTACATAAGTTTGTAATTTGGGGAGTTCACCTCACCCCTCATTAGGTACATATGCTTCACTCACCTTTCACCAAAGTTCCAATGCCTACACTCTATCCCTTTTCCTTCTTATCCTTTCCTCCCTCCCACATCCCCCTGGATAACCAGTTTCACAGGATGTAAGAATTAACTTTTCAGTCCTTTGCCAATTTATTTCCTTTAGATATTTATATTCCACAAACAAGAGGAACCATCCAGTAACTGCCTTCCACATTCTGATTTATTCCACTCAGCAACATCACCTTAACAGCTATCCATTTTCCCCCAAAGGCACTATGTCAACTTTTTAAATAGCTGAGTAGGATTCCATTGAGTATATGCCACAACTTTTTTACTCAGTCATCTATTGGTGGGCATTTACGTTGGCTCCAAGAATTGGCTATTTTGAAGAGTACTGTTATGAACATAGGAGGACTTAAATCTTTTCATCTTAGTGTCTCATATTCTATGAATAAAAATCTAACAGTGGTGTTACTGGATCATATAATATCTCCATTTTTTTTTGAGAATCTCCTTATTGTTTTCTATAGAGGCAATACCAAATTACATTCTAGGTAAAAGATAAGGATGCTGAGGCTCCGAGATGTTAAGATGCCTGCCTGATGTCACACAGCACTAGGACTCAAAGCTGAATTTATTACTGGCACTCAAGTGTTCATACAGCAGGCAATTCTCCCTGGCAAAAGCACTCCAGTGTAAATCAGACAAGCAATGGCCCATCTCCACTGAATATAACATGAAAAACACCAAGTTGGATCACACTCACGTAAAAGGAATAGAATTTCAGACCCGAAAATCCACTATCAGTATAGTTTCAGTGCCCCTTTTCAGTATGGCCTGCAGGCAAAAAGGGCAGGTGGAGGGACCAGGGTTCCCAGGCAGGAGTTGGGGCTGACATGGCCTGAAGCGGTCCCACTGCACCACAAATCAGCGTATGGCTCCCTCCTCTGAGTTCATTCCAAACAAATCCATTAAAAGCACCATCTTAATGAATATTTTATACAGTTATGACATAGTGAGTCCCATTTAGGAGGGGCTTTTACTGAAGGCTGAGACAACGAATGACTAAAATAGCCAACTAATCATTAAGGCCAACAGAAAACTGGTAAGGGGACATGCTAACTTCACACAAAGAAAAAAAAAATGAACGCCATACCCTTCCTTCCAGCTGATTTAAGAATCTTTTTTAACTCCACCTACGGTGTTCAAATACTGCCTGCCATCAGCAAAAAAGCACCTATTTAGATAATTAGTTTTTCCTTGGCCTCTTCAGAGCATCTGAAGAAAGTCAATGTATATATCGGTCTGTTTGCTTGTTTTTCATAAGTCAGGTCTATTTCTGAACAATTAGCCACCCCTAGCAAATACTCAAACATATACACACATACATAAACCCATTTTAACCTACTCCCCCTAGAAATACAGAGTGAAGAGAATCCTAAGGAACAAATTCAGTGATGTACCATGCCCTGTGTCGCTTCTCCCAGGAAATGCCATGCGCCTCAAAAACTTTAAAGGAAAGAGAGAACAAGCCCACAACACAAACAACAAACCTAAAACCTGTGTGTAAAACACAATGTGCAGACGTGTTCTGTTGGCCCGGCCAGGGCTGCCTTGCCTGCTGTGTTTAAGAAATTTGAATTCATTATTAACATTTCAAAATCTGAAGACTTCACAAGTATTTCTGAGCTCTGACTTCTCTTGAACAATTAAGAGATATTCATTGGGGCCTGCATTTCTGCACGGTGACAGTCAGCTGAGTTGAGGCCTAGTTTAGAAGGCCTCAGTTCCCCAGTTCCCTGCCTCCATGTGTTTCCAAGGCAAAAGTATGGGATTGACTACTATTTGTCATTACCCTGACAAGCTGCAGAGAGTAGATCTTAATTGTTCTCACTACAAAAAAAAATTGATAAGTATGTAATATGATGGAGGTGTTAGCTAAGGTTAGGAGGTAACATGGCCTTATGTAATGCATGTTGTGCACCTTAAACTCACACTGTGTTCAATCCGATTATATTGCACTGAAATAGAATTAAATACATAAATAAATTAAGTGAGTAAGTAAAAAGAAAAGCAAAATATTTCCCCTATTCTCATCTTTATCTAAAGCAGAAAAATTAATGGCAGGCTATGTTAGTCGCATAGTTGATGAAAAATGGGAGAAAAACAAATTAAAGCCTGGTTCTCTGTAGGAGCAAAGACCATAAGCTAGTGCTTGAGATGCCAACAAAATCCAGGCTGGTTTAACATCAGGTTCTCACATGTCCTCATGAACATCAGAGACTGACTCTCTTGCCTAAAGTCACTTGAGATCTTTACAAGTTAGTCTTTAGTCTCAGTAGACTTCATCTTCACAGTTCCAGGCACCATCCTTAATATCTGACCCAGTGTCAAGGCACACATAGGTGCAGAATAATGAAATGAATAACAAATGAGCTAAACTGACATTACACCTTTTCCCCTCACTAGTAGATGTATGTCTACCAATGACCCCATGCTACCCTCCTCCTTTCTTGCTAGTTTTAGAATCCTCTTAGAGCCTGTTCTGCTCTAAAACTTTATTTCAGGATCAACTGGTCTGGGAAGGACTTGGGAAAAGAATCACACAGAGACTTTAGAGGTGGTTTTGATGGTGTATTTACTTAGGGACCAGGCAAACCTAGATTTAAATTCCAGCTGCGCCACGCAAATCTTAGCTTAGACTTCCTGACAGCTGGGCCTAAGAAGATCATGTGTGGGTAGTTTATGTGATACCCAAAATGAAGGACAGGGAAGTGAACAGGGAAGGAGGAAAAATCAATACAAAGATGCTTGAACTGCTGTAGACAACCAGTCACTTCTGGCTCTTCTGAGAAGTCTCATGGAATGTAATAGACATGTCAGCCATCTCACATCACATAGTTGTCATTTTGGTTTTGGGTTGCATTAAAAGCCCCAATGGCTCCTGTTCCCTACCCCACCCCTAACCCTAGCAGAGCTTTTCCTGGTGATATTTTAACATCCCTATCTAACCAAAGGAAGCTAGAGAGAAGACCCTGCAGGGGAGCTACCACCTTAGCTGACAGCGGCCAGGTCAAGGAGGTGTAGGCAGGGTGTGCAGAGACATGGTTCAATACTTCATCTTTGGAAACCTCAGTCTTCCCTTCTATGAAATGGGAGAACACCAGTGCATCTCTTTTAGGGTTGCAGGGAGGATGGCATGAAATAATCTGTGTAAAGCTCATAGCAAAATGCCCGGCAGATGGCATATGCTAATGAATGGCAGTTTTTAACACGAGCTCTTACCTACAGACTGAACACTATGAAGGTCTCCACTGGCCCAACAGAGGTCATCAGTGAAGCCACACACAACCAGCACTCATTCGTAACAGGTGGCAAGCAGGCTGCTGCTAGGCAATTCTATCCCTTACAAGGGAGCCCTCTCTCCCAAGTATAAATTTAACAAAAAGCGGTGGCCAACATTTAAACAAACAGAAAATTTCCTATGAAATTCAGATTTCTAGCTTACCCTTGAAAAGTGAAGAGACCTAATCCCACTGAGTGGGTACCCCCACTAACAGATGGAGCTCAGTGGTGATGCTTTCAGAAGCAGCATGCTTCCCCCAATTTACACTGCTTCCCTCCCACTCCATTTAACTCATTCCCAACCTACTGCCCCCTGGATATTTGAGTTTGAACCTCCTGGACTGACATTTAACCTAGCAACACAGGGTTCCTGGAAACCCAGGTCAGACCCAAGGGGGAAAGGCTGGGGAATGACAAGACCTTTGTTTTTCAGGGACACAGCTGAAGAGCCAGGCTGTGGAACTGGCAGCCTGTGATGGAGAGCTGAGTAAACCCTGCTGAAGGGAGAGTATGTGGTTCCAGCGAGTCTGGCTATTACCAACCTGAAGCTGAGGTCACCCCAGCTGCTCCCAGTGCCTGCAACTCTGTTTATTTCACCCTGGTTCATACCAAAGATTTATTTTTATGAACAGTGAACATTTTTTTTGTAACATTCCCTCATTTAACCTTCATTATCAAAGTCTCTGCCCAAAACCCATCTAAGCACCATTATTGCCCATATAACATTTTCCAACATAAACCATTTAAGGCATTTTTCCCATTTTTATTTATTTCTCTTCCGTTACATTTCATTTGAAATGTGCATGGGGGAGAATGTGTCTTGTTTTTATGTTGTCTCATACAGACCATAAGCCCTAATGGTGGGGCTGACTATTGGGGAGGTTAATAAGTAACAAAGACATTCATTATTGGGAACACAACACCAGGACATGCCAGCCTCTTATACAGAGTAGTAGAAAGAGGTTCCGCGCAACTGGCAAACTCAAAGGGAACCAGCCCAGCTTCTTTGTCTTGTCTGAAGGCCAAGAAGAGTAGAAACCTGGTGGTTCCAAAAGAAGCCGGGGACTCAGGGCTCAGCTCAGTGTGGTGATATCACTCACCACATCACTGTACAGACAGGCATGCTCCTTAAAGAGTCAGCATGGACCCCCACATCTCCAGGATCTGGTCTGGTCAGAGTCTGGTGCAACGTGAGCCATTGAACAGACGTTTGTACTAAGAAAACTCAACTCAGCTGACTTAGGCAAAAATGGTAATAAATTGACTCACATAGTTGAAAAGTTGAAGACCTTTGAGCAAGAACTAAAACAGTTTCTGGGATTTTCTCTCATTCTTTCTTCTTTCTCTTCTTTCCTCTGTCTCTGTCTCTCTGTCTCTCAGTCCCGCCTATCGTTTCTCTCCCCCTCTCTCCTGAACACTCATCCTGCCTTTCCCTTTACTGGTTTTACTTTAAGCAGACTTTCTTCAGTTGGCTGACTCATCTTGAACCTGTAGGCTTACATTTCTACAAGCTCAGTAACTCTAGTAATGAGAGAGAGGGAGGGAGGAACAGAGAGAGAGAGAGAGAGAGAGAGAGAGGAAGAAGGACAGAGCATGTTTCTTTTTCCAGCAGTTCAATGGATTGGCTTTCCGAATTGTGGGTCTGCTAAGACTTAAGCAGCCTGTTTGGCCACCACTTGTTACCTACAGTTCTGCATTCCTATACAAAGGTCAGAACTGCCCAACTAATCAGTCATAGCAAAACCTTACAAGGTACCTTTCATATCAACCAAGAGCAGAAAGCTTGATCACTCTGGGAAGGCTATGCATCATGAGGTATGACTGGGAAATCCCGGGGGGCTGAAGACTGATGCATAAAACGTACTCCTGACTTATGCATCATGAGGTATGACTGGGAAAGCCCAGGGGGCCGAGGACCAGTATATGACAAGGGACCGCAGAAGATGATCAGTGGAAAGCCTTGTTAATAAGATTAGACCCTTACTCGAGGGTCTGGGGATAGTTTCAATTATAACATTTGGTCGCCAAACAGATAAGAATTATCTGGTCAGCAGATTCATGTCCCCCTAAAGCCCCTGATGACATAAACATATTCTTTAGTTTTACCCATTTTTTTCTCCTTGTCCTGTTAACCTCTGTAACTGATGTATGATTATTCTGGAAATAAAAAGGCCAGGATCTCGCTCACTGAGCAGCATCTTGCACTATGTAGCCTGCTCCATGACTCCCATGTATCAGTGTGGTGTTGCCTGATGCAACATAAATAAGTCCTGAAGGTCAAAAGTAAGGACTACATTGAAGAGGAAGGTTCACCCCACCCACAGGGATTGAAATTGACCAATATGGGATGCATAAGCAGTAAAGGTCCGCTCCAGAGGGCATGGATGCTAAGCTGTTTTCTTGCAAGAAGACAGTACAAGAGTCAGGAGCCCTGGGCATTCACTAAGTCTCTGAAGGCTGGTCCAGAGAAGGCTTCTGCTGCTGGACATCCAGCCTGGGGAAGCAGTGCTCTCTCCCCAGCTGGTTAGTGCTGCCAGGGGAATTCCCAAACCAATGACATGCTCATGCTGGTTTCCTGAATCTCCTAAGTGGTTCATATTCCTCCCCTCGTTACTGCCAATCAAATAGTATGCTCTTATTGTTGTAATATGGATTCCCCCCAATAAATTCACACTCCAGCTGTATGCATTGGCTTGAATCATAACAGGTTAAATCATAATCTCTCCACTCTGGTGAGAAATAGACCTTTTGAGATCTGAACCTCATATTATAGTGCAAACAACAGTTATTTGGGAGGCACTCTAGGAAAACCAAGTATAAAGATAGGGAAGTGAGTCAAAGAAGAAAAGGATTCCTATATAGGTGTGGGAGGACTATTATATCTAATATATATAACATATTATCTATTATGCTATCATTATACTATCTATTATAGATAGTACACTATCTATACTACTATTATACTATCATTATATATATATATAAAATCACCTATAATAGAATATATTGTATATTACTATACTATATGTAGTAAATAAAATTCCTACCTATAATGTATAATAGATTATAATTACAACTTTTTATTATACATAATATTTATAATTATCACCTATACTATATATTATAGTAACCATTTATATTTTTATATAATATACAGTATGTATTGTAGGTGTAACTGCAAGTTATCACCTCCACAAACAGAATTTAATCTGTTGGGAACTCTGGGAGTCAGTAAAAATCTGATGCCTCAGAATCATTTAACCGAGTGCCGATGGCCAGGAAAAGGACACTGGGCTATCAGGCCACTTCCCTGGGCACATCTGGCCTGCCATATGCGTGAACAGAGAGAGCATCAAAAGCCAGGGAAAACCTGCAGGCAGAGAGGCAGAGGCTGGCTTGGTGAACAGGCCAGTTCCTCCCTCACTGACACAGGAGAGCTGAGGGTCATGGGCAGGGCTGTGTCCATGTCTGATCTTCCTAGAAATCATTTTATTGCTCTTTCCTAAAATGAGGAAATTGAACCAGAAAATCCCTGCAGGCCTAACCAAGTTAAATCCTAAAGTGCAAGATTTAGTAGAATAGTCTTAATGTTATACTTCCATGTTGGCATGTCTTAGGCTGGTTTTTAAATGATCTAAAAATGCCTGGGAAATGGGTGGGTGGTGGGAGGTGGAGGCAGCTGGGAGAGTGGTAAGGTTAATGATTCTGTGGTCAGAAAATCCAGGACTTCACACGAAAACATGTTCGTCAAAACAGCTTAACTTGCTGAGAAAAGTTGGACCCCATGAACTCAGCCCCTGTAAGATTGTGGTTGCAGAGACAACTGAAGCCCTGGGCTGAGATATGAGCTCCTGATTCTTCAGCCTCTTTGTCAAGTGATCTCTCTTCTCTGCATAGCCAGACATGAAAACCAAGAGTTGAATGTAGAAAACCACACTTCTAGAGGAAACATATTTTTTCCAAGTCAGGGACTTAGTCCTAGAGTACCCTCACACCTCTCCAGTTTGCTTCCCACCCAAGGATCCTGGTTAATTTGCTGGTATTATTTTTAGTATTTCTTAGCAATGGAAAGCATTTTAGTGGCTGTTATGTAGACAGGGCCCCAAAACATTTCTTGTAACAGGCCTATGGCTTTATGGTTCCTCATTCCAACACAATCCTGCTTCCCAGAAATCTGTCTGTAAAACCTGAACCCCCTGTGAAGCCACCCAGGGCGCTGTACCAGAGCATGTGAGTTTCCAGGGACAGGTTTATCTTCTTCTCATTTCTTAAGATGTGTTCTGGTAAATTAGATCTCTTCTCTATTTTTTCCCTCCTTTTTTCCCATTCCATAGAGCACCACTATTGTTGCTTCTAAATGAAGCTGAAGAATTACACTTGATTGCAAAGAATGGAGCATCTAAAGTGGTAAGTCCGGGACTGGAAAAATGAAAATCATATAATGCAATCATTAACCATGACAATGGACAATGGCAAGGAAACTTCCTGTGAACAGGCTCCCAGCATCTGTGCACTCAATCCATTGGAAAGAACTAAATTTCTCTTGACGGTCAAGCCAGGATCTGACTCTCAGTCAAGTCCTCGCTGTGCACATGATCCTGGGTGGGTGGTAGTTATTTCCCTGTTTCCTGTGGGTAATTTTCCTGGAAAAGGTCTGCATTTAGCACATCTAAGAAGTGATTTTGGCATCGCTGTCTGCTTTACTGGGGATGGAGAAAAGATACTCTTTTCATGAGCAACTTCTACCCTGAGACATATATACAACTTGGATGAGCTTCTCTCAAGTCTTAGGACCTACCTCTGGGTCAGAACTGCCTCTAGGAGAAGAAGAGTTATTAGTGTGACCCAATGGCAAAGAGAAATCAGAGCAGAAATGATGTTTCTTGAGTTAGAGTTTAAAATTGCTATGTTTTATATATATATATATATATATATATATATATATATATATAATTGTTATAATATATATAATGATATATTAAGCATGGTTCCATTTATTCAATTATAGAAAAAAATCCCATAAGGACAATGCTATTAGTGTTTCTGATTTACAGATTATGAAACTGGTTATATCTTTCTTAGATCTCTCAGAAGAAATGCCAAAAAAACTATACCCACTTTCACTACTATTGCTACTAGAATATTATACATATATCTATTGACTTGCTAGTTTAACTGGTTACTAAGCATTACTGAATACCGAAAGTTTAAAATAGTGCTAGAAATTATAGGTAAAAATGTTTTAAAGGAAAAAGAAATTATACTCAGATATTTGCCTGAGACAGAACCCTGGGAACAAAGAAATAAAACTTTATGTCGTGAGCTTCCTTAAACAAAATGTGATTGTATATGAATGGTATGTAGGGAAAACAAAAAAATAAAAACAGTGATTTTTACTGATTCTTAACTAATCTTGATATGTGTTGAATATAAAAACATATGAACAAAAAACTCTTAGAGAGCTTCAGAATAAAAGCAGTATACCCATCTCAAGTGTCTGTGTTAACAGAAGTTCATAAAGAAGACATTTATTTTTTAAAAAAGAAGTAGCAATGAAATTAAACTTTTGTCTTTTCTTTCCTCCCTCTTAATTAGGAATAAGTACTAATTTGGGAATATTTTGTTCTCATATTACAAATAAAGTATGTAAAGTAAAGATGCACACGCAATCAATGTCTAGAGCTTAATGATATCACTATATTTTTCTTTTTGTGAGTCCCCTTTGTATTTAAAAACATTCTGATGTGTCCCTGGTTATTGTTTTAGATATGATAATGCCATTATTTCCACTATAGAAAATATGAAAAATTCATTATGTAAAAGGGATAAGTCCCTTGACATGTAAAGAGTTTTCACAAACCAATAAAAATAAGGTTAATGAAAAACACAAGAATAACAATAAAACAACCCAATGTAAGTCAGAATAACACATAACACAATAGGAAATAGAAGATGGGGCCTTCCTGGTGGTGCAAGGGGTAAAGTGTAAGCACTATGAAGCTATTTCCAGCCACTGCATCATGAGTTTGATCCCTGGCCAGTGGGCTAACGCACATGACACAGAAAACGTCTCCTGTTTCGCCTGCTGCTCCCCTCAGCAGTGTATTTCAGTAGATCCACCTGTTCTGCTCCTCACTCTATCTCTGGTGAATCCTCTCACCACCACCCTTCTGCATCTCTGGCCTACACCCCAGCTCTTGTATGCATAAATAAATAAAATAAATCTTAAAAAAAAGAAAATATAAGACATGAACAAAAAGTTCACAATCATAAATATATGACAAAATTATCCACTTTAGTTAAATCAAGAAATATGACATCATTTTGACTGATCAGTTAAAATTTGAACGACACTACCATGAAACATATTTTATTTGCCTCCAGATCATAATAAACATTGTAAGTACTGAAGTTTTTTATAAAGAGCAAGATTGTTTTTCCCCTGTATTCTTCTTCAGTCCCCAGGATGTAATTTTTCTTACCTTGGATTCTTCCTATTTTCCCTCTAGTAATGATGTTGGTGATGGTTGCACAAAACTTCTAAAGAAATATCTAAAATATGTTTCAGATTGTATAAGTAGCATCACAGAAGAAATAGCCCAAGTGACTAAATTACTTTGTGGAGAAAGGTACGCCAGCAGTCTCATGAGGGCACTTATCATTAAAGCACTTAGGTCTCAATGCAGAATTTCCATTGTTACTGATGTTCTTTGAAAAAAGTTGCCCAAATGATATTGGCAAAATTGTTTCTTTTGCTTCTAAAGACCAGCCCACAGGGTGACAAAAAGAGAAGGGGGAAGTCATTGAAAGAAATTTGAGTCTCAATATGTAAAAATTCTGAATTTTGGATCTTGAAAAATATGCAGGTTATCAATGAAAAAGTTTATTTTAACCAATATTACCTTTTTTTGTAATTTGACTATAAAAGTTTAATGTAAACTATAAAGGGCTTAACGATCCTTTACAAAACTTAACATGTTTAATTCTCATAATAACCCTATGACATAGTGCTGTAATTATCCCCAATGTAAAGGTGAAGTGAAAGTTTACAGATTAAAGACTTTATCCAAAAGCACATCACTATTAAAGCACAGAGCCAGCCTGTCTCTGAAATCTGGGTTCTTGAATCCTCTGTTATTCCATCTATAAATTCTTGCTGTGTCTGGAAAATAATTTTGTTTGCCTGCATGCTGTGGGTATGATGCATTTCCATAGAGATAGATTTCTTTTCCTAGAATCTACTGCTCCTTTGGGTGAGACTGGTACTCAGTGATGATCAGAGAGAGCAAAGGGCAGCTGTTCTGTGCTTTCCTCACCTTTAAGTTCTCCCAGTGGACTGGCTCCCAATGCTTCTCTTGGTTGGATGTGCTCCAACATGCTCTTTTTCATTTCTGTGTCTAGAATGTTAACCAGTCCAAATCTTCAAGCAAAATCCTCTATAGAAATGAAACCCAGACCGAGTCCAGTGGTACCATTAGAGGTTTAGCAAAGGTCACAGGGACAGAGCCAAAGGTCTGCAATGTTCCATGTCCTCTTCACAGATACTTTCTATATGGTCTACGAATACACAATAGAGCTAATGGGGAAAATTTCAGTCCCATCTGGGTTGAGCTTATTAACAACTGGAGTTTCATCATAAGGAAGTAAGACCCCTGTCACTGAAGGAATACAAACAAGTAGTGGATGAATAACTACTTGGCAGAAAATGAAAGGGTCTCAGAACTCAGGAGAAGAGTTAGGCTAGATCAAAAGTTCTCAACTTTGCTCTCTGATATACTGCTGTGGCCAAAATCATGTCCATCACAGGTAATTGGTTACCTTCCATAGAGAAAAAACATAGGTGATAGATTTTTTTAATCTATAAATTAAAGTGGCTCTGTATCAATTTCTTGATGACAAAACTCAAAAACTATAGAACAGATAATGGAACAGCTAAGAGAAAAGAAATTTTTTTTAAATTATTGTTATTTATGTCTTTTACATTTTGTATTCCCCTTGGGTAGCCCACCACCAATTCACCCGTGATCCATCTCCATGGTCCTTTGTATTCTTTTCTATTCCATTTTGCGCTCTTATCCTCCCCTCCCCTCTACCCGCCCCCTCCCCGCTGAGTGTCGGTTTCACTTATAACAGGGCTATAGGGAAACCAAATAGGAGAGAGAGAGAGAAAAAAGAAATTGAAAGAAAAGAATTGCACACATCCACAAACCAAAGGATCTTGTAGTGATCAACTTGACTGACTTCATCAATGGTAGAATCCTTGTCTACACTATTCCTTTTCATGTATCATAAGGAAATAAAATAGTCACTGCATGCTTGGTCTCTAAGAATTTCCTTCAAGCCTGAAATGCTAATTCTCTGATTCTAATGGGCAGGGAACCTGGATCATGGAGCAGAGCTATCCCACTTCAAATCTAGATTGGGTTGTTTGAGGGTGCAATTGACTGTTCATGCTGCTAAGCCTAAGTCTCTATAAATTATGGCACTGGGATTGTAGACCGGCCCATTTGGTTCCCTCTAAAGATTTCCAAGAGATTAAACAATGGAGTTGCTTCACTTTTGAAAGAAATCAGGATACCTGTGTGAGAGTCAAGCACAGAAATCCAGAGAGAGAGAGAGAGAGAATTTCCCTAGTACCAATACATGGGATTGTACTATGCACCTATCTTGTTCTAACCAAGCATGAGGGATGTGTGTAAGCACGTGAGGAAGGGGTAGGAAAATCTAGATACACCTCAGGAAACAAGTGCCCTGCAGTGGAGCTGAGGTCCTGGGTTCAGGGCACAATGCAACTGCGATGTTGCCTGGAGCCTGGGGATAGTACATTCACTACATCAGTGAGCCCAGTGTCTGAGATGTAGGCACGTGTGTATCATCCCAAGACAGGGGTGGGTGTAAGGTTCTGAGGCTCACTGTGGTAACTTGGCTAGGGTAAAAGTGCAGGAGAGTGGCAGGCTGCCAGGACCTGCCACTACAAGGTAGGGGATACAGGACACAGGGGGCCAAGCCCAGAGTAGCAGCAGCATACCCCCGGGGATGGTCAAAGCCATGACTTAAGACGGGTGCAGTGGTGGCTCTGATCTTATAGATAGGGGTGGCACTGTGGCATTCTAGTCACAGAAAGAAAGGCATATCAGGTACCAGGCTCCAGTGGCAAGTCATAGTGCGAACAGGCTCTAGGCCCAGAGAGATATAGGTCTCCATCAGGTGATTCCTTGTTAGGGAAGGGGTCCCAGGTGCAAAGGTCACAGATGTGCATGAATGAGACAAGGATTCTATTCTCCTGCTCCTTAGGGTTCAGAGAAGACTGGGTGTTAAGTGTTGTATGTCCTTTTCCCAAGGGATCAAGTTCCTTTATGGGATTCCTCTTGGCACTGAGCTGTTTCATAGTGGTGTTGGGGTGTTGTGGGTAAAATGTTTTCTCCCTCACTCTCCTCAGAATTCAGACTCCACAGTGTTCTGCTGCTTCTTCATTGTAGCCCAGAGTTCTCCCAGAGCTGCCTACATGGGTTTGCAGTTGTTTATCTGTTGGTTCTGTTAGAAAGATAGGTGCTGAAACCCTCTAGTCCACCATCATGCTGCCTTGTGAAATTTCAAATATATACAACTTTTGACAGTCAATGATACTGCAGTAAAGCTGGAAGAAAGAAGTATGTTCTTCAGGAAGAAAAAGTATGATATCAGACTGAAACTTGGACCGACACAAAGAAATAATGATTGTTAGAAATGGAATAAATGAAAGTAAAATTGAGTATTTTTACTTTTAATTACTCTGAAAGATAACTAATTAAAGCAGAAATAGTAACAATACAGTGTGCATTTATAGTATGAACATTAATAATTAGAAGTTAGGAAACTCAAAAGAGAGTGTCTACACAGGTGTGAATCAGCAAACAACAGAACTCAAAGTGCCTTGTGTCTCCCACAATAAATTATACTGTTTCCACTTCTAGCTGAACTGACAGAGTGGTTCTCCACAGGCTAAATAGGGAGTTATTAGGTTTGGATGCAGAAGTACACATAGGTCTTGGCATGAACATACTTTCAAGCATGCTCTCTCCTCTGTTGTTTTGTTTCTGAATATGTCTGTTGTTAGAATGACTGATAATCTTTGTTTAAGGTCAGAAATAATACTATAGAAGTAAACTTACAAATGACAGGAAGGGGAAAAATAAGGTCTTTCTACTACAAGTGAAGTGATATTTGATTTGAAGTCAGGCTCGAAGTAAAGATGTATATTTAAACCTTAGGGTATAAACTAAAATTATTTAAAGAGGAGGTATTACATATGAGTCAGAAGGAGAAACAGGGTGAAATCACTAAAAGATGTTTAATTTATAGAAAAAGCATGGGGGGGAGGCAGAACAGAAGGAAAGATTAGGATATGGCTTAGTAAGATGATAGATATTTACCCAGTTATATAAATAATAACATCAAAAGTACATGGTCTAAACACAACAATCAAGATAGCCATTTGGGGGGCCTCCCTGGTGGCGCAGCGGTTGAGCGCTGCGCTGTGGAGCTGTTGGCAGAATGCGATGCGAGTTCGACGCCCAGCCGGGGAGAATCCCACATGGTGCGGCAGACCTCTCCTGCCTCGCCCGCTGCTCCCCTCAGCAGTGTACTTCTGATCTGCCTGTTCTGCTCCCCACTCTGTCTCTGGTGAGCCCTCTCGCCGCCCCACGCCTCTGGCCTATACCCCAGCTTGTGTGTATAAATAAATAAAATCTTAAAAAAATTTAAAAAATAAAAAAAAGAATCACTTAAAAAAAAGATAGCCATTTTGAATAAAAAAGCAAGAGTCAAAATAGTCTTCCTATAAAAAAACATACTTTAAATATAAAGGTATAAATTAAAAACAATGGATGTAGAATGATATACAATATGAACACTATAGGAAAGAAGCTTAGTAGCTTCATTAATATCAGACAGTTGAGAATTTAGAACAAGAAAAGTTACCAAGGATAAAAATGGAACAATCCATGAGTGGTTTGGTGTTAAGTGTGGCATGGTAACAACACCCAAAAGGGGAAAGCCTATACTTCCAAAACACAAACAACACTGTAAATCAATGTTACCCCAATAAAATAAAAAATAAAAGCCAAAAAGAACAACAGTAAAAAGGGATAAAACATAACACTAAAATGGTTAGTTTCCAAGAAGACATACCAATCATATTTTTAAATTGAAATTGAAAGCTTCAATGTACATGAGGCAAAAACTGATAGGACTGAAAAAAAAGGAATATAAAAATCCAAAATGATAGTTGGAGACGTCAATATCTCCCTTTTGGTAACTGACAGAACAAGTAAGCAAAAAAATCAGTGAAGGTTCATAAAACATGAACAGCGATACTGAACAAATAGATGTAATTGACATTTATGTAGGATATTCCATCCAAGAAGAGCAGAATACATTCTCTTTATTCACTAACATAGGCCATATTTAGAACCACAAAAGAAACCTAAAGAAGTCATACTATGTATTTTCTCGGATTAAAATAGAATAAACTAAAATTTGTTAATAAAGATATATCTGGAAAACACTCTCAATACTTGGAAATTAAATGATACACTTCTAAAGTGCCCACAGATAAAAGAAAATTTAAAATATTTTGAACCGCATCAAAATACAAATCAATATGTCAAAATGTGTGGGATGCAGCTAATGCAGTGTTTAAATGACCGCTGACATTTAATGGGTACATAAGAAAAAAAGATCTCAAATCATTAACCTAAGCCTATACTGTAAGAAATTAAAACAGTAAAAGAACAAACTAAATTCTAAGCAAACTAAAGGGAGAAAATAAATGTTTGATCAAAAAATCAATGAAATTGAAACCAGGCAAATAAAAACAAAAGAGAAAAATAACAAAATTCATAAACTGTTTCTTTGAAAAGATTAATAATATTCATAAATTTATAGCCATACTAACCAAGAGAAACAAATTATCAATAACAGAAGTAAAAAATAAGGATTATCACAGTGTAACTACAGACTTAAAACTTAAGGGAAAACTACAAACAACTTTATATATACCCACATTTATGGATCAAATAGATCAACTCCTTGAAAGAAATAAATTATCAAATCTCACCAAGGAAAGAATAGATAACCTGAAAAGTCCTATATCTGTTAAAGAACCTGAATTCATAGTTCAAAGTTATCCAAAGAGGAAAAAAAAATACTATTAGCCCAGATCATTTGCACTGGCCATTTTTACCAAACATTTAAGGAAGAAGAAATATAAAACATGAATTGATTAGAAAACTAGAATATTTTTTACATCAGTTATCTTCAATTTGAACTATAGATTTACTGCAATGCCTGTCAAATCCAAGCAGATTTTTAAAAGAAATATCTAAAGAAAATTGATGGCTGATTCTTAACTTCTAAAATTTATGTAAGAAGTAAATGAAGTAGAATAAACAAAATGTCTTTGAATAAGAATGAAGCTGGAGGACTCACATTAACCATTTTTGAGACACAAAGCTACTATAAATCAGCACACAGATCGACGAACAGAACAGAGTCCAGAAATAAACTCACATAGGTAGGATCAACTGATTTTTGACAACGGTGCAAGGACAATTAAATGGAGTAAAGATGCTCTTTTTCAATAAATGATACTTAAATAATTGAACTTTGACTTACACCTTAGAGTTTATGTGAAAATTAACTCAAAATAGAACATGTAGCCAAGTGTAAATTTTAGAACAATAAAACTTCTAAGAAAAACATCTTGGGAAAAAAAGGTGTGACCAGGAGTTAGGCAATAGTCTTAAGCAATAGTCTTTTAACAACAAAAATATGATCCATCAAAAAGAAAAGTAAGTTGGACTTTATTAAAATTAAAACGTTCACTGTTTGAAAGAACTATTAAGAAAATGAAAAGATAAGCCACAGACTAGGCTTGGCTGCAAATCACATTTCTGGCAAAAGCCTTGTACCCAGACTATGTAAAGCACTCTCAAAACTCAGCAATAAAGAACAACCTAATTTAAAATGTGGGCAATAAATCTGAACACATCCTTGAGAAAGGGGAGATAAAGATGGTAAATAAGCACAATAAAAAATGCCCAACATTTCTGATCATTAAGGAAACATAAAATAAAATGAAAACCACAATGAGATATCACTATATACCTATTAGAATGGCTATAGTCAAGCAAGCAAGCAACTGCCCCCACTACCCCAAAATTCCAGTAGTGATGTAGAGCAACTAGAGCACCCTTGGATTGATGGTGGGAATAAAAGACCTTTTGGAAACACTTTAGAGGTTTTTTTTTTCTTAAATAAATATTTTATTTATTTTTGCTACTCATATCTTTTACATTATTGTGTGTTCCCCATAGGTTACCCACCACCTGTTCATCCGTGAAGCCATCACCATAGTCCCCCGTGCTCCCCTCTTCCCCCTCTTGAGCCCTTACCCTCCCCTCCTTCCCTGCTGAATGTCGCATTCTTATTTGGCTCCTCTATATTCCTGTTATGAGTGAAACCATTCGATAATTTTCTCTTTCTTTCTGGCTTATTTCACGATCATGATCCCTTCTAGATCCATCCATGTTGCTGCGAATTGCATGTGTTTGTCTTTTTTGAATGCTGAATAGTATTCCATTGTGTATATGTACCACATCTTCTTGATCCGGTCATCTAATTTTAGGCATCTGGGTTGTTTCCATACCTTAGCTATTGTCAACAGTGCTGCAATAAACATGCGGGTGCATGTACCCTTTTGGATTAGTGTTTTTGTGTCCTTTGGGTAGATTCCCAGTAGTGGTATTGCCAGGTCATATGGAAGCTCCATTTCTAGGAGTTTGAGGAAACGCCATACAGCTTTCCAAGGTGGCTGGATCAATTTGCATTCCCACCAGCAGTGTAGGAGAGTTCCTTTTTCTCCACATCCTCACCAACATTTGTTGTTACCTGTTTTTTTAATGTGCGCCATTCTCACTGGCGTGAGGTGGCATCTCATTGTGGTTTTAATTTGCATTTCCCTGATTATAAGTGATGTTGAACATTTTTTCATATACCTGCTGGCCATTTGCTTTTCTTCTTTGGAGAAGTGTCTTTTTAGTTCTTCTGCCCATTTTTTGACTGGATTGTTGACTTTGTTTTTGTTGAGTTGTGTGCGGTCTTTGTAGACTTTTGTTATCAGTCCTTTATCGGTTGTATTGTGTGCAAAGATCTTCTCCCAGTTAGTAGGGTGTCCGTTTGTTTTGATTATTGTCTCTTTTGCTGTCCAGAAGCTTTTTAGTTTGATGTAGTCCCAGCTGTTTATCTTTTCTTTTACTTTCTTCGTTATGAGGGAAGTGCATTTAAAGATTTTGCTGAGGTGTATGTCATGTAGAGTTTTGCCTATATTTTCTTCTATAAACTTTATGGTTTGAGGTATTATCTCCAGGTCTTTTATCCATTTTGAATTGGTTTTTGTGCATGGTGTGAGGTAGTAGTCTAGTTTCATTTTTTTTCATGTAGCAGTCCAGTTCTCCCAAGGCCATTTATTGAACAAGCTAATCTTGTTCCATTGCATATTCTTTGCTCCTTTGTCGAAGATTAGTTGTCCATAAATATGTGGATTTATTTCTGGGTTTTCTATTAGATTCCATTGGTCTGTGTATCTGTTTTTGCTCCAGTACCATGCTGTTTTAATTATTATGGCTTTGTAGTATAGGTTGAAATCAGGGAGTGTAATCCCTCCATTCATATTCTTTTTAGTCAGGAGAGCTTTAGCTATTCAAGATTTTTTGTGGTTCCATATGAATTTCATCAATATCCATTCTATTTCTTTGAAGAATGTCATTGAGATTTTTATCGGAATTGCATTGAATCTGTAGATTGCTTTCGGTAGGATGGCCATTTTGATGATGTTGATTCTTCCAATCCATGAGCAGGGGATGTCTTTCCATCTTTTTGTGTCCTCCTCTATTTCTTTCAACAGCGTCTTGTGGTTTTCTTTGTATAAGTCCTTTACCTCTTTTGTTAGGTTTATTCCCAGGTACTTTACTTTTTTTGGTTTCGATTTTGAAGGGGATAATTCTTTTAATTTCTTCTTCTTCAGACTTAGTGTTTGCATATAGAAAAGCTACTGATTTTTGTGCATTGATTTTGTATCCTGCTACGTTATTGAATTGGTCTATATTTTGAGTAGTTTTTCTATGGCGTTCTTAGGATTCTCTATGTACATAATCATATCATCTGAAAACAGTGACAGTTTAATTTCTTCCTTCCCTATTTGGATTCCTTGTATGTCTTTCTCTTGTCTTATTGCTCTCACTAGGACTTCAAGTGTTATATTGAAAAGCAATGGGGAGAGTGGACATCCTTGTCTTGTTCCTGATTTTAGGGGAAAGGCTTTCAGCTTCTCACTGTTGAGGATAATACTGGCTGTGGGTTTGTCATATATGGCTTTTATTATGTTAAGGAATGTTCCTTCTATCCCAAGGATTTCAAGGGCCTTTAACATAAATGGGTGTTGCACTTTGTCAAATGCTTTCTCAGCATCTATTGATATGATCATATGGTTTTTATTTTCTTTTTGTTGATGTGTTGGATTACATTGATTGATTTTCGGATGTTGAACCATCCTTGTGTCCCTGGAATAAATCCCACTTGGTTGTGGTGTATTATCTTTTGGATGCATTGTTGGATCCTGTTGGCCAAGATTTTGTTAAATATTTTTGCATCAGTATTCATTAGGGTGATTGGTCTGTAGTTTTCTTTTTTTGTATTGTCTTTGTCTGGTTTTGGTATTAGAGTAACATTTGCTTCATAGAATGTGTTTGGTAGTACTCCTTCCTTCTCAGTTTTTTGAAAGAGTTTGTGTAATATAGGGATTAGTTCCTTTTTGAACATTTGGTAGAATTCGTTTATGAAACCATCTGGTCCTGGGCTTTTGTTTTTGGGGAGGGTTTTGATTACTGCTTCAATTTCGTTGCTTGTGATTGGCCTGTTTAGGTGTTCTATATCTTCTTTACCTATTTTTGGGTGGTTGTGTAGTTTCAGGAATTTGTCCATTTCCTCTAAGTTGTTGAACTTGTTTCCATATAGCTGTTTATAATAATCTCTGATTATTCTTTTGATTTCTGCTGTGTCCGTTGTAATTTCTCCTCTTTCATTTTTTATCCTGTTTATTTGTGTGTTCTCCCGTTTTTTCTTTGTACGCCTTGCTAGAAGTTTGTATATTTTGTTTATTTTTTCGAAGAACCAGTTTTTGGTTCCGTTGATCTTCTGTATTGTTTTTTTTGATTTCCATTTCATTTATTTCTTCTTTGGTTTTTATTATTTCCTTTCTTATACTGGCTTTTGGATTTTTCTGTTGTTCCTTTTCCAGTTCTTTGAGGTGGGAGATTAGATCGTTTCTTTGAGTTGTTTCTTGTTTCTTGACGTGAGCCTGTATTGCTATGTATTTCCCTCTTAATACTGCTTTTGCTGTGTCCCAAACGTTCTGGATAGTTGTGTCTTCTTTGTCATTCATTTCTAGGTATTTTTAAATTTCTTCTTTGATCTCCTCATTAGTTCAGTGGTCTTCGAGCAGTGTGGGTTTCAATCTCTATGATGTAAAAGGGTTCCTTTTTTTCTTTTCACGATTCATTTCTAGTTTGATGGCTTTATGATCGGAGAAGATAGTAGGTATGATTTTGATCTTTGTGTATCTGTTGAGGTTTGTTCTGTGACCTAGTATGTGATCAGTCCTGGAGTATGATCCATGTGCACTTGAGAAGAATGTGTATTCAGATTTTTGGGGGTGCAGTGCCCTATAGATATCTGTTAAGCCCATGTGGTCTAGGTCTTTGTTTAGAGCTTTAATGTCCTTGTTTATTTGTTGCCTCGTTGATCTGTCCATTTGTGACAATGGAGTGTTGAAGTCTCCTACAATGTATGTATTTTCTCTAATGTCTGTTTTCAGAGATGATAATAATTTTCTTATATATTTTGGTGCTCCTTCATTTGGGGAGTATATGTTGATGAGGGTTATATCATCTTGCTGAATTTTCCCCTTTATCATGATGTAGTGACCATCTATGTCTCTTTTTACCTTTTTTAGTTTGAAGTCTATTTTATCTGATATAAGTATAGCTGTCCCTGCCTTCTTTTTAGGTCCGTTTGCTTGTAGGATTGTTTTCCAGCCTTTTACTTTCAGTCTGTGTTTATCTTTTGTGGCTAAATGTGTTTCCTGTAGACAGCAGAAGGTTGGGTCCTGTTTTTTGATCCATTTCGCTACTCTGTGCCTTTTTATTGATGATTTGAGTCCGTTTACATTTAGAGTTAATATTGATACATTGACATCTATATTGGCCATTTTGTTTGTCTTTTTGTGGTTTTATTCCTTGTCTTATTCTAGTCTTTTTCATTCCTTTGTCAGTTTTGGTTTTAGGACTTCTTGTAGCATTGTTTGCAGTGGGGGTTTAGTCATGACGAATTTCCAGAGACTCTGTTTGTCTGGGAAGATCCTTATCCTTTCTTCATATAGATAAGAGAGCTTTGTGGGATGAAGTATTCTTGGTTGGAATTTATTGTCTTGGAGTTTGTTGAATATGTCTCTCCATTCTCTCCATGCCCGCATCATTTCTTCAGAGAAGTCAGATGTCATCCTGATTGGTTTTCCTTTATAAGTTATTTGTTTCCTCCCCCTTGCCATCTTCAATATTTTTTCCTTGTCCTGTATTTGTGTGAGTTTAACTATGATATGTCTAGGTGTAGGTCGTCTAGCATCGTGCTGGTTTGGAGAGCTTCTTGCTTCTTGTATGCCGATTTTCATACTTGGGAAGTTTTCTTCTACCACCTTCTTAAATAGTTTCTCTGCTCCTTGGTCCCTCTCCTCTCCTTCTGGGATTCCTATAACTCTTATGTTTCCTTTTCATGGTGTCAGATAGATCTTGAATTGTTTTTTCATTCTTTTCCCTATGTGCTTCAATTTCCTTTTCCCTTTTGGATCTTTTAATATTTGCATCTTCGAGATCGCTAATGCAGTCTTCCATTTCATCGATTCTGCTTTTATTGCTGTTCCCGGAGATCTTTAGTTCTTCCATTAAGCTCTTATTCTCCTTCTTTAGGGTCTCAATTTCTTTCTTCAGATCATTAATTGTTTTTTCCATTTCTTTCTTTTCCTTTATCATGATTTCCTTAATCGTTGTCAGTGGGTTTTGGTGCTTGATTTTCTTTTTGTTCCATATACTTTCCCTGCAGGCTTGCTTGGTTGTTTATATTTTTCCTTCTCCCTGTTTGTCTTCTGATTTGTTGTAATTGTTGGGAGATTGTGGCACTGGCATTGGCAGGCATCTCTTTGGGTTCTCCTTCTTGGATGTTGGGGAGTGGTGATCTAACCGATCTAACCGATTCTGGCCCTGTTAGGCCAAACCCGTGGTGGTCATGGTGGTTGGTGGTCCTAGGGCTAGTTCCACTCAGTTCCAAGAACCCCAGTACTGAGGTCTGTGACTGTTTTACACTAGATCCTTGTAGGCTAGCGAGGATGATTTTGTAAGATTTTTTCTTTTAGTGGTTCCTGCTGAGATGGTAGTTGCAGGTTTAATTTAAGAGGTCTTCTATAGTCTTTTGCCCCTGAGGTCTTGGGGTGTTTGGGTGGCCCCACTGCTGGGATTTTGTCCCCTTTCAGGTGTCAGATGCTGATGCCTTCAGTTTTCTTTCTGTCTCTGTCGCTGCTATTATTCTCGCTATCAATCTTCCTGTTTTTTTCCCACGGTATTTCTCCAGCGTGGCACGGCTAGTGGAGCTGCCCCGACCACGGTCCCTTTCCCGCGTGGGGCGGAACAGGAAGCCCCAACCGCGCATGGCCTTTGTCTCACGCCTGGAGGGTGGTCGTGGTAGCCTAGCCCGCGGTCTTTATCTGGGGTTTGTGGAGCTGACCCCCTCCCACGGTATTTCTCTGGTGTGGCATGGCACGGTGGAGCTGCCCAGGCGACGGTCCCTCTCCTGCACAGGGCGGAACAGGAAGCCCCAGCCGCACGCGGCTTTTGTCCCACGTTTCTCCTGTGCCTGGAGGGTGGTCGGGGTAGCCTAGCCCGCGGTCTTTATCTGGGGTTTGTGGAGTTGACCCCCTCCTGCGGTATTTCTCCGGCGTGGCGCGGCACAGCGTGGTGGAGCTGCCCCGACCACGGTCCCGCTCCTGCACGGGGTGGAACAGGAAGCCCTAACCGTGCAGCTTTTGTCCCATGCTTCTCCCGCGGTTCCTCCAGTGGCTAGAGAATATTAGCACTGCTGGGTGGGGGGTAGACCACCACCCCAGAGTTCTGTTCCAAAGGGGAGATAGAGTGCTGGCTCTGTAACAGAGGTGGGGGGAGGGGCTACACCTCGGCTGCCCGGGGCTTTGTTCCGCATCCCACCAACTTCCCCAGTGCACTATGCCCTCTCCAGGGCTCTGTTGCTACCTGGAGGGACTGCTGGTGTCAGCCTCAAGTTTATCACTTTGCCATGCCCGGGGATGTGCCTCTGCCCACCTTTCTTTTACTGGGGTCTCCTCAGGTGCCTCTCGTCTTTGTTTCTTGGTCCAGTTTTGCATTGAGGGGAGGGGAAAGGGGATCTGGTAATTCTTTTTTCTTCTTAGTCAGTCTTTTCAGCTTCTTTCCAAGTCCTACTCACCCATGAGGGTGTTAGATTTATGTAGCGTTTCTGGATCTTCTCTGGGTTTGGCTGATGTCTCTTTATAAGTGGCTTTTCTTTTGGGAGAGTTGATTCTAACATCCCTTCACCGCTATGTTGATCAGACTACTCCTGGAGGTTTTTTAAAATAAAGTTAAACACAAAACTACCATAATTCATGTAAATGCAAAAAAATATATATAAAATAAACCAGGATGTGGTAGCAAAGATGGAAAGCAGCCTGTGGCAAATAAATTTAATTGAATTACAAATGAGCCACATAACCACACTAAAAGGGGTGGAGAAAATGTAGCTGGTCTAAGTAACCCTAGAAAACAATGTTTTAAGTGGGTACTATTAGGCGAAAGATTGGAAGAATTACATACAAATACTAGCTTGTAAGTTTGTATAGCACAGGGGGTGAGTTAGGAATTCCAAAACTATTTTATATCTGTAAAAGGTTGAACAAATAGGAGTACACATTGTATTCAGCATGAAAGTCAAGTTCTTACTATCAGAGAAAGTAGTTAAAAATGAGGCAAGAGGGACAACTAGAATGAACCCTATGGTGCTGGATTCAAGTTGGAGGTAGCAACATGGGATGGACTGATGGACAGATGATGGATGAAGGGCCGGAAAGGGCGGTATATGAATGCATGATGTGCATGCATATATTCCCTAGTTCTACTCCCAGAGAAACAGTCAGGTTTCATTAGCAATAATCACACTTGATATTCAGACCTTGGATTTTCAATTGCATTCTCCATAAAAGGAACCAGGTTTCCTGAAGAACTGTTTCATTTCTGGGGTGGGACAGAGAAAAATACACCATGAGTCTGGCATGGGGGGGGGCGTACCCTCCCCCCCCCAAAAAAAAAGCCTATGTAAATGACATAGAAGTCCTTTTGTGAATGTTGCCAGTGGGCAAAATTTGAACAATTGAGCAAAAATGTAATATAAATAACCATAATATTGTTTAATAGTTGTCAACAAAAAACTTGACAAATCCATACTAAATAAATACATGAATAAGTGACAACAGTTCCTTACAGATTTCCAGCTAAAGAATGTAAAAGGAATGAGAATAATACAAAATCACCATGGAACAAAACTAATAGCTGCTGCAGGCAAGATCCACCAAAGGATGCTTAAATTGGTGAATGAAAGTTAAAGCAGAAATGGAATATCTGCATAATCCCTAAAACTATGATAAATTTCCAGTGGAGGGCCCAAGCAGCCAGGTGATGGATGTTAGCCAAGTAGTCAAGGTTAACATCATTAGTCACACATGTGGATGCCATGTGCCGTCTAGTATGTGCCCAGAGAAACACACATCTCTTCTCTGTATCTTCAACATAATCAAAAGAAAATATCATACAAATACAAATTGCAAAACATTCTACAAAATAACTGGCAAGCGCTCTTCAAAAATATTAAGGTTATGAAAGACGAGGGAAACCAGATGAACTAACACTGACTGGAAGTGACTAAGGGAACATAAAACTACATGCTAGGTGGGATCATGAAACAGAGAAAGGACATTGGTGGGAAAAATTGTGAAATCTGAATAGGTTTGGTTAGTATGTGCCTCAGTTAACTTCTTGGTTAGCTAAAAGTGTATACTACATAAAGCCTGTAGGTACTATCTTTGCATCTTTTCCAAAAGTCTGAAATCATTTAAAATGTTTTTTCAAACATCAACTGTTGCATACACAGTTAAAATCATTACCTATTATATCTGCAAGGAAACTCCACTGTTTCCAGGTAAGTAGAATAGCACACTCAACAGCAAAAGCTTGTAATTTTGAGGAAAAAAGTCGCCTCCTACAACATACATTCCCTATTCTCTCTGTCTGGTTGTCAGAAGTTTACCATTGTCCCTGAATCCATTGGTTTTTCATACAGATAAGAAACAATGAAGAAGAAAATCATTAAGATGGTGACAAAAACAGAGTATTCTGTTGATAAAAAAAAAAGCCCAAGCCAGACAAAACCCAATACATTTAATGTTTGTTTTTGCTTACTGGTGTATATGTATGCATGCACACATGTATGTGTGCACATACGTACATGCATCTATGGTCACCTGAGTCTGTTGAGACCCATGAGACCCATGACTCTCTGTCTCTCTCTCCCTGTCTCTGTCTCTGTCTCTCTCTCTCTGTGCTTAAACACAGCTTGCTTTCTTTGCTTTGGGACTCTTTTTGACATCTGTGATCAGTGCACTGTTGTTCTTGGATCTTTTTCAGTTTCCCGCTCATTTGAACAGTTTCCTTGTGCCAAAGGAGGAAGATGTGAGGGAATTATGGAGATCACCTCACAGGATTTATTCAGTGGGTTTCAAGGAGAACAGCCCCAGCCCGAGTTTCCAAATGGAGAAGGCAGGCCAAAGCATGTTGTGCTCCATGGAATCCAGTGATTTGGAAGCTATAGGGATTGTATCCTGTCACCTTCATTTCTAAAGGGCTTGACTTATTCTGTGAATTGTTCTCTTTGGATAATAGCTCAGGATCAACATCCCATCAGTTAAATTTGGAGAAAGAGTGTTTATTGGAAATTAAGGGAAGAGATGCCAGGCTGTCTGAAAAAGTGGAACTTGGCAGTGACCTGAAAGGGCATGACTCTGACATTGCATTCTTGGCTACAGAAGGGGAATGATGCCTGCCATCCTCTTAGATCTTTTGAAAGAATGAAACTGAGTAACTAAGTATGGCATAAAAAATATAGATTAGTGTTTTCTGTTGAAATGTTACGATTTTCTCTTTTCCATTCTCATCGCCTTCTTGGTAAAATGGACTCTTTGAAAGTGTTGAATGAAACTCTCCATATCTACCTCCAATGTGCCTATTCTCTCTAGACACTTCTTTTCATGTCCCTTATCAGGCCACAATAGACAATGCCCCATTCTCTGTCCCACATTATTTATCTTCCTTCTTATAAAAACTCCCTGCTTTTATCCATTCCTAACTCCCTTCAAATGAGTAACCCCAACTTATTCCCAAGTTTCAATTTAGATCTTGCTTCCAGAAAGTCATTCCTGAGCCCCACTCTCTTCACAAATAAACAGAAACTAGTCCAATTATTCCACTTAATAGGTAAACCCCTTCCAGGCTGAGAATTCCTAGACTAGAAGAATAAATGTCTGTCACCATCATATCGTCCTCTTACTAGGGTCTAGCACACAGAAGTTTTCAATAAATGTTTGTTGAATGAATGAATGAATGAATGAATGCAATATTAATAAATACCTGCTTTCAATACAAATTCCCTGATTTAAGTCCTGATTGGGGGAATAAGATGTAGAGAAAGTATCCCAAAGACTACATTAATGGAATAGTTAATGAATATGCACAAGACAACTATTGAGTGGAATTATTCATTACAAACAAGGAAGACTCTGAAACTTAAATTCTGGGATTATTATCATTATCACCACACAGTCATCATCATCACTATTATCACCATAATCATCATTGTTATCATTATTAATGCTATTATTATAACAATATATCATAGCAGTTCACATTTATGTATCCTAAATGTATGTGCAGCAATTTGCTAAGTGCTTTATAACTGTTAGCATTTTTTATCTCCCCCCAACCTTAGGAAGTAGATACTGGTCTTATTCCCATTTAGAGATTTAAAAAAAAAAGAAAAGTCAGAAAGGTTGGGTTGCTTGTCAAAAGTCACTATTAAAATGTCACCACTATTACAAAAGAGTCACAATTCACATCCAAGTGGCTGAACTCCAGAGCCTGAATTGTTAGAAACTACATTCTCCCATCTTAGCAAGTCCCACTCCTACCTCCCCTGCAGGACAACCAAACTCCAAGATCCTCCAGTTCCCCAGAGAGCAGCAAAACTAGTTTAAGTCCAATTCTGGCTGAATTCTCGTGTATTTTCCCATCATCTTCTCACTAATAAAGCTTCCCTATCAAGTGGTTCTGATCGCAGCTTCTCTCCACCCAAAGTCTGGGCAACCATTCCTCCCACGGATCCCTATCTGCACTGTCGAGTTTATGCTTTAATATAATTTGGTGTCTCCCACTCCCCCACAGATCCTCCTTTTTCTTCATTTGCTTCCAATAAAGAGACATTATTTGCTTGGGAGATTTCCAGGGTAACATGAATCCATCTTTTGAAAACTAGTCCCTGCATCTGGAAAATTGAATGATGCTTTGGTGTTTGTTTAGCAAGAGAGTCAGTTCTTGGAAACAGTATTGTTATTTTATTATCTTTAATGCTCTTAAGCCATATTAAGCAGATTTAATTTCCAAAGATGTTGTTTCTCACCACCACCCCCTTTTTTAAATGGACAAGTCAGTCTCTACTTTCAAACGGGCTGCCTTCAAATATGCCACTGAGCATTGATCTGGCCACTTAACCAAATTAGCTACATGGTCCATCTGTACCTTCCGGCCCTTCTCCAGCAAAGCAGGTGTGTCCTTTAACATAATGAGAAGTCTTTTTCTTATCAGAACCACTTCTTATTATGACATTAAGTTACTCACACATACCAGAATGCCAAATCCAACATATAAATAAGAAGGCATACTCCCTCACTTCACAGATTGCAGTTCCCTAAGAAAGATATGTCTGATAGCCCCTAATTCATAAACCAGAGAGATTTTTGATCATCCAATGCTTCCTAAACTTTCTATTGTTTGCATCAATAAATGCCATACTGGAGATGCTCATAATGCCAGCATGTAAAAACTTCAATAATCATCTCATCCAGAGAACAAGAGACTGCTCTATTTCTCCAAACCCCAGGTAAGATTTTAAACCTTGAAAAGGCTAAAAAACAGTGCTATATATCAATTCACATGTGCTTTCTGTCCTTGATAAAAGCAAATGAAAATATATTTCAAAGTTTACATCTTTAAAGAATAAAATTTATTGCCATATTGAAAAATTCATGTAGTAAGATCTTAAATCAGACATTGAAACATATGATGATGATCATAGGACTAAGTGATAATTGAGAAGCAGAATAAAAGAATTCCCATTAATTCAGTCACTTGAATTTTTTAAATAAAAACCTAGATTTGTTTGCAGGATGTGTCTTTGGGTAGAAACACAGTTCATTAAAAAGCATGGTAAATGGTAATATGGAATTGAGAGTTTATGGAATTGAGAGTAAACTCATTGGCCATTCTAATAAGCAAAATCTAAGTAATACAAAGGGACTCTAAAATCCAGATCAAAGGATCAAGGTTTTGAAGCTCAGAAAGCACCCAGTGTTATTTCATGTCCTTTGTCCCTCACAGAAGAACAAGATCTCTGTCTTTGGTTGAATTATACAAAGTACCTGGCATGAGATGTACGTAGAAGAGTTCCTTGCTCACATGGTGATGAAGATGACCTTCATGGTTTAAAGAAAGAACTCTGTCTTTTTATTCTATTGAAATCCATATACACCCAATAATTCAATTATACAATTATTGAGTACCAATCAGGAACAATGGGCAATGTTAGATGTATCAAAAAAACTTAGGTGGCTTATAGCAATACAAGTTTCCATTCATTCCTTATGTTAAATAAAAAACATATTTATTAACAACAAAAACACCAAATATTTGTCAAATCTACCATGAATAAAAAATGTCAGAGGAAACGTATATTTCTTTTTTTTTTTTTTTCATGTCTAATCACCTTCAACCGTGATGATTTTGGATTTCCACTTATTGGGGATCCTAGAGGAAGGAAAAGACATGATTCTGACTTTGTGGGCTGCAAAGTTGAATCTTACAGCGAATCTCTTGAGAATATTTAACCAAGAAAATTCTGAATGATTTTAAGATGAATAATAAAAAATAAACAGGTGTAGCACTGATATAAAATTACTGGGGGGAGGGAGGGAGAGATGTGGAAAATATAAGCAAAATTCAACAATAGATAAAGAATGCTCACCAGAGAACTCTTATTATGAAACAGATAAAAAACATGACCAAACATCCTATCAAGAATTCCAAAATAAGAGTGGCACAATCAAGCCTCTGAAGGAACACTACAAAGCAGATATGTAGAACCTAAAGCAATGGATATTGAGACTCTAGGAGAGGAAAATTGAATTGGCAGAGCTCAGTAAGAAATATAAAGAAAATTTTAAAAATCAAAACCATCCAATATTGAAAGAATAAATTGGAAAACAGACATGGCAGAATGTCTACAAGAAAAATGATAGAGTAAGATAAATAAAACATATGGAATAAAGTTTGAGTTTGAAAGAATTACTGACAAAGAAAAAGTATAGATAAAAAGATGAGAAGATATAGCAATTGCATAATTGGAGTCCAAGTCAAGGAAAACAAAGGCAGTAGATGGAAAATATAATTTAAGAGCACATTATTTCAAAAATGGTGACAAATCTACCCTTTAAAGGATTATACAATTCTATAGCCAGGAAAAATTGATACAGGAAGGTAAACCAGGATAATGTCTGGAAAATTATTGAATCTCAAAGCAAAGAAAGAATCCCATGGAGTCAATAATAATGATAATAATAAAAAGATTAAGTAACTTATAAGGTGGAAAATACTGCTCCCAGATTTTTCTACTGCAATATTCACCAACAAGAGTGAGTGGACAAAACCTCAAAAGAAAACAAAAGAACTGTAAACAAATATTGAGCTCTGGTTAATAACAGACATGCCAAAGTATTTGAGAGATAGGTTGCACTGATGGCTATTACTCATCTTTAAATGTATCAAAAAATAAGATGAATTGAAAATTGGGTAGAGTGATGCATAAATGGTAGGTAGTGATAAAGCACAAACAGTAAAATATTAATTGTAAAATCCTAATGGTGAAAATTTAAGCTATTTACTGTAAAATTTCTTTCACTTTTCTCAACATTTGAGTTTTCTAAAAAACTATTAGAAAAAAAAGAAACAATGACACAGAAACCTAAGTAAAATAATTTAGGTTATAAAGATGTGGTTGATATATACGAAACTTTGAAACTTAAACCCAGACAGTTGTTCTCAAGTTCTCACGAACATTTGTGAAAATTGACGAGCAATTAGACGTCTAAAACCCTCAATAATTTGCCCCAAATAGAAACTGTATACATAAGTTTCTCTAGCCATTATGCAAGAAAACTTGAAATTAACACTAAATTAGAAATGCTAAGGCTTCTTCCTTTAGGGAATTTCAAAACTCTCTCTGAGATGCTATGTCAAATAGAAAATACATATCAATAGTACAGAATTTCATAAAATATTGTTTATCAAAACATATGCTAAAAACATTATTGAGAGGAAATTCCTTGGTATTAAATATTTCTATAAATAAGATAAAGAGGGCCTCCCTGGTGGCGCAGCGGTTGAGCGCTGAGCTGTGGAGCTGTCGGCAGGTCTCGATGGGAGTTCAAAGCCCAGCCGGGGAGAATCCCACATGGTGCAGCAGACCTCTCCTGCCTCGCCCGCTGCTCCCCTCAGCAGTGTATTTCTGATCTGCCTGTTCTGCTCCCCACTCTGTCTCTGGTGGACCCTCTCGCAGCCCCACGCCTCTGGCCTGTACCCCAGCTTGTATGTATAAATAAATAAATCTTTAAAAGAGTAATAAATAAATAAATAAATAAATAAATAAATAAATAAGATAAAGAATGAAAACAAAAGAACTTCATATGATTTAAAAAGTTATAAGTAAAACAAATAAATCAAAGGAAAGCAGTATAAGGAATTAGGGAAACATAATCAGAAAGTATAATAAGGAAGTAATGAAAAAATTTTAAAGCAGGTTATTTTTTAATTTGAAGCCTGAAATACTTTTGGTATGCAGAAAAATTGCAGAATTAGTACATAGAAATCCCAAATACATCTATCCATATATCTGCGTATTAAAATATTGTACAACCATAGCACAACTACTAAAACCAGTCAATTAAATGAATACAATATAATTAACTAATCTACAGATTCTATTAAAATATTGTCAATTTTCCCACAAATTTCTTTTTCTGGTCTAGGAGTCATTCCAGGATTCCATATTGTATTTAGTTACTATGTCTCCTTAGTCTCCATTAGTATGTGACAGCTCCTATGTCTTCCCTTAACTTCATGACTTTGACACTTTTGAAAAGTACATACATGTCAGTTATTTTCTGGAATGACCATCAATTTTAATTACTCTGGTATTTTCTTATGATTAGTTTGATGTTTGCAAGAATATCACAAAAGTATATTATATTATAATGTAGCTGATGTCTCATTACTGACATACACATGAGAAGATAGTAAATAATAAAGGAACCATCTTAACTAAATAGGAGAAAAATTAGACTTTAGATAATTCTAGGCATAATGAGCTTTTTTAAAAAGTCAAGTCAATAATTCACACATTATAGCAAGGGAAGTTCCAAATGGATCTATAATTTACTTTTTTAAAATTCATATAATTTCTAGAAGAAAACATGAAAATTCATTTATAAACTTTGGTGAAAAAAGGATTTTCTAATAATTACTCAAAATCCAGAAGCTATAAATATGAAAGTTGTAATTTAAAAACTTTTTTAAATTCTTCTGCATGGGAAAAAAATGAGCCAGAAAAGTGAAAAAAAGGGAATAAATATTATAGTTGATATCACAGACATTGGTTTATATCCTTGATATGTAATAATTCCCAGAGATAAAGATTAATATCTCAATATAGAAAGCATATATGATAATAACAGACAGTTCACATGAAAAGAAATAAAACTCTCTCTTAGGCATATTAAAATAATGTACAACCTACGGCAAGCAGAACTGGAAACCTCCCTAGCCCCAATTCCTGCCTTTTGATTTTTATACTCAGTGTAGTTTCCTCCTCTTGAATATAAGAGGAACCTGTGACTTGCTTCAACAGATTATGGTAAAGGTGACTAGATATACTTCTGTGGTTACATTATGTAATATAACAGAGATAAAGAATGCCTGTGATGTGTTTATCAGTTACAATACATTGGATACAATTAAGGAAAGAACCAGTGAGCTTGAAGACATGTCAATAGACTCTTCCCAAACAGAAAAGCAAAGAAGAAAAAAAAATTGCTGGACTATTACAAAAGGTGTAATTAACATACATGTAATGCAAACATTAGAAGGAAAAGAAAGAAAAAAGGAACTAAATTTTTTAAGCAATAATAACTAACAATTTTCCAAAATCAGTGGCACACATTAAATCACAGACCAAGGAATCTCAGAGAATGCCTGCTAGTAAAAATACCAAAAGTAAACACCTCAGCATATCATATTTAAACAGTACAAAACAAAAGGCAAAGAGAAAATCTTGAAAGAAGTTATAAGGGGAAAAACAGCTTAGCTATAGAGAAAGAAATATAAAAATTATATCAGTCTTCTCTTTGGAAATCATGTAAGCAAGAATGGAGTACAATATTTAAGTGTTGAAAGAAGAAAACCACCGAGTTATCATTCAGTATCCATGAAAATTAACCCTCAAACATGAAGAAGTAAAAAATTCTGAGACAAAAAATACTAAGGAAATTTTTCACCTTAAGACCTGGCTTTCAGAAATGTTCAAGAAGTTCTTCAAAACAAACTTCTGACTACATGAATAAGTTTTAGAGAGTAAATAAAGAAGGTAAAATAAAATATATTCATCTAACAGATAATAGCTTGTTCACACAATAATAGTGATAATATGTTGGATGATTATAGTTTATGGGCAAATGATTTAAAAGACAGTAATGTTATAAGGTATAAGAGATAGGAATTGAGAATTTCGTGTTTTAAGGTAATCATATTACTTAAGAAGTAGTTTAGTATATATATGTATGGGTGTGCACATATACACTTATTTAAATTATATGTAATTAACGTATGCTAATATATAATAGTCTGTGTGCACATATGTATATTACATGTGCTCATGGTATAGTGTCCATACACTATAAGCATAAATTAATTGTATGCTGCTAAGTCCAGGGAAACCACCGAAAGAATTTTAAACACAAATATAATAGAAATACCAAGAAAGGAGAGGAAAATCATCATATAAAATGCTTAATTAAAGCTAGTTAAGGCAGAAAAGGAATGAAGACAAGAGATACAGAGCAAAGGCAATGACTATGACCAATTTCAAATATGATAGACATTAATTGACATTATTCCAACTATATCAATAGTCACTTTAAATGTGAATGGTGTAAATACTCCAAATAAAAGACAGAGTGTGTGAGATGTGAGATTTGACCAAAAAAAAAAAAAAAAGGCTAAAGTTTTTTTTACAAGAAACAAGAAATCCACTTTAACATAAAGACCGGTCAAGAGTAATGAGGTGGAAAAAGACATCCCAGGCTAACACTAAGCAAAAGAAAGTAGACAACCACACTTATTTCAGAAAAAGCAGGCTTCAGAATAAGGAATATTGACAAGGATAAGGAGAGGAGGAGTATCAGATAATGATAAAGGGGTCAATACTCCAAAAAAGACATAAAATCCTTAGTATGTATAGGCCTAACAACAGACTATCAAAATATGTGAGGTGAAAAACTGGTAGCACTGAAAGGAGAAATAAAAACACCCACTATTATATGTGGAGTCTTCAACACCTCTCTCAGTAATTGATTATCCAGCAGGATGGATATCTGTGAGGGTTCAGCTGAATTGAACAGGACCATCAATCAACTGGATCTAATTGACATTTATAAAATACTTCACCCAACAACAGCAGAATGAACATTCTTCTCAAGTTCACATACAATATTCACCAAGATAGACAGATTACAGGTTAGTAAATACAAATTAGCAAACTTAAAAGAAAAGAATTTAAACAAAGTCTGCTGTCAGACCATAAAGGACTGAGATTAAACTAGATTAATTAACTAGAAATCAAAAACAGTAAGATATCTGGGAAATCACAAAATATTTGGAGATTAAACAACACATTGGTCAAACAGGAAGTATCAAAAGAAATTTTTAAATATTTGGAATTAAATGAAAATTCAATTTATCAAAATTTGTGGGATGCACTGAAATCAATGCTTACAGGGAAACTTATAAAATTGAATGAATAGATCTAAAATAAATAATGTAAACTTCTATTTTAGGAAACTATTAAAAAAGCAAATTAAACACAAGTGAAATAGAAGTAAAGAAATATTAAAAATAGAGAAGAAATCAATGAAATTATAAATAGAGAAACAGTACTATCAATGAAACCAAAAACTGGCTCTTTGAGAAGATCAATAAAATTCATAAATCTTTGTCTAAGCAACCCAAGGTGAAAAAAGGAACACAAATTGTTATCAGAAACGAGAACTGGATCATCACTATTGATCCCATGAATACTAAAAGGATAATAAAGGAATATAATTCTCTGCTCACAATTGATAACTTAGATGAAATTGACCTTGAAAGACATACTCTATGAAAATCAATAAATAACCTTCCCAAACATATAGTATCAGGCCCAGGTGGTTTCACTGGTAAAATCTACCAAATATTTAAGGAAGAAATTATAGTAATTCTCAAAAACTCTCCAAAATAGAAGCAGAAGGATACTTCCTAACTCATGCTATGAAGACAAGATTAGCCTAATACTGACATTAGGCAAAGATATTACAAGAATCCAAAATTATAGATCAGTATCTCTCATGATCATAAATACAAAAATTCTTCACAAAATACTGGCAAAGAGAATTTTACAATGTAGAATTGTTCACCATGATCAAGTAGGATTTATTCCAGATATGTAATGCTGATTCAATATTATAAAATCAATTAATATAATCCATTTCATCAACAGATTAAAGGAGAAAAATTGTAGTAATACATGCAGAAAAAATAATTTACAAAATCCAGAACCTATTCATTTAATCACACTCAACAAGCTAGGAATAGAGCAAAACTTCTCTAGCTTAATAAAGACCATTTACAAAATGCATACAGCTAACATCATATACAATGTGAACTTCTACTCCCCCCTAAGAATGGGAACAAGGCAATGATGTCCCTCTCACCACTGCTTTTCAGCATCTAATTGGAAGTCATAGATAATGCAATAAGACAAGAAAAGGAAATAAAAGGTATACAAATTAAGAAGAAAGAAATAAAACTGTCTTCAAACACACATTAATGATTATTTGTGTAGAAAATCCCAAAGAATCAACAGGAAAACTCCTAGAACACATAAGCAATTATATACGAAAGTTGCAGAATACATAGTTAATATACCAAAGTCAATCACTTCCCTATATATCAGCAATTGAAAGTTTAAAATAAATCAATATAATTTACATTAGTACTATACCGAAAGAAAATACATAGGTATAAATCTAACAAAATAAGAAAAAGTTCTAAATAAGGAAAACTAAAACTGTGAAGAAAGACATCAAATATCTATATAACTGTACAGAAACTTGATATTCATATATAGGAAGATTCAATATTGTTAAAATGTTAATACTTCTCAAATCGATCTCAAGATTCAATGCAATCCCAACAAAATCCTAGCAATTATTTCATCAATATCAGTAAAGTGAGCCTACAGTTTATACATTAAAGAGAAAAAAAACACAGAATAGTCAACACAACACTAAAGAGTCAGAGGACCACAATCCCTGAATTCAAAACTATGAACTACAATAACCAAGTTACTGTGGTATTGGTGAAAGAATAGATAAATAGATCATGGAACAGAAAAGAGTGGGAATGGATTCATGTAAACACAGTCAAGGGAACTTTGACAAAGGAGCAGAGGCATGTCAATAATGACAGGATATTCAAATGTGATTGAAACAATCAGACTTTTACGTTCCAAAAAAAATGTAGCTAAGCACAGATCTTATGCCTGTCACAAAAATAAACTCAAAATGGATCATAAACCTAAATGCAAAAATTATAAAACTTTCAGAAGATAACAAAGGGAGAATATTTAGGTGACCTTGGGTTTGATGATAAATTTTTTGATACAACACCAAAAGCACAATCCATGAAATAAAAAAGTGATAACCTGCCAGGGGGAATGAAGGGATAGCTAGTTGGAACACAGGGGCTTTTTAGGGCAAGTAAACTATTCTATATGCTACTGTAAGAGTGGACGCATGGCATTATGCACTTGTTAAAACTCATAGAAATGAACAACACAGAGTGAACTCTAATGCAAAAGATGGTGTTTGTTGATAATAACATATCAGTATCAGTTCATTAACTGTAGCAAATATACCACTAATGCAAGATGTTAAGAATAGAGAAAGGGAGGCATCCTTGGTAGCACAGGGGCACTATGAAGCTATGGGCAATCACTGCAGTAGGAATTCTATTAACAGATCTCTCCTTGCCCATTGCTCCCCTTAGCAGTGTATTTCAGTCATCTGCCTGTTCTGCTCCCCATTCTGTCTCTGGTGAATCCTCTCACCCCCCTCACCCCTCTGGCCTACACGCCAGGTCTTGTATGCATAAATAAATAAATCTTTTAAAAAATAGGGAAAGTGGTGTGGAAGGGCAGAGGGTTATATGGGAGTCCTTTCCTCTTTGTAGTTCTGTAGTTTCCACTCAAATGTTCTGTAAACCTAAAGCAGTTCTAAAAAATAAAGTCTTATTCTTCACATTTTTTTTTAAAGAAATGAGAAAGGTGTCTGGTTATTTATATAGAAAGATGTAAGCAGATGGATGGGTAAGAGAAAACAGCAAGAACAGAGTGATCAATAAAGTATGTGGTCTTTTATGTAAAAATGGAGTGAAAATAAAAAAGGATGTCTGTTTGTCTGTCTTGTCTTAAAAGCTTCGGAAGAATACCTAAAAACAAATGGCAGTGGTTGCCCATAGGGTTGGCAGTAGACCTGGCTGAGTAAGGGATAGCCAGAAGAAAGTGAATGGTGATGGTAAGATTATCTTATGGCTTTTTTTTTTTTTAAGAAACATTGATTTAAATTATATTTTACAAAAATAACCACCACAGAAGATTTGTGTGAGCTCTAGGGGAAACCTAAATTTGAATGTCCTAGAACTAATATTTTCTTGTAGTATTGTCAATAACCCTCTAGAATTTACCCTATAGAATTCTTCCATGAGTACATGTTGTGGTCAACTGCACAAAAAAGATATTTACTGCCACATTATTTTGAACTAGCCAAAATTTTGAGAACATCTAAATATGTATCAACAAGAAGAAACAGTTAAGAGAATACTAGGACTCACAAGGCAACATTTAAAAAAGAACAAAGTGGACTTGTATGCATTGATGTGGAAAATGTCTGTTCTGTACTGTTAAGGAAAAAAATAAAGTTGCAGAAAAATGTGGACAGCAAACTTTAAAGTATAATAGAATTCTGTTTGCAAATGCAATAAAGAAAGATCTGGAAGGATATACAACAAACTGAAAACAGTGCTTACCTCAGGGGAGGTATGTGGGATTTTAAAGGTAGGAGGGGAGAGGTTTACTTTTTACTCTTTCTACTTCCTATTGCTTAATTTTTTTCCTGCAACTATGATGTATTGTTTTTTACACATGAATAAAAATATAAAGATTTTTTAAAACCCAGAGGAGTGTCCTTGTTGAGAAGCAGCGGCCTTCTCGGGGCTGTTTGCCATTACTTCTGTTCATTTCTCTCATACCAGGAAGGGCTAAAGGAACCTCAGTGTTCTCCATAGCATTGTTAACCGGGGCACTGAATCTAACTTGCCATACCCTGTAATTGGATCCTTCCAGTAAAGCTGCCTCAATAAAATGTCCCAAGTGCCTCAGCCAAGTGTTTAGGAGGCACATAGGACCCTGGTGGCAGCTTTGGGGGTGGGGATGAGGGCCTGGGCCTGGGGCCTGGGTCTAAAATGCTGTAGGAGGCATGCATTAAAGTCCTAGCAAGCTTAACTAGCACCAGAGGAGCACGTCTGCATTTTCCATGCAGGCTTAGAGACTTGTTTGCAAGGCTCAGGATCCCTGGTGAGCTGTTTTCTGCGGCTTCAGTTACAGCACAATTGCAAAAGTATTAATGCAATGAGACTTTTGTATAACTGCATTAGGAAGGGGGGAAATTAACTCTGTGGTTTCTCCAGCAGGCATTCACAACTGCTAATAATGAATATAGCTCAAGAATGAAGTGATTGTTGATAATTATCCCTTAAATCCCATCTTGTGTGATAGGAAAATTGATAGGCAGAGAAAGACCTATGAGTTTGCTTGGTCTAGAAGTACTATCTAGGCTCCATTCAAATGGCCTTTCCTTTTATTGTTTCATCTCCCAGGGGCCCTGAATTCCCTTGTGATCTGGAGAATAAACTCTCTATCATGGTCATTTTTGTTTTAAGATTTCAAAGCCAAGAGCTGAATCCAGATGTGGCCTTTTAAGTCACGCCAGCCTGGAGTCCCAGATTGTTTGTGCTTTAACATTGCCTGCCTCACCTCCCCTCATCCTGGACTGGGGTCTTCCAGGATGAAATTACACAGAGATGTCAGCACAGAATTGGCACCTGAACTCAGACCTCTAGTATTTTCCACCAAATGATGAAGTCATGGGTTCATTCCTACCTTCATTCTTTTCTTTATTCAACAAATACATTTCTGAGTCTCTATTATAGGAAGTAAGAAAGCATTATAGTTAAAGGTGCCCACTTCAGAACTAAAATTTTGTAGGTTTTCACCTCAGCTCCAACACTGTTTAGCCAGGGTACCTTTATCAATTAATACAGCTTCTCTGTTCTCTGTTTCCCCATATTATACGGGAATAATGACGGATCCTATTTTATAAGGTTTTGAAGAAGGCTACAGAATTTAGTACAGGTAAGGGGCTTAAGCAATCATATAAATAGGCCATTTTATGAAAATGTTAGCTACTACCGTTGCTATTCTTATTATCACATCTATCATTATGTTCCAAGCACAGTGCTTTGAACTTAGAATACAATGATGGGAAAAAAAAAAAAACATTCAGGGACCTGCTTACATACAATTTATAGATTAGGAGGTCCTAAATAGTAATCATATATGGGAAAACACAATAACAAATGAGAGGTGGTGCTTCAAAACTGTGACTGGTGCTTCAAAAGAGAAGAATATGATGCTTTCGTGTGGAGTGGTTGAGAAATATAGGCAGAAAGAGCTGGGAATTAACCTAGTCAGGATCGTCAGGCAAGGCGTAACTATGGTCATGATGCAGTTCGGAAGTGTAAAGAAGGAATTAACTGGGCAAAATGGGAAACAAAGTCTTTAAATGAAATAAAAGAAAGTGCAAAGGCCCTGTGACTGCTGAAGCACAGTCCACGTGAAACTACAAAAATGCCTGAGTAGGTGGAGCACAGGTATCAAAGGAAGGGCATGATAAGCCTGAATCCCAGTGAGTGTCACATCTCTTGGGGCCATAGGACTACTTTAATGAGTTTGCCCTTATCTTAGTTGTAACAGGTAGTCATTGAAGAGTCTGAAGCAAGACCATACCACAACCAAATTTCCATTTTGAATACATAAGCCTGGCTGCCAAATGAAGAATAGATTGAAGGAATTTTCCTTTCTCAATATCCAATGTCTGTCTTTGTTGAACCTCCCTTTGTGGCAAATAAATGAAAGCTCAGGCATCCCGGGAAGATGTCAGCGATTTTCATAAGAGTTGGACTGAAAGAGTTGTAGTGAGGTTGCAGCTGGTGAGTGGGATAGGAGAATGCCAGTTTAGCCAATGTGCCATCTTAGAGGATGGCACACCCAATCTTCCTTCTCTAAATGGTCACCCTACCGAATAGCAATAGGAGACATTTGTTGAGACAGAATCTGGATAGTTAAGCAAAAGGAGAATTTGTTAGGGTCTCCCTGGTGGCGCAGCGGGTTTAGCGCTGTGCTGTGGAGCTGCTGGCAGCAGCGACGTGAGTTTGACGCCCGGCTGGGGAGATTCCCACATGGCGCAGCAGAACTCTCCTGCCTTGCCCACTGCTCCTTTCAGCAGTGTGCTTCAGTCGATCTGCCTGTTCTGCTCCCCACTCTGTCTCTGGTGAACCCTCTCACTGCTCTATGCCTCTGGCTTGTACCCCAGCTTGTATGCATAAATAAATAAATCTTAAAAAAAAATTTCCATTCTGCTTGCTGGGGTTAAGCATCCTTCCATCGCTCCGAGTTTTAAAGACAGTAAGTACCCGCCACTTTCAGGGATTTGTGGTGGAGAAAGAGTGCAATGAATTTGCATACAAGAGAGCTGGATTCTGGCTCCCACTCACGATGGCCTTTTAAATAAGTCTCTTTTCCTCAGCACCCTCATCCATGAAATGAGGGCAGCAACAACAGTTATCTCATAGATTAAGAGACAATCGAAAGAAATAGTAAATGAGAAAGCACTTTCAAACTAGTGATTCTCAACCTGGGTCAAGTTCAGAATCTCCTGTCAGATGTCTTTCCCAGACATGCTGAATCAGAATTGTCAGTCTACACGGTAGATCCCAGGAAACTGTATTTCTAAGAATTTTCAATGTGATTTCAATGTGCAGCCAAGGTTGAAAACCACGATAAAGCTACTCTTGAGGAAAGACACACTTCTGTCCAGCTATGCTGGCCCTTCTTTGGTCCAGCTTCTACTTCTCACCCTCATTCTGATTTCTGTTCCTAGGCCTTTCCAAACTCCCTTCTACTGAGACTGCTAGAAGGTCATCAGTCATGGCAAATCAGACAAGTCAATCCTTTCATTGGAGTATTCTCAAGTGTCTCTCATTGTTCTCAGGATAAGAGACCAGACCATGACCTAAGGCACGATATGATCTGTTATACTGACATTAACCTCAAATACCCTTCTGCTCCCACTTTCCTTCTCTCACTAGACCCTGGCCCACTATGCTTCCTGGTTTTCTGACATAGCACGTTCCATCTCCATAGGGCCCTTGCAGTTGCTAGTCCTCCCGTACTGAATATTTGGCTCTATATCTTTGAATGGCTTACTTGTTCTTAATATTCCAGCCACAGAGAGACCTTCCGGAACATCCAATCTCAATTACTCCCTCCCTACCTTTCACCCTCCACCACAGCACCTGATTTATTTTCTTCAAGTCACTTATCAGTCTCTGAAATGACTCATTTATTTGTTTTCTTCTAGCCCTCTTTCCTGGCTAGCCAGTAAGCTCTGTAAGAAAGGGGCACAGCAATTCTAGGGGATGACAGTGGATTGCCAAGTACTTGGTAAAATAATTCAGGGGATGAAGAAGTAAATGTACATTTCATTATCTAAGGTAGAGGGGGCTCACTTTTCCCCACCTTCTAATACTTCAGTCAAGCTATGAAATGACCAGAATTTTTGCTTTGATTCACCTCTCAGTTGCTGAATTTCAGTTCCCAAAATTCACAGTCAAGTACTACCAGGTGACCAGAGGCTCAGAAAGGTATCATAAATTGCTTAATACATTTTCTTCTGGGGCTTGGGCAATGAACTTGATATTTACTGTTTGGCAGAGACTTTCTGTATTTCTTTGTTGGTAGGTGTAAGTTGATTTTTGCAGCCCCAAACACCTCTTTCTGGCTGGCTTCCCCACTTTCCCCCCTTTTACTAGCATACCCTAGAGTAGTATAACCAAGCTGAGGTGAGTTATGTGCAGGGAAATGGGCCTTAATGAACAGAAAATCCATGGAATTCATTTGATGTTAGCACATTAACACTCTCTTTGCCAAGTCTTCCAAATTTCAACTTTATCCCACACAAAAAAAAAATACCAACAGTAGAGGAGGGTAAATCTCTGTCAAGACTATGACCTTAGAATTACATAAGCAATTCAATACATTTTTTTAATGAAATATGTTCAAAAGCATTCAACCATCATCAACAAACACCAGACCCAAATGTCAACAAGTCTCATTGGTGCAGTATACTAGGTAGGAGCCTGGGACATGACGTCAGTCATACTTGGTGCTATGGCTTATGGCTGTGAATCTGGGACAAGGAACTTAGCATCTCTGAATCTCAGAGCCTTCATCTGTAAAATAAGGGCAACAACGGTACCTGCATCATATTGCTAGCTATTGTGAGGATGAAATGAAATAGATATATGGCAGGAGCTAAGCACAGAACTGGCACAGAGTAACCATTATGTGCACCTTGGCTGCAAACTGAATGATTGGCATTCCACCTTCCCCACATAGTCTCTATTTCCCACAATGCCCCCCTACACTATGCCCTACACTCCTGCCCTTCTAGAATGCTGAATAGTGGAATCAATTTGGACAGAAAGATTGATGCAGCTGTGGTGTGTCCCAGTCTTCCTGAGTTTTATCTCCTGAAAAGCCAGCACACACTCCTAAAAGTGTGGGATACCAGACATCACTATGCCCTAGTATCACCTATGCCCCAGTATACTACAAGTTGCAGTCTCTTGGCCACTAAGTAGAGATAACAATATATCTGGGGAGGCTGAAAGTGGGGCCGAATTATTCTTGACAGCCTGGTGTTTTGGCCAGGTCCTAGACAGATTCCATTAAATAGGACTTGGATCCTGCCTCCATGGATTTCACAGATTCACTTCAAGTCTCAAACCTGCCACTCACTCGTGGTAATATGGGCAAGTCATTCATTGTGTGGAGCCTCCACTGTCTCTTTGGTAAATTGTAGAAACTGATGTCTGGCATCCCAAACTCTTAGGGTTGAAACGGGACTTAAATCAGATGAAGTATCTCTAATGACCAAAATTCAACCCTGGCCAATTTCAGAGTAAAGGTACTTTCAGAAGATTGTCGGTAACTCAAAGTGTCAGCCCCCAAACCAGGAAAACAAGCCATATCCAAGGGACCCGTGGCTACGTGCAAAGTGGGGGAGGACATGGACACAGTAGGTATCAGAGCCATAGCCATGGAAGGTTACAGCTACTGTCACAAGGTGCCACCATCAGGGAAAAGTGCCTCCAAATTTACATCCCCAGCATACCAAAGGCCTAGGCAGGAATATGCACTTGACAGTGTCTAGACATCAACCTATTCTCTAGCCACCAGAAGGAAATTCAGATCTCACCAGCTTCCGATGTGAGGAGCAGAGCATTACCTTCCCCAGGAGACTCTGCATCATCCCAAAAGTCAATTCCCCACTGACACCAATGAAAGTCCTTGCACTGAGTGGATGGGCCTGTCTTTCTGAACCATGCTGACTGGACAGAGTTCAACTGCCTCTGAGAGAAGCTGACTGGGACAACAGACCAAAGGAGCACATTCATTGTGCTTTAAAAGAAAGAAGGATGAACTAGCCATACATAAAAGAGATTTACCGTAAGAACCCGTGGGCATTTCCTAGAAAAACTCCCATAGTTTCATGCTGTGAGGACAAGGCATTTGTGTAACTTCTAGAGGGGAAATGGCTCTTTGCTTTATCCACCAATATCAACCTGTCATCTCATTTCTATTGATCAGCACTTCAAGGCTGAAGGCATGTTAGCAGGAAGTTGGTTCCTTCAAGATGGGTCCTGACCTGAAAATCCTCTATCCCAGCATCAGATACTTTCTGAAGACCCTGGAAAATTCTCCAATCAATGATTTTTTCTCACTATTTCTTCTTTTGCCTCAGGTAAATAAAACAAAACAAAACTGAACTACATGTATGAATTGAGGAAGTGAAGGTATTATTGCTGGGAAGTGTCTTAAAGGTTACTTCACTCAGTAAATATACTTGTTATGCAGTGCCAGAGATTTTTTGAGGGGACGCCAGGAGAGGAGCAAAGCAATAGCTCGCTTTGGAACCTGAAGTCTTACTAGGAGGTGCTCACCACCTGGCACCCTGCCAAAGCATGTGCTCTCCTCACCATCTCAATTGTACCTATGCCGAGTACCCCTTTATAATAAGCAGCCTAGAAAGTGCTGTCATTTACTACACATACACAGGGCTCCCCAGAGCTTGGAAACTCTCTTGCAACTGTCTCCTTGATAGGCATCTAAGAAACAAATGAGGAGAAAGGATGTCTAAAGGCTCCATTAACATTGTTAGGTTAGAAACGTTGACAATAAGTCGATTCTTTTTGACATGACTGTCCTGGTAATAAAGGGACATTTCTACATGACTCTTCCTAATGTAAGATAAGATATGGATGGCCTCTGATTTTTCTGACACATGTCCAGTATATCAAAGGGGTGGGAACTGGTGTAAGAAAATAGGTTGTTTCAGTGACACATTAATAGGAGCCTTGGTTGGGAGAATAATGATAATGCTACCTTGCACTTGAGCGTCTGGCAGCTCACCTGGGAATGAATGCTGGAATCCTACCAAGGGGCTGGAAGCCTCAGGGGCCTCCACCTCACATCCAGCTGGAGTTCCCACATTTGCCCATAATCCTAGAAAACCACAGGGAGGAGAGCAATCACTGCTGCTCCGGAATGTCACTTTTCATCTCCTCTGGCTGGGCTGAGGTGAGAGTAATTAGATGCACTCGGTTCTGACTTGTCAAAAAAAAAAAAAAAAAAACAAAACAAAACCAGAACAACCTTGAATCTGTAAGGCTGGTAGCAGACAGGAATGAAGCATGTGTGAAATAGGCTGCTGGGTCAGAGCAAGCTGATCCATTGGAAGGCAACAGAACAGAGGCTCAGGAAGGAGTGGTTAAATCAACTCTTTCAGCCTCTCATTTTCTCTCCCCAGACACTGAGGCCTGCCCTGCATGGCTCACAGAATTCTTAGTGGGGTCACACTGCTGACTCAAACCCAAGCCAACAAACCCAGTCTCTTCTCCCAGCTCTCCTTATCCTGCCCTAGTTCTTCTTTTCCCATAGCATTCACCACCTCAAGATAAGTTATGATGATGTCATCTGAGGTTTAGGTAGGCCTCATTGTGCGAATCTTTTTTTTTTTAAAGATTTATTTATTTATGCATACAAGCTGGGGTACAGACCAGAGGCATGGGGAGGCGAGAGGGTTCATCAGAGACAGAGCAGGGAGCAGAACAGGCAGATTGACCGAAGTACACTGCTGAGGGGAGCAGCGGGCGAGGTAGGAGAGGTCTGCTGCGCCATGTGGGAATCTCCCCGGCTGGGCATCGAACTCACGTTGCCGCTGACGACAGCTCCACAGTGCAGCGCTTAACTGCTGCACCACCAGGGAGGGCCCCTCATTGTGCGAATCTTGAATTGTCTGTCCCAAGTGCCTCAAATAGTGCTGGCACAGAGTAGGAACTCCAGAAAAAGTTGCTGAATAAGTGGCTAAACTATGGGGTGACAGAGGCTAGACTTTGAGTGGTATATATAATACAGTATTTACAGAGGCTAATTTATAAGGCTGTCCACCTGAAACTTACATAATATCATTTACAATGTGACTCCAATAAAAACTTTTTTAAATTGCTAAACTCTAGTAAGGATTGATGTTTATCAAATCCTTATGATACATAACCCAGGAGCAAAGCTATTTAGCTGTTTTACCTCATTAGTCCTCACACTTGGAGCACCTACTGTGATTATCATGCCTGTTTTACAGATGAGGAAACTGAAACAGAGAGCAGTTGAGAACTCCCTCTAGATTACACAGTCAGGACAAGTCAATGCTGGGCAGTGGACCCAGATTTTTCAGATTCTGAACTGACCCTTCTATGGTACCATCTCCTTTCCATTCTTTCTTTTTATTCACTCACTTTTCCTCTAACACATACTGATAAGAGGAAAAACTAAAGAAAGGGAAGAAGTCAATTTTTTCAAGGGATATGGAAAGCAGAGAAAGTGGGGCATTACAGACAACCTGTAGCACTTTCAGCCAATCTCCCTTTGCCCCTATAACACACACCGCTATTGAAGCAGTGGGACATTCATGTGAACACAAACATGTGTATTGGGCCATTCTTTTCTCAGTTAGTCTCAGTTAGTCTGAAAATATGAAGTAATCCTTCTTAGTGAACAGCCAACCCAACCCATCAGTGACCTGGGAGCTGCCTCTCCTCCTCATGGGGCTCCTGTTCAGTTTGTTCCACCTTGAGCCTCCCAAGGGAGATGGTGCCAGATGGTTAACTTACTACAAGTTCCACCACTGAAGTGTGGAGCTGTTGCCAAACCATCCTCATTTGAGCCCAAGGTGATCCTGAATGATCCTGGGTGCCCCCAAAGGGTGAGGCATGAGAGGAGAGTACAATTCATTCACAAAGTCTCTGCTTCTGTCTGTTTCACACCTTGAGTTTCTGAGCTGCATTTGTTTCTAGGGATCCATCAACAAGGAAAAAGGATGAAATCAGCTGATAGAGGAGCATAATTTGCTAGCAAGAGCCCTTGGCTTATAATAAGGTCACCAGGTCCAGATTCTCCACCTGCCATGGCCTGAGGCAAATCACTTAACCCCTCTGGGACTCAGTTTCCTGAACTGGAAATTGAGGGAATTTTGTGCTCATAATGGTTAATTAGTTGTGACAAATGATCACAGTCACAGAAAACTGTGGGGCATACAGGAACTCTGTAAATCTTGGCGATTTCCCCATGTATTCAAAACTATTAAAAAATCTGAAAGTTTATTAAAATTTTTTCAAGGAATTTCTAAGGCCTATTCCCTTTTAAAAGTATGCATTCAACAACAACCTTTAAAGAAAATCACCTTGGCAACTACCATTCATAGACTTGTAGCCATACTGGAAATTCAGAGGAAAAGAGTCATTAAATTTATCTGGATCCTAGAGTCACCCACATTGGATGTCTTCTGTTGTGGACTCGGGTTTCTTCAGGCACTCTTATTTCCTTCATTTTCTTGTACTACTGGTCTTCTGTCTTCCCAGCTTCTATTCCTTACCTCCTTACCTCTCTCTATAATAGTGCACTTTATATACACTGATTACATCGGCTTACAATGTGAACTCTAACTTTACATAGGTCGATGGTAGAGATGTACAGACGCAGTTATAAACATAGATCTATGCATAAACATATGGATGTGTATATTCACATGTACACATTATAAATGTATACACATATATACTTGATATTGTTCTCTAGGTGGCGCAGCAGTTAAGCGCTGCGTTGTGGTGCTGTCAGCAGTGACGACGTGTTTTCGATGCCCGGCCAGGGAGATTCCCACATGGTGCAGCAGACCTCTCCTGCCTTGCCCACTGCTCCCCTCAGCAGTGTGTTTCCGTCTATCTGCCTGTTCTGCTCCCTGCTCTCTCTCTGGTGAACCCTCTCACCACCCCACGCCTCCGGCCTATACCCCAGCTTGTATGCATAAATAAATCTTAAAAAAAAAAGATATCATTCTCTCTCTCTCTTTCTCTCTCTCTCTCTCTCACTCTCTTTCTCATTTTACTGTCCTAATGTAATAACCCCCTCCAGTCCTGTTAGTACAAAATGAAACATATATAGTTGAGCAAGTTCAAAAAGAGGACTCTCGGTTATCAAATATAAACTTTTCCATATCAAGTCTCAGCCTTAGGGGTTCACCAACATCTCCTATGTTATTTTCAAATCCCTCATCAGTGTATGACTGTCTTTTGCTAGTGACACATTTAAGTTCTTATACAAAATATTGCCACCAATCACAAACAACTTTAGTATACATATTTGAGTTTTGAAGGCACAGGGTGACAAGGGGTGGGTATCCCTGGTACTTCATTTCCGTGGATGAAATGGGTGGGTATTTGCTAGTTGGGTGGGTGGAAGCTAGTTCCTGCTCCCCTTCCTGACCCCAGATTCCTAAAGGATAGTTAATGACAATGTACAGGCTTCCAAAATCCCCACAACACAATCAATTCTGTGGGTCTGAGGCCAATCTATAAATTGGGTGTTTGGAACCAAATTGCACATCTCTTGCTGACAACAGTGGCCCTAATGAAATTGTAGCTACTTGACCTGCTTACTTGAAAGGCCTTTAGGAAAAAGAAAATCCATTAATCAATTTGTTTCTTCAGGCAACTTAGCAACAGGGATCCCATGGTGGATTGGGTGCTTTTGCTAATAAGCAACTTGGATTGAATAGTTAGTTGCATCAACTTAATTTAACTTTTAGCCTATTGATTTTCGTTAGGAAGATTCAAGGCAACTTTCCCACCTGTATCTGAAAAATATACAGCTACGTTTTCCCTTTTGGGGACATGCTATATTTCATAACTGTCCCAATAGAATATCTCCCTCCAGAACCCAACACAACATGAGCAAATTTGTGAAAATCGTGTCTGGTGCCCAGAACTCAGACTTAAGAAATCAAGACAGATTAATGTCTAAGCCCCATACATCAAAGATCGATACCCAACTCAAAAAAAAAATCATACCTATTACAAAGCTTTCTCATTGTATCTTCTGTATATCTCTACTGTATCCCTCTACCACCCAGGGATATTGTGGCTGAGCTTTTATTTTTTCATTCATTCATTCATTAATTCATTCACTTGTTCTACAAATATTTATTAAGCATAAACTATATCTAGGAACTGTCTAGGTGCTAGCCTAGATGCTGGGGATAGTTTAGTAAATCAAAGAGCCTTGTGTAACTTATTTACTAGTGGTGAAGACAGAGAATTAACAGTAAGTTAATGCATAGTTGCCCTACCATATACATGTGGTAAATACTATGATGGAAACATAAAAGAAAAGAAAGAAAAACCGTAACAGAGTAACGGGTAAATCATTCAAATATAAGGGTCAGGAAGGAACAATAAAAGCTAATATTCATTGAGCGCAACTCTTAATACTTCACATATATTTTCTCAGTTAAATCTCCTAACAATGCTATGGGCTAGATATCCTGACAACCTACATTTTTAAAGTGAGGAAACTGATTAGCAGAGAAGTTAAGGAATTTGCCCAAAGCCAATAGCTAGCAATTAGCAGATTCAAATATTGATGCTGACAGCCTTGCTCCAGAGGCCACACTCCACCACACCACCCTGATTCTTCAGAGAGACACTGTTTATGATGACACCTGAAAGGTTGAAGTGAATCACAACACAAGGAGCAGGGGCAGGACCCTGAGTTTGGGTGGTAGAGATCCAGAAGCCAAAAAGCTGCAGTATAAAAGGTAAGTGATGAACTTTACTTTCTGCTTGTGTAGCATTGGAAACATTTAAAAAAAAAATGTCAGTCTTTTTTAATGAGATACTCGTAAACATATATAAATATATGTTTGGGCTAATTGCTAGAAATTGAAATCTATTGTCAATGGTCTGATTAACCCACTGATAGCAGATAGCTAGTAAAGGACCCAAAATCTTTTCTGTACTTACAAAGACCCCTTTCCCTCTGCACACCCAGCCATTCAACAGTATGGTTGGCTCTTGCAAGCCTTTATTCTCCATGACACCAAACAAACTTCTTTTTTTTTTTTCTAAAGATTTTTTTATTTATACATACAAGCTGGGGTACAGGCCAGAGGTGTGGGGAGGCAAGAGGGTTCACCAGTGACAGAGTGGGGAGCAGAACAGGCAGATCAGAAACACACTGCTGAGGGGAGCAGCGGGCGAGGCAGGGGAGGTCTGCCGCGCCACATGGGATTCTCCCCCACTGGGCAGAGAACTCTCATCGCTGCTGCCGACAGCTCCACAGCACAGTGCTTAACTGCTGCACCACCAGGGAGGCCCCAAACAAACTTCTTGAGGTCAAGTCTCCATCATGCTCCTCACTGTGATCTGAGCCCTAGCACAGTGCCTGGCACAAAGTAGGAGCTGATAGAGGTGGTGTAAATGATGACTGACCGACTGACTGAATGAATGAATGAATGAACGAATGAAAACTAATGTTTGTCTGTACCATACAGTCAGCAAACATCAAGAAAGTTAGAAGAGAAGATAAGGACGGCCTTATTTATATCTGAATGATGGGGGCGAGGGGATCTTGGGCAGAGACACCAGCTGGAGGGGGTGGGGGTGAAATATGTAAAAAGTTCAGAGTAAATCTCCCCACACATAACCATGAGATGGAATTACTGAATACAAGTGCCCTTGGTTCTTGATTTCCCTCTGCCCAGCGAGCACCGTTAGGCTGAGGAGGTTCCACTGGGAGAAAACTGCAGAAGTGTGATATTTCAGAGCAGGAGGAAGGCAGGGCTCTGTCAGGATACTGGGCCTCTATTTATTCCACTCCGTATGCCAGGCTCTGAGCCTTCTCGGCTGATTCCCATTTGTCTTTCTCCTGTGGAAGATTCCAGATTTACTGTGCCATCTGTTGAGGAGCACAGGCCCAGGACGTCATGGTTCAGCCTGCAGCCCTTCTGCCGCCCAAGGTGGGGAGGCGGCCCTCAGCACAGCGGCTGGTGCCAGGCTCGTGACTTCCCTGCCCGAGCCAGGCTGAGTGATGGATTAGGGCCCCGACCGGGCCACCTCCTCTTATTTCTGCATCTGGATTGGTGGCGCAGGTGTGATTTCTGGTCCCCTGGTTTGTCTGCACCTTTCGTGCTCTCTCCATAGCTCATGCTGCTGAAAATGGTCTCCTGGCTTGGATCTGGGCTCCCTGGGCCTTTGCTCGTCCGCTCTGTACATTAACTTCTCTCTGTTTTGGCATTTTCGGCAAGTGCCTTTGCCAGGGCTCTAGGGGGTGGTCGCTGAACTCTGACTCTGACGAAGGAAATAGACTGCCACAAAATTATTAGTCATTCAAACATCAAAGGGCACAATGCTTGAACACTTGGATGATGTTTTGGAGGATCTGGGGTGTCTATCCATTTGTTCCTGGTTACCCAGGAAAGCCTCTTTATTTCCACAGCAAAGTTATCTGTCTGGTATTGACACACATAAAAATGCACCCTGGCTCCTGTTGCCTGTCAGGCGCCAGTGCAATCAACAGGTCACGTGCGTACCCTGGAATTTACTATGGGACAAACTCCAGCATCCCAGACTGGAATGGTAGCCTGCCTGCCTGTGGAAGTGCAGGATTGATAGGCAGGCACCTTCCGTCACTCAGCCTGTGCCACCTCCTGCCTGCACAGCGCATCCATCTTCCCACCGAGCTTCCCTGCACCTAGGCTTCAGCTAACCAAACCCTATAAACACCCTGAGAAAGGCACAAAGGGTGTGTCATCATTCCCAATCTCATTTGGCTGATGAGATTCAAGGACAACATGTGATTATTTGAAGGCCGTCAGTTTTGTGGGGTTTTTTGTTTGTTTTTGGTGTGTGTGTGTGTGTGTGTTTCTAGCCTTCCAGCTCATAATCCAGTGTTCCTTCCTCAGTATCAGATTTTCACTCTGCACTCCCACTTTTCTGAACCATAAGGTAATGGTTCTCACAACAGTACTGTCCAAAATAAAGCCAGACATTTAATGTTATAGTTTGTCTCTGCACAGGGAGGCCTGAGAGTCTTAACTCAAGGGTATTTTAGTAATTTACACAGAGCCACGTTAGAATCAGGTGAGCATGGGCTGCTGGGTTTGCTGTAAGCTATATATGCAAAAAGTGTGTGCTGAACAACAGCAGTGCTAACAGCTCTGTTAGCAGGTGTTAGCTGTGTGCCAACGACTCCTCCTCCATGTGATTGAACCTCACAATGACTCTGCGTGGTGGGGAAGGCCTTCTTAGCACTGTGCAAAGAGAACAGAGTTAAAGAAGTCAAATGGCTCAGGAAGGATCACACAGTGTGTCTAGAGCCAAGTGTTATATGAACTCTTAACTGTGGAGACCATGCTCTTGATCGATTTTACTACAAATTAAATCAGATTGTCAGTGAATCAAAGGGAAATTGAGAGAGCAGCTAGTTAGACAACAAAAGAAATAATGAAACATCAAGAATTCTGAATTCCCAGTCTTCATGCACAAACTAAATATAAAAGATTCTTTTCTATTGTTTAAATCAGATCCTGAGGACTTGAATCTGATATCATTTAAATCAGAGAGTATTATTACAAATATTCCATGCTAGAGCCACTAAAAAATAAAATCAATTTTTTTAACCTGATCTGACCAGTGTTTCTGAATTGCTCTCTTCCTATCTCTCTACCAGGACTCCTGCCACACTGATACCCACCTGTCATCCAGTGTATGTTACATGGGTATGGCAGCTCTGTAATAATAGACAGAGACCAAGACCCAGTATGTTTATTGGATACCTGGGTCTTCTCTCCATTTGCACGTCTGAGATTATTACAACTTTGTCAGTGCAAGCAAAACATCATGTGCTGAAAAAGCAATGAGATGTGACCAAAATCCAGTAGACCAAAAAAGGCAAATTTGGCAATGCCAGTGGCCCACATCCATGAGCAGAAATGGAATTTGAAGATGTGACAAAGTCAGCAATTTTTTTTTTTAGAGGCAGCAAAGATCATCTCTCCTCTTCCTTGGCACCAGGGGACCCAACAAGGCACAAGGCCAGCACTGAGGTGTGCAGCTGTGTCCAAGGGTGTGAGGTGGGCTGTAGGAAGAGATTAAAGGGGCAACCCATCTCAGTTCACAGGAAACTGTTTAAAATTTTTAGTAAGTCTCTGGAAAAATGCAAATAAACAAATCATTAACCTAGTCCTAAATTGAATAGGTTCTCCCCAAATACAGTCCACATATTTGCTAGATATGAATTCATATCTCCTTTTTAGCCCTTTATGGTGGAAATAAACTACGAAGTTGTAATCCAAGCCACCAAAAAAGTTTAAAGTATCAAGTTCTGATCGTCACAAAATCTGTTTTACTTTCAGATTTGCATCTCTTTAAAGTGAAAAAAACATAAAGACAGAGAAAAGCAAATACAGTTTGTGTAGGATTACTTTTTTTTAACTTATTCAACACTCTATACTTAATCTCTTTGGGGAAAGGAACCACTCCCAGGATGATGGTCCTTTGAGGCATTTAGAGTGGTTGCCAGGTAGGTAAGATAATACAGCCTTGGAAAGTGGATCAGAAGAAAGTACCAACCAATCCTGAGGAGGCTAAATTTCAAACAATGTGAATTTGTGCCCACCCCCCACCCCCACCATGAGAACCAACTTCCCAACTATAAGGAATAAGGAGATTGAAGAGACTTATTATGAAGCAAAGTGATTCAAAATCTAATTTTGATGAGTTAAGCCTAAATGCATCAGTAAGCTGTGCATTAAATTCCCTTTAACATATATCTAGGTTTAGAAATATCAAAGAAAGAAGACTAAGAGGGAAAATATGCTTGGCATGTCCTTCTCTCAAATGTTTGAGTAAAATTGTCTTAAGACACTGAATTAGTGAAACAACCAACCAAACATCTACCTCCTTCCAGTATATTTTCTCCTGGCAAATATCTGAAAGCTAAAGAGACAAGATTGAGGAGGAAAAAAAAGAATGAGAAAGAGTGGGCAGAGGAGGGGAAAGAAAGGGAGGGAAAAGAAAGGAAAGGGAGGGGAGGGAAAGACAAGAATCTTGGAGCTACACTGAAATCCTACCTTGGATTGCTAGAGCAAATGAAGCCTAACACAGTGATTTTTTCTCTCTGCCATTACCACAGATCTGTACTTCAGAACAGGTGCCAGGTTATTGTTTCCATTGAATGGGATTGGCAAATTTTTTTTCCAGGGTCACTCTAAAACTAGCCCCAAGTTTAAGTCTCCATCAGTTAGGTCATAAAGAGCAGCAACTGATTCCAAGCTGTGCTGGCTGTTCATGGTGACATTTGCTGTTTCACTCATAAGTGACATTCCCACTTGTGTGTGTTTTCTTCAAGACTTCAGTTTTACGTCTAGATCGTGGTGTACATTTCATGGATTCATCTAAATAGAATTCAGCTAAAATAGACACATTCAAGCTTCACATTTCCAATCTGATACTTTCCCAAATATAGAAGAGGGAAGGGTTGAATGAACATTGCATCTTTCAAGAAGTGGCAAAAAGCAGGAAGGGTTGTTTCTATGCTGTGAAAGTACTGGACAGATTCCCTTACAGATCATTCCCTTACAGCGTAAAGCATTATTGCTAATTTGACAGACTGGTTCCATCTACTCTCCCCTGTAGATGGCCTGGCCCTTGAGTTCCAGAAGTCCTCAGAGTCACAGCTCCTTGGCCAGCCAGGGTAGATGGCATTTTCTGGAGACAAAGGTAAGACTCAGCCCTTCATCTACAGAGGGGAGGCTTGTATTTGCTCTCAGGTATTCTCATTACTGCTCCACAGTGAATTGATTCCTACCCCACTTCAGAGCCAAGCTGGTGTAGTGGGAATTCCAGGTCAGAGGTAAAAGCAAATGTTTCTGGAGACACGGGAGAAGGGAGGGGGAGCTTAATCTCAGGCCTCCTGATTTAGCATCCCGGGGAAAATGCAGCTATAACAAGGCTCCAGACCGCCAGCAGGATGACATAAGCCCTTCCATTCCGACCCAGTTACCCACCAGAAGCCAGAGCATCCTGAAGCTCCTGATGGATAAATTTAATTTCTCTTTTATGGCCAGAGCAGTGTTTTCCATGATTTATAAATCATTTGGTCGGTGATTTCTTTGAAATCTTTGCCTCATTTATGCTCTTGACCTCCTGACCCCCTGATACATTTATTTATGTCAGAGATCTCCCTGCCATGGGGCGGCTTAATGTCATTTGCCCCAGACGGGGTGGCTGAGAGGCAAAGAAACAAAGACAAATGCGTCAGGAGCTTTGTGATACAAAAATGTGTGTTTAAAAAGAAGGATAAACAAAGGAAAATGTGAACACTTACAAGGTATTATTCTTACACTACTGATTTATTGCAGGAACCCTCTATTTATTGAATACTTTATGGGTGTCTGATTATATGGCAGCTGATGGGACAATGAGAGAATACTGATCCTCACAGCAAAAATATTTGCTGTAAATGTCATGACATGGCTTGTCTATAATATGATTCTTTCCAGATGGTTATTTTTCAAGTTTCACAAATGGAAAAATATGCCTTAAGACAAGTATATATAAAAATGATGCCTTTCTCCTTTGTCTCTGCTCGAGTTTCATTTATTAATACTCTGCTGTTTACCACGAAGCAATGTGCTAAGGAAATCTGGTCAGAATGACATCTGATTAATTGGGCAGGGCACTTCCTATATAGCTCTTTGCTGATAACCCAGCTGTCCGAGAACCATTTCATTATAAGAGATGCAGAGGCAGGCGACAGTCACAAAACCACTGGGAAGCTGGGTCTGCGCTAACAGATTGGCACGATTTGTATCACTGGTGCTCAGCATCTACAGGGCTTGCGTAGCCCAGAGCCAAGGACAGACTCTGCCTCTCGGGACAGCCTGTATTTCTCCATGCCATTTGCTCGTTATTGAAATGTCATGAAGAAGATGGCTCCCCTTCACCACCCCATAATCCATGCACTAGAAACAGGATGTGTTCCTCTGGTTTCTATGTTCCAGCCATAAAGCGAGACGCACACACGTGCACACACATGCATAGCCAAACATTCGCAAAGACCTATACTAGAGGTTAAATACACGAGTCTGGTAGCTGTTACAGTTCAAGTTAACAAAGCACCAATGTTGAATGACTGATTTTCAATGTTTTAGGAGGCTGAGTGTTCCAGCTCTCTGGCTGCCCTGTTTTACTGAGAAAAAAATATCATTTGCACATTCAACTTAAGTAAATTCAACAACCTGGGCTTGGTGGAAAAAAATGAGGTGATGAGAAATAACAGTTTAAACAGTATGTGTGGGTTTGCTTCTGTCCACTCAAAAGACACATCACTGCAACTATGCATCGGACAACCTGATCTGAAGTTCCCTATGTGGTTCAGGGTCCCTCGTGCCTCTCACATTGTAAGCCTCTGGCCACATTGAGCCTGATTCAAGGAGAGAGCTGACAACATCACTTTCTCATCAGATATGCTAATACTACACACGAGAGCTTAAAATGGGATTCACTGCAGCCCACGTTACAGCTAGGAATCCTCTGTGAATCTGCAGCAGAAAAGGCAGCAAGAAACATATCTGAAAGGAAAACAGCCAAGGGCTGAATCTCAGGCACTAGACAGAAACCAAGTTTAAGCAACAAAAACACAAACCCATAGTGGAAGTGGACAGAATGTGAGTACTGGTTATCAGAGGGACAAGTCTTTACTTCTTCCCATTTCTCTCCACTTTACCACTTTTTATTTTTTAATTTTTATTAATTTTTAAATTTATATCCTTTCCACTAGAAGTGTGGATTAGTTTTAGGATGAGCAAAAAAAAAAAATGTAAAGACAGCAATCATGAAAATGAAAGAACGAGAGAGAGAGAGAGAGAGAGAGAGAGAAGAGAATAGTAACAGCCTACATGTGGCAAGTATAGGGCTGGGAAGTCACTACAGTGGGCACTGGGTAACTCACCTTTGTTTTTTTCTTGCTTCTCATTGTGATCCTAGCTCAGAGCCTAGGATCTGGGGTCAGAGGCTAGATATCAAGTCCCAACATCAACACCTTTCCTTCGGGATTGTGCAAACATCTCTCAACCTCTCTGAGATATGGTGTGCTGTGCTGATAAACATTTAACAACCAGCTCTGGATAGCGAGAAATTAATCTGCAGCATTTGCCAATTTCTGCAGGTGTTAACACTCCACTCCCCCCCACCACACACACACCAGTGAATTTCAAGCTACACACCTACAGTCATTCAGAGCACAAAATTCCTAACTACTGGTTCCCTCAAGCTGGTACAAGATGGGCCACAATGCCCTTCTTCCAGACCCTTGGTCTACAAAGTGGGGGTGTCAATAACAGCTGGTCAGAGTTGAATGATTTAAATCATGCCTAATGATCAGCAGAGAACCAGGCTGCATAGGACATTGGAATGCCCAGGACGCCACAGATACAGGGGTTTACTCCTATAGGCATTAACTACGTCTAGGAAAAAACACAAGAAATCAGTAAATAATTGTCTTTGTAGAAAAGAACTGAAAGGACAGAAACTTTCATGAAGGAAACTTTTCACAGTTCACATGTGGTAACTTTGCATTCACAACCAAGAGTATTTCTTTCATTGTCTGAAAATAAGTAAGATTAAATTATTTTACAACCCTTGTGAGAATTAGGTCATCTGAGCTTTTAAGGCTGACTGCACTCTCCAGTCAGCAAAGCTACACTAAGGGACTCAGCATAAACTAAAGCACAAGAAGCTCCCACCTGGGACATGAAAAAATCTCAGCTAGAAGGTTTATGTAGAAGCGAAGCCCACAGTAACACCCTCCCACCCAGGTTCTGCAATGGACACTGGTCAAATGGTGTTCACATGAGCATGTGGCAAGGGGCTATCTTTGTAGATGGAGAATTAAAGTGACAGCGTCTTCTTGACTCACTGAAACAGGAATATTGCATCTACAGAAATTAAAGCATGAAAATTATTTAGTATGCCCTCTTTTTCTTTTCTTCATTTACCATCCCTGTTTACAGATGAGCTTGCCACCAGCCCTTACCAGCTTCACTACTAGACCTCAGGGCTCTCCTTCAAGGCTCCCTTCCCTTTCGCCTCTAGGAGAATTGAGGGAGTGGTGGTGGCAATAGTGTCTTTCTCCTTCAACTTCTGCTGCAAGTTGCGAGCTTCCCTTGGCTACATTGGATCCATCACACTGGCCTCCCCTTTCATTTAGAACCACCCCCCCCCCAAGGAGAAAAAGCCTTCCCTTTGACTCTCCATAGCAGTACTGAGACCAAGATCCAACTTGCAGTAAGACTTTATAGTTCAGGGAGAACAAAAGGAAACACAACAGAGAAAAATCTGCCTCCAGGCCTAGGGTGAGGCCTGAATGCTGCCTCTTGGGACCTTTTGAAGATATCCACCAGCCAGGCCTCAACTGAAAAGGCAGCCAAACCATATTTCTTCCTTACAGTACCGGCCAAATAGCCACACTGCCCAGGGGGAAAAGAAGCATCTCCTCTTCCTAGTCCATAATCTCTATTCCTGGTGAATCTACACTTTACCAGGATGACAGAGTAGCAAGCCCATCCTCTCTGGGAGCAAACGCTACCTTCATTCACAAGATGTTGACCCCAGCACGAAGCTAACATAACAAAACTACTCTAGACTCAGAGAACTTCCCAAAGTCTAGAATACTACGTTTCAAATAGGTCACTGAAAGTCCAGTCCAACTCTGCCCCACCCGCATAACAGTTGAATGGCCCAGCCTAATGTGAAGACCTGACTGCTATCTTTCTGTTTATCGCTTCCCTGGAAGGCAGCTTTCTCAGATACAGGTCATCATAGACAGCAACACATGTACTTGGCCACACAAAGCATTTGTTTTTTCTGTCAAAGGAACCTGCATTCTTATGATTGAATAAGGCCCCCACATAACAGCTGGGATCTGGCTTTACGTGTGGATAACACAGAGACAAATCAGTGACATTCTTGGAACAAAGGAACACCCAGAGAAGGAGCACCCAGAGAAGTTTAGAAAGCTGATATTCTTAGCAGACCAAAAAACTTTGCAGTTCTTAAATGACACGTTTTCTTTCAGCTTTTACTCATAAATGCTTCAAAATCTTCAGACACAGTTCAGTTAGGTCATCCTGTTCTACTCATATAATTTTTACATGACTATGATCATATTGTAGATAAAATATTATATTTGACCTTCCTTTACTTACAATGATGCATACATATTTTGATGTCTCATCTATGTGGTTAGAGTTGGAATGGTGATGGGAGTGTGATATCAGGAGTGATGGCAAATCAAAAGAGAGCAGACTCCAGGGCAACCTTAGGCAAGATCTGAAAGTATCATTTATTTTCAGAGCTAGTCTCCTCCCTTCTGAGACTTCCCTGTGACAGGAGCCCATATCTGCAGCACTTGGCACAGTGCCTGGAGCAAAGTAGGTACTCAGTAAGTTCGTGTTGGATAAATGAGCAATTGAATAAAGAGGTGAATCATGCTGCTCCCTCTGCAGCAACCACTCTGACCTGCCTTCACCGCAGCACCTCACGCCTTGTGCATTTCTGCTCTTTTTTTTCCCATCAACATCCTTTGTACCCTTTGAGCCTTTCTCCCTCCCCCCTCCCTTCTAACTCAGAAACTTCACTTTATTAGTTTTTATAAGTACTTCGCTTTGTCTAACACTTTGCTATGTAATGTACAATATTTGTTTTGTTATTCTAGGTTGCTTTACTATACACGATTCTATAAATGGCAACATTTCATCTTTCCTTATGGCTGAATAGCATTCCATGGTGTGGATAGACCACATCTTCACCCAGTTCTCTACTAGTGGGTTGTTTCTATGTCCTCACTGTTATAATTAATGCTACAGTTAGCACTGTATAGCCTATTATTTTTTGAGTTGATGGCTTCACCTTCTTCAGATAGACGCTCAAGAGTGGGACTGCTGAGTCATATATTGCCATTTTTAGTTTTTAAGGTAAGTTCAGATCGCTTTCCAAAATGAAATCTTTAGTTTACATTCCCACGTTGATCTCTCTAAATATCCCTTCATGGGGCCTCCCTGGTGGCATGGTGGTTAAGTCTCAGTGTTCTGATGTGGCCTGAGTTCAATCTCCGCCCAACCAGGGAGCTAATCCACATGTTGCTGCAGACCGTTCCTATCTGGTCCGCTGCTCCCCTCAGCAAATCTGCCTGTTCTGCTCCCCACTCTGTCTTTGGTGAATCTTCTCACCCCCACACCTGTGGCCTACACCCCAGTTCTTCTATGCATAAATAAATAAACAAATCTTTTTAAATATATATTCCTCCACAATTACCACATCCCCACTCCATGTCATCTGCAATGTTAACTTACGGCTAATAAAAGCAAATGTTACAGCCTCCTTGTCTTAGAAAATACACTGGATCCTTTAAGAGGACCCTTCACTGAATAGGTCATTGCCTTTTGAAGAATCAGTGACTGCGTGACTTGGGAAGTTGTTTTGGAAGTAGGTTATAGTCCAAAATATTCTGGACCTACTCTCTGCATGTTCTGTTCTCCATGCATATGTTATGCAGGCCTTTCAATATTCCTCAAGTTTTTTAGGAAAGATGTTCCCCCAAACAATGAAGAGGAGCAAGAAAGTCCTCACCAGTAGCCTAAAAAGATTAAAAATCATAAAAACACCATGGCTAAAAGCATAGACATTGGTCCCCAAATTGGTTCAATTTCTAGAGATTGAGTCTCATTGTCCTCAACTGTAAACTAAGAATAAATAATATGTGCAAAGTGCAAAGACTGCTTAACATGTATTAAGAAACTATTATGTCTAGTTTTTATTATTATTTTTTTAAATAATAATGTTGCCCAAGCAGTAGACAAGAGCAAGAGTTTCAAGTACTGGAGTACAAGAGTGAAGAGGATACAGTTGGGAGACACATCCTCCGCTATGGTTCAAACCATGCAGTTTACATCAAGGATATTAATTATACCATTTTTTGCCCCCACACTCTCCTTCTGTGTCAATGACAGACATCACTAATCAAACCCAGATTTGGCCTCAGTTATCTTCTCAAAGCTGACTCTACCGATCTGTACTGTCTTAAGAAAGGTAGACTATTTGCATTCCAAATGTAGTTGGTTCCCTCCTTTACCTATGCCAATATAAGCCCAGGGAGAAACACTCTTCAAACAGAGTTGTGTAAAAATTTTTTTAAAAGGCTTTAAGTCACTACTCAGTTGTAAGCCTTCACTCACCTCAGGTTATGAAGTCACTGTGAGCCCATGCTGAGAACTAACAAACTCATGTATTTATTCCCGGTGCAGGACATTAATCCCTTACACAGCAGAGGGACCTCAATGAATAGCTGTTGGATTTGACACTGTTTCAAACCCTAAAGGCAGAGTATATAAATTCACCCTGTTCAAACTCATTCTCTTTGTTTTCCTTTCTCTTTACTGCTTCTCTAGACATTCTTTTTGTTATGTTTTCAGTGTTAGACAACATACTTTTGGAGAATGACCTGATAGTTTATTAGAATATTCACTGTCCCAACATGGGGACCAACTGAAATCATAAGCCAGTTCATTCTTTAATAACAGCAAAATAAATTACAGAAGGAGAAAAGTTGTAAAAAGTTGTGGGATTTTTTTTTTACCTTTTTTATTGATATAACTCATTTAAGGTCATGACTCAAGGTCTTTTCTTCAGGTTATAAAGGAGCCATTTAGCCGAGCTGGTGTTTTCTTTTTCAATTTTATGCCAAATAAATACATGGACCTAAGGCAAGGTGGTGAGGGACAAGATGATAAGCACAGTTTCCAGAATCCTCTTTAAGAACTCTGGATCCTGGCACACCAAGGCATGTTTGGTCCATCACAGCTGTGTTTATACAAGAAAAGTGAACTGGAGGGTTCCCCATCCAGCCAGTGAATCCAACCCAATCAGGCTAATTGGGGCTCTTAACTTATCTTTCCTCACTAATATTTATTTTGGGGAAGCCTGAATGCTCCTGAAAACTGCTATAATTATATTACTCCTATAAACAAAACCTAGGTGACCTGTTTCAATGAGGCCTTAAGACCAATCAGTTTTATTTCATATCAGCAACAGGTATTATGAGAGAATCCAAGTTCATCAAATATGGAGCAGAAATTCTTAATTTTATGTGATCAAATAAATCAAATTCAAACCCATGGTTCGGAGAAGGAACACCAGAGTGAGTGAGACCAGAGTTCAAGTTCTGTGGGACTGTAGATAACTTCCTCTGCCCCTCTACTCCTCAGTTCCTCCTATGTAGGTGATGGATGCTTTTGTTCTCCCTTGTAAAATGGTGTGAAAATTAAATGAGGTAATGCACTAATCACCTAGTGCTGGACATGTCCTCAGTAAATAACAGGAAGAATTGTTATTGTTGTTTTCTTTCTTCTGACCACTGTTTCTTTTACTGGGTGAGAGGACACACATGCAAAATTCAAACTAGTTTCTGATTCCCACACTAAAAGGAAAGACCCATCCTTTCCCCTCAAATATTCCTCTTCTTGCACATTCCTAAGCAGCAGTTAACAGACATCTGGGCAGAGTTCAGGTCATAGGACAGTGTAGTTTTGCAGGTATTCTTTTCTTGCAGCAAAAAAAAAAAAAAAAAAAAAAAAAAAAAGAAAGAAAGAAAGAAAGAAAAAGAAAAAGAAACAAAGAAAAGAAATAAAATCCAAATGTTTATTCATCTCTACACAATGCTTCAGTACATCTGTCATCATTCTTAAGTGGACCATGGAACACAAAGACTGAATATAAAATGGGGGGGGGTGACACTATGGCAGCTTTGATGAGTGTAGTTCTGTGCCTTAGCAACCCCATATAACAGGCTAACACAGCATGCCCCCACAGAGCCAGGAGGACTGCATGTCATAAGTGGAAAATCCCTAGAGTAGTTGGCTGGGAAACAAGGGGACAGGCATAGCAAGGACTAGCAAGGATATTGATTGGAGGGCCACCTCTCTAATTAAGGAAACACTAGATCTGTGATTCTGAGGTGCTTACAGCACCAATTTCCTAAATCAACCTGACATACTTGCTTTTCTATCTGATGTCCCCTGAGGTTCCACCAAAAGCTTTATGTTCTGTGTACAAGAAACACTGCCGCCCCCACACAGGGTCCATGTTCCATGCAGACTACTGAGGAAAGTGACAAATACTGAGACCCAGTATTTCAAATTACTACTCCCACCACCCATAGGACACCCAGGTTCTACCTAAGGTGAGGTCTTTGCCTTTTTTGTCCTGACAATACAGATACAGAAGGAACACACCACCCTCTGACAGGAAGAAAAACAGGGTGATTACAATCTAACACTCAGGACAAGCAATATGGCAGAAGGAATAGCAGCACAGTCCCCAGAGTCCAAGAATGGGATTTTGTGGTGACAGCTGCTCTTTTTAATAGCAAGTTTCTTAAACTCTCTGCTCTCTATTGTCATTACAAGCTAAGTAAGGACAGCTATAATACCTGATTAAAATTGGGTTCCTGAGAATTGAACGATACAATTCATGTAAAATACTTACACTATGGCCAAGTAAATATTAACAGCTCAAAATATTCTACCAAGTAACTAACTTACCATTGGGTATATTGGGCATAAAGATATAAGTTCTCTAACAAGATCAATCGTGAGTTCAGTCTAGTTTAATTTGAGAATTAAATTGCTGAAGAGTGCTAGGAATGAGGCTCTTTTGGCCTGCAATTATATAATATTATGGACATGGAACCCCAAAATATCATAAAACTACCTCAAACCACAGATATTCTCCAAGTGGGAGCTCAGAGGATATATGTGCTTAAGGAATAATGGCAGATGAGATCTAAGTAACCCTATTAGCAGAGACATGGGTTCCAAACCTCAGTGAGGGGAAACGCTGGTAAATCACCACTTTTGCCTAGTTGGACAATCAATCTATCAGACCTGCCAATTACAAAATGAATGAACCCAGAGAGTCACAGGCTGCAAATGAGCATGTTTTCTTGCAGTGCCAGGCAACAAGCTGGCCTGGGTCGTGGTCATGGAGTAGACTTAAGAGACACATGGAAAAGAAAGAGCTTTGCTTCTGAGGCAAAGTGAATGATGTCACTATTTTGGCTGTATAGAGGAAGAAACAGAGAAGAGGAAAGAAAAAAGGAGAGAGACGGAGACAGAGAGACAGAGACAGAGAGAAAGAGAAAGAGAGAAGGAGATACACACTGATCATTTGAGAATAGCCTTATGACTCCAGGGAAGACTATAACCTGGAAATCTAGAGAGAAAAACTCTGACTAGTGCTTGACCTTTGCCTACATCACCATGTGCGTAATGACTGGATACTTAACATTAGCTCAATTACTGGACTTGATCTTCACCAACCCTCATTGAAGGGAAAAAAGGGAAAAATAGGTCTGAATCTATTCAACAGTATCAGGAAGATCAAATGAAGAGTTAACGGGAATAGATGCCAAAATGTCAGTGTAATTCCACTTATTTTGGGAAATGTTTGCTTATACTATCTCAGTATCTTCAAGTCAAGGTCATTTCTGCCATTCCTAGAGAACACTGCTGTGATTTTAGAGTATGTGTACTATTTTGTCAAGCCTTCTATGCTAAATCATGGTTTCTCAATGTTCACACTATTGGTATTTTGCTAGATAATTTTTTGTTGTATGGGGCTTCCCTGTCCACACATGAACAGGATGTGTAGCAACATCTCTGGCCTCTTCCCATTACCTACTAGTATTGCCATTCCTCTAAGTTGGGACAGTCAAAAATGTCTCCAGACATTGTCAAATATTTCCTTGAGGGCAAAATCATTTTATGGTTGAGAATCCCTGCACTAGATTGTGCTGCATAATGTAAAATTACCAAATCACAGGCAACAGTCTCTACTTCTTGCTCACACTACCTGTCAATTTTAAGTGGCCTGAAGGCTCTGCTCCAGCACCAGGCTAATAAAGCAACCACCGACTAAAGCCTAGCTGTTCAATGTAGCAGAGGGGAAGACAGTTTTTTTAAGCCCTGCACTAGCAACTAAAGCCTCCACCGAGAAATGACACGTCCTTCCACTCACATTTCATCAACCTAAGCAAACCACTTAGCCACACTTAGCACCAAAGCTGGGAAATGCCATCCCATTTGCCCAGAAGCAGAATGTTTGGTGAAGAGAACCTGTGACAATTCATAACTAGCATTTGCAAAAGTACAAAGATTTATCCTATATCAATTATTTTATCATCTTTACCAGCTCCTTGTTTCTATTTTCTTTATGGTTATTCTGCTATGGTTTTTCTAACTTACTTGAGATGTTTACTTACTAATTTTTAGCCTTTCTTCTTTTTGTAAATGTATGCAAATGAATTTGCCTCTGACTTCTCCTTTCTTCACCCCATAAATTATGAAGTGTTTTTATTATTGCTCAGATTCAAGAATTTTCTAATTTCCATGTACTCTATTTTTGACACATGGGTTATATTAAACTAGACATTTAAATTTTCTACATATAAGATATTTGGGGGGCAGGTTCATTTTGTTATATTTTACTCTGGTAAGAAAATAAGGTCTATCTATGTCAATCAAAATCCATATGATACTTATTTTCTTATTTTGGATGCTGATTCATTTAAATTTGAAGGCCTGGGAGGGAGTCAATTTTCATAAATGTTACATGTGTGATTGAAAACTATTATCTTCTCATTGCAAGGTGGTAGGGGTATATCTGATACTTAGATCTATGTTGTTAAATGTGTTACTCAAATATTTTTTATTCTTACTGATATTTTTTCTGCATGATTTGACAGTTTTTGAGGGAAATTAGGTTACAGTATGCTTATTTATTTTTTCTTTGTAATTCTTTCAGTTTTTACTTTACATATTTTGAAGCTATATTATTAGGTGCATGCAAATTTAAGCTTATTACCTTTCCCTGATGAATTGAAACATTTAACTCCAAATGGTAACTCACTTTATCTTCGGTAATGTTTTTACCTCAAACCCTATTTCATTTGATACTAACGTAGCTACACAAACTTTCTTTTTTGAGTTTTTTCTGAACTTTTATTTTCAACCATTGTATGATCTTATGATTTTAGATGGAGCTCTTTAAAGAACTGGGCTTTGTTAGTTTTTTAAGTGATGCTTTTCTTTAAATCATTTTTCATTTAACTAGACCCAATGAGCCCATTTTATATTCAAATCATTATAATTACATTTAGATTTATTTCTACCATCTACATTTGTGCTAATTGTACATTTGAATATGTGTGTTTTCCCTTCTTCCCTATTCTTGCTTTATTTTGAATCCTGTCTTCTTTATCCCTCTTTTTCTGACATTATTTATCCTTCTTTTTGAAGTTCACCCTTTAGATATGATTTTGTTAAGAACTTTTGGTAGTTTATGGACACTTGAATTTTGTTTATTCACTAGCTTTTTGGTTTTTTTTTTTTTAACCTTCTTGGTAATCATGTGTATAATTCTCGGTTTATATACGTATATTTCTTTTCAGTTTTTGATGATATCACCCTGACCTGTGTTGTTGTTAGTGAAAGTCAGTCTTCATTGTTTATATTTCATTTGTAGAAAGTATAATTGAATGTGTGGATTTTTTTTTGACTCAGGATTTTGCTTTTATGAGGTTTTACCATTATATTTGGTTGCAGATTTACTTTTATTTATTTTTTTAAAAAGATTTATTTATTTATGCATACAAGCTGGGGTACAGGCCAGAGGTGTGGTGTGGCGAGAGGGTTCACCAGAGACAAAGTGGGGAGCAGAACAGGCAGATCAAAGGAAATACACTGCTGAGGGGAGCAGCAGGCGAAGCAGGGGAGATCTGCCGCGCCATGTGGGAATGTCCCCAGCCGGCGTCGAACTCGTGTCGCAGCTGCTGACAGCACAACAGCACAGCATTTAACTGCTGCACCACCAGGGAGGCCCTAGATTGACTTTTAGTTATCCCTCTATTTTTCTTTCTTAAACTGAGAATTCATGTCTTTCATGGACGATAGAGATTTATCAATGATAATCTCCTCAAATTTTGCCTCTCTTCTTGTTCTCTTCCGAATTCTGTTTAATCATAGATTCAACTTTCTGACTATCCTCCAATTCTCTTAACAGTTTTCATTTCTTCACTTCTCTGTGTTGCATCATGCACAATTACTTCAGCTTACCTTTCAATCTGCTCATTTACTCTTTAGTTATATCTAAACTGAAATCCGATAAACCTAGTATTTTATTTTAGTAATTCTACTTTTACAAGAAATTTTCTTTTTCAAACCTATGCACCAGTTTAAGTCTCTTACTCATGTTTTTAGTTACTCTTTTATCTTTTTAAATATATTTTAAATTGTCATTTTATTTTCTACATTTGATGACTTTTGAAATATTTTCTGATTATTGTTTCTGCTAACCATTTCATAATGCCTTGTTTCCTGCTCTGTTTATTGATTTTGAGTGGAACATATGGTCTTTACATTTTTTTCATCTGTGGTTCTTCTTTGAGATCTGACTTGAGGTACATTCATCCAGAAATGATTAATATTTTCTTCTCCTAAATGCCTAGACAAGGATCGAAAAAATCGTTTTATAGTACATTCTTAGGTTAGAGTTTTTAGACCATACAATCCGAATTTGTCCCTCAGGCTTGCGTAAGTAACGTAACGCAATATGTATAGGAAGCACTGAGCCTGCCTACAGGCATCTCACTTTCATATGTGTGTGTGATGGGGCAGTGGGGACCAGGGAAAGTTATTCATTGAAACAAAACTCATTCTTTAATTTTTTCACAATAAAATATATTCTGCTGTATTCATGGTCCATTTCTCAATCATATGATTTTCTTTCAGTGAAAAATATAGAAGAGCTTCTTTTTAGGTGTTAGTTAATAAGCTCGATTCTTAGCTGCCTGCCACACCATCCAGTTAAAGACCTAGATTGGACAATCAGTATTCTAAAGGAACAGTTTAGAAGTGCATATATACACATATATACATATATGTATTTCTATATATATATGATTATCTTATTTATTCCTGAAATATTTCATTTCTTTGATTATTTAAATATTATCCCCATATTATACATGAACATCAGAAAATTTTACCCCTGATGCATACATTGCAGTCTGCTATTAAGCACCTAGGTTCTAAGATTTTCCTTTTGAGAACATGATTTACAAACATGCTCTCAGCATAATTATCTCTCATGGAAGTCTGGCATAATAACAACTAATATAAAACATCTCATAACAACAGGAATCAAAAAAACAGTGCTCCTAGTAAAATGACTGTAAGGAAAATTCTTCCCTGAGTTCAAAGTTAGGGAATAAAAGACACTGTTTCTTATAATGCTATCTTTCCTGGAAAAATAAAAGTTATGCAACACATTTTCCTTTCACCCTAACTGCTCAAAGGCTTGGAGTCTATAGTTATTCTCAAATGCAACAGATTTCCTCAGTCTATTTTTTGATTCAACCATTTCTCTTTTAATCTTCCCTTAGCAAAACAAACCAAAAAAAATGCATTCATTCATTTACTTCACTTATGTCTGTATTTTCTATTATAGGCCAACTCAGATACTTGGAGAATATATAAGGCATAAACAATCATTATAACAAAAGTCTGGAGGCCTCAGTTTCACAATCTGCTGAAGAAAAGGTCGTATTAGATGATTATTTGTGATTTTGCAATTTCTGATAGTGTGATGCAAAGAAGAATGAAACTTATAGCAAAAAACAGTTGAAAATTAATAGTAAGTACTCTAAATGAAGCCTCTCAATCCAAAAAGACACCCAAACAATTAAGGACATTTTAATGTACCAATATACAGTAAGTTTATTTGGAGGAGTCATTAAAATAATCCAGTTTCAAGTATTCTGCAACTTCCAGCAAGAAACTGAGTCTTTCTTTCCTCCCTTTGAGTCTGAACTGCCCCCTCACTTGTTCTGATCTATGGGAAGTAGCAGAAATGAACATCAATGCCAACTGTAAGCCTTCTAAGGATATGTCACTTCTTTCATCCTCTTCAAATAACCCCACCACCACGTGAAGAAGCCCAAGCTAGCCACCCTGGGGCTGAGAAGACCTTCAAGGGCCAGGACCCACCCCAGGTATGTGAATGGGGATCATCTATCCCTGCTGACCCCCACCCCGCCTATCTGTCTCCACAAGAGTGAATCTCATGGAGATCAGTACAAGGACCCGGTTCAAATTGCTGAACCACATAATCATGCACTAGTAAGTATTGTTTAAAAACAAACAAAAAAACACACACCAATTTCAGGGGTGGTTTGTTACACAGCAACTGATACAGTTATTATAATCATTCTTGTTTTATCTGAAGCTCTTCATAGCTCTGAGATAAGCAGGATGGATAATAGCCCCCATTTCTTAGATAAGAAAATAGACTGCAACACTTCCCTGTCACTGCAGACTCTCAGGTGGGATGTGTGAAAGGACTCAATGAATATGGAAACATTATCATTTGTATTTACTCTATTTTTGTTTTAAAGAAAAGGAAACAAGTAGAACTTTATTAATATTAATATGTACCAGGAGAGTAATGGGTATACAATTTATAAACAATTGTGCATGCATTGAAGTGTATGTTCAAAAAAATGCTCTATTGACAGTGTCATGACACTGAAAAGTTTGTAAGCAACTGCTTTAGGCAAAATGGTAGAAGAGGATAGTTTATAAAATAGGTCTGTGAACATTACTATCCCTACCTAGACTATAGGGTCTCTAAAACCAAATGATAGGAAGAAGTAAGAAGAATTACAAAAATGAACATGAGATTTACTACAGCAAATGAAAGACATTCCAAAGATTAATTGCCTTCCTTTGAGAAATTAGACATGATAGTTAAAAATTCTAATTATATAGTTTTCTAAAGTATAAATAAAATATCTCAGTGTGGAAAGAATGCATTTTTTAAAAAAAAAAAAGCAGAATAGATTAATTTAAATTATACCCTGGTGGACATTTCATAATTAGGTTTATATATGATTGCATCTGGAAAACATCATTCTTCTCAATAGGAAAATTATGCAATATGTATTGTATTGTGGGAGAATCACATGAAATTATTTTGCTTCTCCCATCAGCATGGAAGTCAAAATTTGCTTTAAGAATAATTGTAAAATTATTCCACTATATATGTTATATGAAATAGAAAATATCATGGTTTCCAAAATTCCATATACGGCAAATATGAACAAGTCCATTTTGTGGAACTCACTGATAATAAGAACTTACATTGGGTACTCTGAACAATATCGACAAGGGAAAGACATTGTAATCTGTTTCTGTGATCAGTCAGTCAGGCATTTTTACATAACTGTGTTTGAGTATGAGGATTGAGGGAGTTGTTTTAGGGACCAGTCCTGTTCAATACCCATGAACACTTAAATCAGTGTCTGGCACACAGAAAGTACTTGATGCAGGTATAAGTTAAAAGCATAGAAGTAGGAAAGGAAACGTCAACCCTAGGCAACCTTTGAGTCAGCACATCCTCTGTGTCTTCACACACACACACACACACACACACACACACACACACACACACACGTGCATGCTCCAGTTACTCCAAATAGGAACCTCTATCAGCCTGGGCATCTCAGAACTAACTGTCATCCAAGTCAATCATTCCAGAATCCCTGATTTTACAGATGAGGAAGACAGCTAGAGGAATTAAATGAATTAAATGGCTTGTCCATGAGTCTATCAGAGTCTAAAGTTCTCCTGAGCCTTTGTTCTGTATACTTTAGGTGGCCTTCAAGCATTATTCCAGGGCAGAAGCTATTTGCTGTTAGAGCTAATGTAATTCTTACAAGGAAGCTTCCATCTCCTTTGGGGTCCTCTTTCCTTCCAGGTTCCAACCCAACTATCTGATATAGCCAGTGTTTCATAAGCTTGGAGACCAAACTTGATATTACTCTCTTGCTCAGACACACCTAAATACATCCTAATGAGTTTATGAAAGACCCCATGGAAACTTCACCCAGTAATACCTCACTGACAATAAGTGTGACATAAACGCCAGCAGTTCACACACACTGAAGGGGCAGGTAAAATCCTTGGTCTTTCAGAGTTCAGCCCACTTGGGATCTCCTTTAATAGTGGCTTTCCAAGGGACATCTGGCAATATCTAGAGATATTTTTGATTTCCACAAATGGGGATGAGGAGAAGATATACTATTGGCTTCTAGTGGGGTAGAGGCTAAGGGTGTGCTAACAATCTGTAATGCACAGGACAGGCCCCTAAAATAATCACCTGATCTAAAATGTTAGTTAAGAAACCCTACTTTCATTTTGCAAGATATATGCACTCCATATTTATCACAGCATCATTTACAACAACTGAGATATGTAAACAACAAAGGAATGGATTAAAAAAGATGTGGTGTGTGTATACACGATATTATTCAGTCATGAAAAGGAAGAGATTCTGCCGCTTGCAATTATATCAATGGATCTTGAGCATGTTATGCTAAACAAGATAAATCAGTCAGAAAAAGACTACACTGTATGATGTCACTTATATATGGAATCTAAAACAAACCTGTAAATAAAACCTGTAAAAAAATAAAATAAAACTGTGTCTAACAAGGGATAGGGGCGGGAGATAATAATGAACATGTTTGAGGGTACAAATTTGTAATGAATGGTAAATAATCTATAAAGCTCTAATGCACAGTTAATGGATATAGGCAATACTACTGTATTTTAATTATGCTTTGTGGTAAAAATTACCATAATTGTAATCATGTTATAATAAATAAATTTAACATGCTATACACCTTAAACTAATAAAATATTACATGTCACATTTATTCAATTTTAAAAATCCTGCTATAGTAGCTATAAAAACAATTTGCCTCCCGTAATAGAATAGGTGATTCCTGGCTGACATGAGGCAAGTTGCTTGAACTTTCTCAAAGCCTCTTTCTGGTTTGCCAAGAAACTGGAGGAATAATAGTATTTATTTTACAGAATCATTGTAAGGATTTGACAAGATCTGTGTGAAACATCCAATACATGTGGTGCCTAGTAAACAATTGTAGTAAACAATTGACTCGTTTACACACACACACACACACACACACACAGAGAGACCACAAGAAGCTGTGTGCATGGGGTATGTAAGACACTTGTTTTCTCTGTGTTCAAGGAACTGCAGTCTGGAGGGTTAGACAAACATTAGTAATAAGACAATTTCCTCCTTTGTGGATTCCCTACATTTCAATTCCTATGCCTTTTCTGTGATTCTTCTGATCCAATCCAAGAAGGGCTAATACCAAAGGTGACTGGGTTGACAATCTTTCATGCCCACACAGGGATGGAAGTACAGGAAAGCTCTCTGCTCATCTGTTAGCTCTGCCACCTGAGAGAAGCTGCCCCCAAATTCTAATTGCCTATTCTTAACTCCACAGTGTCTGGGGAGGGGGCACGTGATGTCAGGACCTGCCACGTGCTGTGTTGCTATAGTAAGGTCGCCCTTTATTGATCAGACTTGCCTGGAGTCATGTAACTCTCCAGCTGGCTGCAGGTCTCCCAAGGGGCAGCGGGCAGGCAGCAGGGTCTCTCTGGGCCAGCACTGAGCCCCAGCTCTGCCCTCTCTCCCACCCTGGCCACATGAAGGCTGCCCATGAAATCACCTAATGCCTCTTTGTAGTGTCTTGTCATTCACACACTAATTTGAAGTCACAGATCAAAACTGGATAGACATGCCAGGAAGAAGATATTTGAAGAGCCCCTGCCTCCTCTAAACCAATGCTGTAGCCCTGCATTAGCAACCAGCAAAACCATTGTTTTCCCCAGAGAATCTCTCTCACACCCTTTAATTTCACTACTTTCTAGAGTCTCTCCATCTTGCCAATATTTTTATTACAGGAAGTTTGACACCAAATCTTAGAAGAAGAGCAATATGTCTGCTATGATAAGAAAACCCATGTCCTGGACGGTTGAGGGATTTGCTCAAATTTGAGTCATAAAACTGGATAGTTGACATACAGCCCAGAGAGAAACCCAGTTTCTCTAGAACCTCAGAGAATGAGGCAGCATTTCCCATGGACTTTCCTTTTTTTTTACTTTTTTAACATTTTAAGAGCCAAATTTAATAGTTTCCATGTATAAATGCTTGTGAAATATAAATTACATATAAATGTAGGTGAGGGGTTATTATTTCCAAAAGTAAGGTATTTAAAATACCTTGCTTCTTCCGTAACTCCAAATGTCATTGAATATTCACATTTTTCTATTGAACACTCACCTCCATCCCTACCACCATCACCACCACCACCACCACCACCACTAATGTGTCTCAGTGATCTATGAATTCACTGTGAATACTTGTGGGTGAGGTAGCTCAGGCAGAGTGGTGACATGACTAAGTGAAAACCATACAGCTAAGGTCAAAATTGGGATTTTAGTTAAGGCCAATTTCTTTGAGCCAAAGAAGGAAAATAACACAGAAAGGACTCAATAGTTCTGTCTCCTGTGCCAGTGGCATACATCACTAATGGATCACAGTGCCATCTCCTTTGGAGTCCAGGTTCAGTATTGAGAATCCTTCCTAAGATTGTGTCAACATAGCAATCACCCATCAACAAAGTGGACATATGTGGTGATTAAGGAAGGCCTTTTCAAGCAGGGTACATTTCAGATGAGACTAAAGACAGATATGAAGAGTCAGAGCAAGAGGGTCTAGGTTGAGGGAACAGCATACGAAAAGTAACAACCATGAGATGATATCAACACATTCAAGCCAGGGGATGGAGATGGCTGTGGCTGCTCTGCCATGACCAGGAGAGAGAGGTAGGCTGGGTGGGAAATAGGGGGAGTGTCCTCTATCACAAAGTGGCCTCCTAACTAACACCTTAGCATGATTAATATGCTACATTGATAGGGCACAATACAAAGAAGACAAAAAGTACAAGAACCCTCCCCAAGGAATACAGTTTTGAGTAGAGTATCTAGATACCAGAAAGAAGATAGAGTCACTAGTCATTTTGGCAGAAAGAAGGTTCAGTGAGTTGAGTCAGTCAGGATTTAATCAGAGAAAGAGCACCGCTAGAGTGATGTGGATGTGGGTGTCTGGGGTGTGCAAATGTGAAAGCATTTGCTACCCAGGGCTGACTCTGCACACATGTGGGAGTTGGTGAAATTGTGCCTGCAAGGCTGCAGACTTCGCATCTCACGCTGCATCTTTGGAGGCTGCAGGAAGGGGAAGAGGCGGTGCAGTGCAGGAGAGCAAGGACAAGCTGGGGCCCTGAAGCTGCAATGGGGTCCATGTCAGCCTTCATTGCCTCTGACCTTCAGAGTGTGGGATTGTCTGCAGAAGTCTGAGTGTTTCATCATGGATCAAAACACACACATGGCCCAAGAGTCGGAGAAGCTGAAGGAGGGCCCTTGGGAAGGAGAAACAGCTGCAGCTCTGCCCGGCTCTGCTTCACACAGCATGCAACCTGTAGAATGGCTATTGCTATACCTCCAACCTCCAGTCTCACACAAGGAATCTCTCTGGCACCAACCCGACCTGGAAACATACCAGGAAGGGGCTGCTGGGACACAAAGTTTAGCCATATTGTGGCTAGGCTACCCATCAGTTGAAGGAGAGACTAGATGTGGCAGTTCTTGCCTACTCACCAACACCCCCTTCTACTCTGGCCCCTCTAACAACGCTACACAGCTGTGTTCATCTCTGCATACAGATGATTAGACTAGGAATGACCTGGCCCCAAGAAGACAAATCCATACACTCCACGATCCATTACTTATGTTCTCATCCTCTCTCTCTCTCTCTCTCTCTCTCTCTCTCTCTCTCTCTCTCTCTCTCTCTCTCTCTCTCTCTTCCCTCCCTCCCTGCCTCTCTCCCTCTCTCCCTCTCTCCCTCTTTCCCTCTCCCCCAACCCCTCTCGCTCTCTCGCGCTCTCTCCCTCTCCCCACAACCTGGAAACACACAGAGACTCAATCAGGAAGATGCTTGAGGGACATGGATATTGTAGAGTGGAATAGGGCTGAAGGTTCCTATACATTGAGGGATCCATTCAGACAGTGAGTGAGCAGGGAGAGCTGGGGCAGAGACAAGCAGTAATGAGAGACTTTCTAACCCTTGAGGAACAGAATGCCCCTGGTCTCTGGCTTTCTCTGAAGGTCTCAGTTGTACTTGACTTCCTGGGTAAACATGTTACAGTCCATTGCAGTGAAAACCTGATGTCTGCTAGCTGGGCTGTGTTTCCTGTATCTTTGCAGCATATCTACCCCTGAGTCAGAAAGCACAGTTTGTGAGAAACTGTACCTCCTTTCCAATTCTTCCCAGTTAGTACATCCAGTGACCCAGATGGCACAAGTCAAAGGGGCTTTGGAGCACACTCACAAAGATGTCCCATGAAGTTATAGCAACTTGGAGGCAATGACAAAAAGAGGAAAAGCTGCACAAAATCATAGAAACAAGGCCCAGAACTGGCCCCCTCCTGTGCTGAGTGCACGCACGACACATCATGTCAGTAGAGGCCTCGCTGACTGGGGGGTAGGGGGGAGAAGGGGGGGCAACTTCAACTCACTGCCACTCCTACAAGGCACACTTGAGAGAGATGGCGCTCTTCCCAGAGCTGTCAATCTTGCAGCATTCACGATCCTGAAAATCAATTTAATAGCACATTTTAAAGTAACTTTTTCAAAAGTTTATGCCAAAAAGGATAAAAGAATGAAAGTGGAGAGTGCTAATTGCACTTTAAAGCTTCAGATGCCTTTCAGTCCAGGGTCTCAAAGACTTTGATGAAGCCTCTTTTCATGCAATCTTGCTTCACCCTTACTGGGAACAGATCAGTATTGTTGTGCTCACGTTACAAAATGGAGAAACTGAGGCCCTTCTCCAGAAGACGAGAATGCCAGTGCTTCCAAGTTCCCACTACAAGGGGAATTAAAGCAGAATGTGATCCGTTTAGATCACAAGTCTTGCAAATGCTCTGACTGACATACAGTGTCAGGAAATTTCAGTTGCAAACATTCTACTCCAGGTGTTGGACTCCCTGGCCGGTGTGCCTTCTCGAAAAGTCTGGCAACCTGCAGGCAGCCAAGAGCTCACAGTACCAATCTACCTACAGAAATGGAAAAGAAGGGCTTCATTCCCCAAAAATCTCAGGGAAGAGTTCTGACTGAGAGGCTTGCATGTGTATGCCCATTCCCGGCTACCTGCTGGGGTCAGAGATGGAGCCTGTGGTTTGCCAGGCCTGGGTCACGTGGGTCACATGGGAGAAGAGAATACTAGCTATCTGGAAAAAGAGGATGTCCAAGACCTAGCCAGCAGGGAGCCATGAGCAGCCATCCCAGATGTGTCTTCAGAAAACTTCTACCTACACAGCAAAGAGGTAGCCAAATATACCACTAACCTCTTTCTGCCTTTGGCTCACTGATCTAGAGATGCTTTGCACCTAAATTATGTGCACATATGCACCCAGTTCCTTATCATCAGTTCTTTGAACTGACACACCTGGGTCAAATGGTCTTCACATTTTTTGATGTTTTTGATCCTCTTTGCTTTTCAGGAAGGGGTACACATTTACTTTCTGACCAACATGTGTATGCATTATCATTTTTTAAAAATCTGCTTCCTAAGGAAAGGAATACACAATAAAATGGCCCATAGGAACAGGTGAGACTGCCAAAATGGAAAGATGCCAAATAAATGACCACACACACAATCAGGGTCTGAACCATTGGTAATTATCTGTACTGACAAACCTATGAACAAAATCAGGCAAGATGACAGACTGCCAGATTCTATCAGTAAGCAAGGGTCGTGACCTTCCAGCTTTAAGCAGCAAGGTAAATAGAAAGGCTCCCTCATGTCAGGCAGTGGAGCACATGAAGGTAGCTGGCCATCGCTTAATGCCGCAGTGTCTGCCAACCATCGAGAAAGCCCCATGAACTCCTGGCAACATGCACATGGGCTTACATTGCTCAAGGATCATGGCCCCTGGAAACCAGGGCCGCACACATGTCAGAAGCAGCCTTTGTCCCTTGTAGTCCCCATGCACTGTGGGCTAATTGCCATTGCAGAAAATAATCTCCAAAGATTACAGCAGGCGTCATAAATAACGAGGGGCTCTGGGACGGCGCATTATGACAAGGCCTCCATCGTTCTTATCTTTGGAGCTTGTGCATGTGTGTTACTAATGAATCTTGTTCATTTGTGCAAGTGATGTTTCCATTTGACAATGACATGAACATAAAGTAGAGGTTAATTTACTCCATTGTGAGAGGTTCATTATTTAACCTGACGTTGAGGACAAAACAATGTAGCTTAATAGATGACAAATAGAAATTAGTTGTGATGAATTTTGCCATTTAATTCTAGCAGGCTCACTGAATGTTTGCCATAAACATGGCAAGAAAGCCAGGTTACCCTCTCCGTGGGTGGGATTTGCTCAATCTGCTATTTCCAGGATATGAGCAAAGGATGGGGAAACTTCCGTTGGGAAATCCTATTGTAAACAAGCAATTTCCAGTTACACAGAAGATTTTGGAGACTAATGGTGATGCACTGTCCTTGGGTCAAACCTGATTGAATTACTTTCTTTAACAGCAGATAAACAATTGACTTACAAGAGAAGGCACTAGTAGTTGTATTGGATTTTGATACCTATTAACATTGACATTTATAACCCTACCCTTGTGCCTTGCACCTGGAGGTAGTTGAATAATAACAGGAATAAGCTAGTTCTAGAATCAGAACTTGTGTTTGAATTCTAAACCAGCCAGTTACAAACTAAATGCTTTAAAAAAAAAATGGTTGTTACACAATCTTAGCCTTGGTTTCCTCACCCATAAAATGGTAATAGTAACAGTATTTACCTCATACCATCGGTCAAAAGGAAATCCAAGAAGGGAGAAATCCATGCAACTTGGAATTGTTATGAAGTCAATGTCCTTGACTAAAGATTAGGAATTGGGTCACTAGTTTTTGAGGTTTTGTTTCTCCATCAAGGCATACTGTCTGCAAGAAAACCAGAAACTTTCACCAAACATGGTGCTTTTTCCATCAAAGGTATTTGCATTTGCACATACCTTTTCATGCAAGAAAGATGTTGTTGCCAGGTTAAGGAACTGATTGGGAAATAAGGAAAAGTAAGATTATTGTAAGCAAAAAAGACAGCTTGTGCAAAGGCTCTGTGTTAGCAGGGAGTGTGGGAAATATGAGAAATTGAAAGAAATTCAGGATGTTTAGAATGTAGAGCCTAGGAGGTCATGGAAGAAGAAATAGGCAAGGCCCTGATTTTGCAGACCTTTGAAGGCCATGGTGGAGAATTTTTTCTCTATCCAAACAACATTGACTAGAAGGCCAAGTGTCCTAACCGGGGTCATGATATGTTTGGATTTCACTTCAAATATATAAGACTGCAAGAAGTGTGAAAATAGAGTCTGAGCCAAGCCAGGCTGGAAGATTACACAGTGGCCCAGACCATGAAGGCAGAAACTTGAAGCGGTGAGAGAGAGAGAAGCCGAATTGTTTGAGAAATACATAAGAGGTAAAATGAACCCGACATGGCAATGAATTGAAAGTGGGGATTAAGAAGAAGGGAGTATCAATAATGACTGTGTGCACCGCTATGTGGAGCTGTTGGCAGCGGCGACGTGAGTTCAACACCCAGCCGGGGAGATTCCCACATGGTGCAGCAGACCTCTCTTGCCTCGCCGGCTGTTCCCCTCAGCAGTGTATTTCCGTCGATATCCCTGTTCTGCTCCCCACTCTGTCTCTGGTGAACTCTCTCACAGCCCCATGCCTCTGGCCTGTACCCAGCCTGTATGCATATATAAATAAATCTTTTAAAAAATAAATAAATAAATAAAAATGAAAGAGTAAGGCTCAAGAGGAGTCAATGAATTTTCCAGAAATCAACATATAGATAATAGTGACTAAGCATATAAAATGTGCAGTGTGCATACATGTTATTGATATGTGTGTATAAAGAGAGAAAAAGTAAACACTGTATACACTGTCTATGTATGTATATACACTGTGTTCACACACATATCCAGGATATTTCATTTGATCAACTAAAAATTTGAGCACTGTTTTATCTTTAAATGTCACAAATCTTGTGCCCTTTTCCACCTCTAGTAAGTGCATCCCTGCGGCATGTTACTCATGTTCTGTGCTGATTTTCCTGAACTGCAGAGTGTATTTGCAAAAGTACTGTCTATGTACTTTTATCTTTCCAGTGTGTGGCCACCTCATTTTTATGGTTATTCTGGCTTCTATTCAATTTATTAGTTTGTGGCCTATGTAAGCATATTTTAATAATTTTGAAGGAATCTTTTCATCATTGAAGCTTGTCTAAAGAAGGCCTGAAATAATCAGTATTTCAGATTTTTACTGCTCTCCACCTCCTGCCCCCACCATGAACACACACTCATATATGTTTTGCTATTTTAAAGAAAGAGATTTAACAGCCATAAGGCACTTTTAAAAATAACATTCACATCTGGACTGACCACCTGTATGCCAAAATTTAGCTTGATGTTAATTAAAACAGGCATGTTATAAACCTCAGGAAATGGCAGCTGACCCCTAACTATGAATGTAATGCTATAATAATACGTAGTAAAAATAAGACATTTTGAGGCTGTTGCCCAAACCACTCATGCATTAAAATTCTCACCACTGTATACCCTTGCATGAGGACGGGAAAATCAACTGCAGAAGTAGTCCAACCAAAAAATAATAATGATGACATTTCAAGGGGTAAAAGCCATCTATTCATTCAACAGATGGGTTTAAAAGCCCGTCCTAGATGGGCATAGGCATTCTGCCCCATGAGAAAGAGCCTACATGGAATTTGGAAGATGGATTAGCTCTATTCTGCCAGAGATGATAATAACCATAATAATATCAATGCCGCTGATATGTATCAAAACCTCACTGCATGTCCCGTACTTTGCTAAGCACATAACCCACACAAAATCTCACTTAATCCTAACAACCTACAAGGTCTTTTGATTGCCCTATTTTATAGATGAGGAAGCAGAGGCATAGAGGACTTACTTAATCACCCCTGTGGATGGTGCCGTGGGAAGGAGGCCATCTGACCACACGGTCCAGTTGTTATGAAGGGGCTATACAGCCACAGAACCCTATCCTCACTCCCCTCATACCTGCGAAGTGGACCCATTCTCTTCAGACTCTGTCACAAGTGACTGCCTGCATTTTCCATGAACTCTTTTCCTTCCCCTTTGTTTGTCACTTACTCCCAGGTGACCCCAGAGCATCTCCCATTTCCTTTTTGCTTTCCCACCAGCCCCACTCATTTGAAATCACTTCTCTTAATTGCCTCTGACATCCTGGCATTTGACAACTCAGCTTTTACTCTGCTTTTCATTTGATCCAGCTATTTGCTACCGCCTCTGAATTCTGAAATTGTCCTCTTTCTCCTTGCACCTTAAAATTTGACTTCATAAAGCAAAGCAGAGTATTGGAAATTTGCATTTAGGACATGTATATACAGAATGCAACTAAATAGAGCATTCTGGATATTATTTGTACTCAACTAGATATTAGCATAAATTCATTGGCACTACAAAAAATACCTTGAAATTCTCAATTGTACAAACTATACTGTCAAGTGTGCCCATTGGCATAACTGAATAGCCCTTGAAGTTGTACATCTAAGCTCATGTCAGAAAGTTCCATATTCACTTCCACACATGTATTTAAAAAAAAATAAGGAAATACCTCTGAAATTCAGCTGTCTTATAGTTCTTGCAATACTGGTTGTATAAGATGCAAGAGTCATGGAATCCACTGGATACGCAACTTACAGCAAGAGTTGATGATACTCTACTCAAAGGACCTTAAAGGCTTTATGCAGGCTGATTGGCATGACAGCCTCGTTCAAGGTTTTGTTCCCACTTATATAATTACTCACTAGGTGACCTTGGAGAAGTCATTAAACTTCAGTGCGCCTTGGTTAACCATCTATAAAATGGGAATGACTATAGGACCCTCCCTGTAGAATCATGATGAGAATCAAAGGGGAGAATACAGTTAAAGCATCTACTCTAGTAAGGACTCCATTAGCAATAACCCTTATTATTAATACCAACTATTGTGTAGTAGTTGTTTTTCTCCTAATAGTTGGGGTGGGTTTGCAACTATTAAGAGAAAACGTCAGGGGCATTCTCACCACTCCACCCCTCTCCAGCAGTATCTTCAGTTATACCAAACTCTGTGATTACCCCCAAGCACCATACTGTTTCATCTCACCTGTGCCCTACTATATATTTTTCTCTTTTCCTGGAAATGTTGGTCCCCCTATTAATTGGCCCAGTGTAAGTCCAAATGACTGCCCAAATCTCAGATCGAATATCAGCACTTCTGTGAAAACTGACCTGACTCCCCTAACTGCCTTAAACATTCCTTACCCCATTTTTCTTAGAATTCTCTTAGACAATAGGGATTAAGCTTTGTTATTTTTGGTGTTATTGTATTCCCAACACCTGACATAGTGGCTGGTGTATTGTACAAGCTGATGTCAGGTGTGTTGGTGTTAGGGAACAGAAAACACCACTTCAACTGGTTTAACACTCTGGAAGTGTGTTATCTCAGACAATAAAATACAGAGGCAGGATGGGATCCAGGGCTTATTCAACATTTCATCAAGAACCTGGCTCTACCCATCTTTCTCCTGCCACACATCTCAGTGTGGAAGCTTGGCCGTTATTTTTTTTTTTTAAGATTTATTTATTTATGCAATACAAGAGCTGGGGTGTAGTCGAGAGGTATGAGGAGTGAGAGGGTTCAACGGAGACAGAGCGGGGAGCAGAACAGGCGGATTGACTGAAATACTCTGCTGAGGGGAACAGTGGGCGAGACAGGAGAGGTCATGGTGGCTAACCATGTGGGTTAGCACCTTGGCTGGGGATCAGACTTGCGCTGCAGTGGCTGCCTATAGCTTCATAGTGCTGAGACTCAACCCCTTGCGCCACCAGGAAGGCCCCCAGCTTGGCCTTTAAGCAAGAGTCTTCATGGCCGTAAGATGGCTACCACTGCTACACGCCCCTCATACAAGTGCAATAAAGATGAAAAAAGAAATCATCTTTTCCTGTATCTCCTTTAGAGGAGCTAGAAACCTTTCCCAGAAACCCTCAGCAATCCCAAAATTCCATTTCCCAGGATTAGGTTTAATGTTCATTCCCAAACCATTCATTCACAGGGGAAATGAGATTACCATGATTACTGTAGGCCAGGGATCAGCAAACTTCTTCTGTAAAGAGCCAGATTGTAAATAGTTTAAGCTGGACAAACCAGACAGTCTCCACTGGAGCTATCAAAGTACCCTCATAGCACAAAAGTACATTCAGACAATACGTGAATGAATGAGCACAGTAATGTTACAACAAAACTATTTATGGACACAGAAATTTTATTTTCATACAACATTCACACCATGAAATGACCTTATTTTGAATGAACCATTAAAAAAATGTAGAAGCCCTTCTTGTCTTGAAAGCTTACAAACCAGGCAGCATGTCAGGTTTGGCCTACATGCTTTATACTTAGCTAGCCCTTGGTTGATAGTATTTAAAATCAAATGTATGTGATAGTGCCATCCACCACAGTTTCCAAATAATTAACCACAATAGATTTTTTTTTAAATTAGAGGAATAAATGATTAATGAAAAGGTAGTCTTGTCCAGGAGTTCAAAGGATATACATGTATCTGACTTCCTAAAAGATATTTTTAAAATAACTGCTTTGCCTAATGATGGTGGAGTTAGCAGGACTAAACAAACAAACAAAAAGGCAGGAGTTGTGACATCTTTGATATTACACTGTGAAAATGGGAGGTAAATAATATTTTGTGTTGGACTGTGTAGGAAATACAGATTTGAAAAACTCACGAATCTGAAAGTCATAAAAGGTTTGCTTTGATGGTAAGTAGGTGAAAGAGATTACTTAATGGGTGTTTTCTATGTTAACATCTGAGTTCACAATTTTCCAAACATAATGTTGCATGTAGCCGGATGCAGGCAGAGAGATAATTATAGAGTAACTGCTTGCACTCAGTACAAATTAATCAAATGTAAATTAAATAAACTGTAAATAGAAGATACTCCTTAGCTGATATGGCAAGTGAATCACCTCCATTATAGACTCATTTTTACAAAATTATATCTAATCATAGGATTTCAAGATAGTGTTTGGCAAAACATCTCTAAATCTGTCAACAAAAGCAGCGATTACTTCTCTGCCTGAACACCTTTGCCAACAAACACTTATCTGTCTGGAAAGATTTATGTCTGGTTCTGCCTAAAGGCAGGGGTAAAATCTCAATGACCTCTAGAGGTTTCCTTCACCTTTGTGCTCTAACAGTCAATAAAAATTCATTTTCAAGTAATCTTCCTGCGATCCTTACAAACCTAAGATGTAATCAAGTCTATTCCAAGAATTCCCAAAATAAAAGGTAATTATATAGCCTCTTTGCCTGATCAGCACTTCATCTTGCTAGTCAGTTGCTGCTCTCACAGAGTCTACACTCCTCACTCCTAAGAGCTGCCATGGCCTCTCTTGCAGTCAGTATCTCTGTTCTTTATGTTCTTTGGACAGATCTCAGCTTTTCAAGTGCATAGCCCTTGCTTGCAGACCTTATCCCAAGCAGTTCTTGCCACCTAAGCCACTTTTTCCTGCTCCCTATGTCACCTACCCCTTGATAGGCTTAATATGTCCTCTTCCTTCTGGCTTTGGCTTAGACTAGGGGATCTGAAAGCCTTCTCTGCCCCATACTCCATCATGGGTCCAGTGGCCTTTTATGTACATAGTACTCAGCACTTGATTGCTCCTTTATTGGTATTTATAATCCACTTACTCTGTTTATTTGTTAGTCTCTGAAGGGTTGAGGATAGGAATCATGTTGTGTTCATGGTAGTAAAACAAAGTAGAGGAGGCCAGGTCATAAAGGGATTTATGTGCCTGGCTAAGAAGTTTAGACTTTATCCTAGAGGGTATAAAAAGAAGAAGCCATGGAAAGATTTGTCATGTTCATATATATATGCCTTTTGGAAGATCACTCTGGAAGCAACATCAGCTAATCAGAGGACAGACTTCCAGAGCACAAGGGATGGATGGTGAGTGATCCACACTAGCGACAGTGAGATCACTTGGGAAGTGGTATCTGTAATCCAGGTGAGAGGGGATAAAAGGCTGGTTTACAGCTGTGGCGACCATGAATAGAGACTAGCACTCAGTTCAGAAACACTAAGGAGGCGGGAATATATATACATTTGCTCACTATGAAACTGAAGGACTGGGAGACAGAAATCAAGGACACTGTTTCCAGCTTAGACAATCACATAAGTAACTGTGTTAGTCACTTGAGGCAAGACACAAAAGGAGAAAGATGTTGAAGGTGGACAAAGGGATGATCAATCCATTGCAGATAAGCTGATTTCAAGGAGCTTGCAAGCATCTAAGTGGACATGATCAACAGGCATCTACAGATAGATTAGCTTGATAGATGGATTAATTGACAAATACAGAGATAGATAAAGATATGGATATATGTATAAACATATACATATATACATGGATCTGTAGTGAAGTCTAGATCAAAGATAAAAATGTAATAGACATAAGGTTATAAAGAATATTGAAGTCAGGACCTCCGCTGAAGCCTAGGGGTTAAGACTCAGAGCTATCACTGCTATGGCCTGAGTTCAATCCTGGCCAGGGAGCTAACCCAAATGACACAGCATACCTTTCCTGTCTCACCCGCTGCTCCCCTTTGCAGTCTATTTCAGTATATACACCTGTTCTGCTCCTTACTCTGTCTCTGGTGCCCCCCTCCCATATCTCTGGCCTACACTCCAGTTCTACACACAAAAAAAGAATATTGAAGTCATACCCATTTAGATCACTTTGAGTGACTTCACTAGTCCTCAAAAAGTTAAAGTAGTACTAACAAATTGTGATATTTTGACTTTTTAGAAATATATATATTTAGTCATTCAGATGACCAAATCAATCTTTCTCATATGTATTTGGCCTTTATCCACAGCTTCTACCTCATGGTTCTCCCAAAAACCTTGGAATTTTCTGCCTTGAGAGTGTTAAGGGTGTTTCTTTGTTATGTTAGTGAAGTTAAATTTTGGAAAATACCGGAGGACTAGGCCTACTTGGCAGGGAACAAGAGAAATGGAGGGTTGGAAGTTACAGTCCCACCCCCTGACTTTTGCAGAGGAAAGAGGGGCTACAGGTTCAGTTCAATTATTAATGGTCAATGAGTTAATCAATCATACCTATGTGACAAAGCTTCCATAAAAACTCAAAAGAGGGCCTCCCTGGTGGCACAAGGGGTTAAGCTTCAGCACTATGAAGCTATGACCAGCCACTGCAGCACGAGTCCAATCCCCAGACAGGGAGCTGACCCACATGGTGCAGCAGACCGCTCTTGTCTCGTCCACTGCTTCCCTCAGCAGTGTATTTCAGTAGATCTGCCTGTTCTGCTCCCCCCTGTCTCTGGTGAGTCACTATAACAAATTAATAATCCTGAGGAGGGCTTCCTGGAGCCTCTAATTTATAGCTAGTAAGTCAAAAGCACAGATAGTAACCAGGGCTTGTGACAGGCAAATGAAGTCTGAGAAAGGGTTATGGAAACATCTAGTCTGTAGCTGGTTGGTCAGAAGCTCAGGTGGTAGCCTGGGACCTGTCAAGACTTGTGGCTGGTCAGTATCTAAAGTGAAGGGCAGTCTTGGGAGTCTGAATCCTAAACCTCTGGAACTAGACAGTATCTCCAAAGTGTCAGAAATGAATTCTCAGACATCCTGGTAAACAATCACTTGTTAGTGTGGTGAAGCTTCAGAATCCATACTCCCATTATAAATTAGGTGTGGACACACTAACAACACACATAAGGTCGAGCAATTTCAATTCCAGGAATATACCCTAAAGAAATAAAAATACTAACTTGAACAGGTATCTGCACTCCAATAGCACCATTATTTATAATAGCCATGACATGAAAATAGCCTAAGTGTCCATTAGCGGAATAATGGATAAAGAAGTGGCATAAAATACAACAAAATACTATTCAGTCACCAAAAAATGAAGAAATTCTGCCATTTGCAACAGCATGAATGGACGGTGAAGGCATTATGCTAAGTGAAGTAAGTCAGAGAAAGACAAATACTGCATGACCTCAATTACATGTGGAATGTAATAAAAACAAAAACCAAGCTCATTAAAAAAAAGTGATCAGATCTCAGTTACATGATACAGAAGGTGGGGTAAGTAGAAAATGGAGAAATGTGGTTTAAAGGTACAAATTTCCAGTTATAAGATATATAAGTACCACTGATGCAATGCACAACATGGTAGCTATAGGTAACACTGCAGTATGATATATAGCAAAATTGATGAGAATAAATCGCAAAAGTTCTCATCATGAGGCAAATGTTTTCTTCTTATTTTGCTTTTTTCTTTTTATTGTATCTCTATGAAATGATGGATGCTGACTACACTTACTAAGGTAATCATTTTACGATATATGTAAGCTAAACCATTATGTTGTGCACTGACACTTACACAGTGAAGTATGTTGATTATATATCAATAAAACAGGGGTGGGGAGATGCTATTTGACTCAGAAGGGAATTGCAAGATGTTTTGATAACATTCTAGTTTACTTTTGTTCCTATTGCTGGAGATTCCTCTGTGCTACTCCTTTGACTTTAAAAGTAAATGACCCTTCTCCTTAACAAGTTTGGCATAATTGTTCATCTCTTCCTATTTCATGGTTCTCCATTTGTAAGGGATATTCATAAGTTATCTGAAACATGTTTATTTTTATCTTACAAAATAGCCGAAGAAAGCATAGTGTCCACTCCACCTCTACCTTTAAGTGAGGCCCCAAATTCACCACACACACATGCCCTCTATACACACACATGCACATACAAGTCCCCACATTTGCCATATACGTACACATATATACATGTCAGCATATATACATGCATTTTTAAAGAAAAAAAGCAAATGAAGGTTAATATAAGACTTACCTAATAAAAAGATTACATTCTATAATTCAACATCTTATCAAGGACTAAAGATTCAGTGGGAGTGTGGAGTTCCAGTGTATAGATATATGATAGACATGATAAAGATTGAGAGAAATGAGTCTGTAGGAGGTTTTTAGTATATCTATAAAGACATATAAGAAGCCCAAAAGAAAGGTACCCTAGAAACAAACTGGATTAATGTTATGAACATAAGCATTGATTCAAATTCCAGGTTTAAAAGAAAATATTCTCTCTCCTTTGTTTCCATATGGTTTACAGGGAATAAAACATTTGCAGAAAAGCGTGTTACAGTCATTGAAAATGATGAAATGGTGAGTGAGGGAGCTTCCCACATGGCACAGCAGACTTCTCCTGCCTCGCCCGCTGCTCCCCTCAGCAGTGTATTTCAGTCACTCACCTGTCCTTCCCCACTGTCTCTGGTGAGTCCTCTCCCCCCACACACACCTCTGGCCTACATCCCAGTTCCTGTATGCATAAATAAATAAATCTGTTTTTTTTAAAAAGTGATCCTGTAGTTTATGAAAGTTGGGTGAGAACAGGTCAGGCTTCTTTGGCATTCAGGAAAAGATGTACTCAATGAAAAGGTGAGCTTAATGTAAGCATACATGGTGAGTAGAAATGGGAAGCCATTGAGAATGGATCATATTTAGGGGCTGATAAGACTTTATATAAGTCTGTGGTCTCTTTCTCATATCATTCTAGCTTTTCTCTGTACCTCTGCTCTCTTCTCCACACCTATCAGCTGGAAGCTTGAGCTTTTATTTACTCATTGTTTCGGCTCCATCTTAAATTCCATTTCCCTGCCCCTGCTTCTAGCTGCTTTGAGATTTCCAAGTTTCTCTCATCTCTTAAGGGTGAGCTTCAGATTTGCTCAGCTCATTTCTCACATTAAGATGTGTCGCTAGCACCCTTGAGTGTGTCACTAGTCACCGTTGAGTCAGATGACCATCCCTAATCTAACTATTTGTGCCCTGTTGCAGGGAACTGCAAAGAGAGAGTAAGGAGGTTTCTCTCAGGAAGTACCATGGGTGGGTACCAGTTGAGCTTTCTACTACAGGGAGGCTCCCAGAACACTGTGATTAGGATTCAAATAAAAGTAAACAGAATGCCCACTCAAACTACTTGAAGAGTTCCCAGGGAGAAAGTTCATCCTGAAGGGAGGAAGATTGGAGAGGCTGGAACTAAACCCCAGGGCACTGATCTGTATTGTAGTATATCTATTATACAGTGAAGAGAGACTTTAGCATCTATATAATAGAATACCTCAATCCAAGATCATTTATAATGACTTGTCCCAAGACCCTAGAGATAAGAGCTAAAGGAATAAAGTTTTGAAACTTGGAGAGATGTAGGAGAGTCATTTATAGTGACTTATCCCAAGATCCTAGAGATAAGAGCTAAAAAAAGGGGGGGGGATAAAGTTTTGAAACTGGGGAGATGTAGGAAAAGCCAAAGTTATGCTGTTTGTAATCTTCACCTAAGGAATGAAATGCTGGCACTGGAAAGGGTCCACCTCCCACCTTACAGAGAAGAATAGCACAATAGTGCAGGAGGTCATGACCATGGACAGAGGACGGTGAGATGCCAATTTGGAAGCAAGCGCCTGGAATAATAACACAAGAGTCTCTAGCTCTACCATGTCATTCCTCAAAGGCAGCATTTGAGGCCCTTCAAATTCTATTTCTCAAGATTTTATTTCTATCTAGGTATACAAATAGACATCCGTAGTGTCTAGTGGTATGGCTATGGTGCTCTTTCCACAGAAGTTTAGAGCATCCATGGATCACTGGATAGATTTTCTTCTCTCTTCTCTGAGAAGTTATCCAATGAGTGTGGAGAGTTTGTGTTCCAAATATGGGATTCCAGCCCACCCCCCACAATCATAGATATCTCCAATTATTTAATCAATGCACTTTTTTTTTTTACCATGCATCTTCTCCATGCTTAGAACTGGGTCATATATAAGAGGGATGAAATTGGAGTTACAGAGTTTTCTGGAAGTAATTAGAAAACAATAAAGAATATCACACTGCCTAAAATCATGCCAGAGAGTAAAAAGGACAGTTCAAAGAAAGTAAGTTTAAATGATCTAGAATCATGGTGATGAGGCTGAAGATAAAGAGGATTAAATCTTCGTTAGTCCCAAGGATTCAGTCGCAGGGTCACTACAAATTCTTCAAAATAACTCCCTATTCACTCACCTCAAAAATAAAACTAAATAATAATAAAAATGTATAATAGTAATTTGCTTTAATTATTTAAGTAAATATATGACACACCTGTTACTTTTTAAAGGGAAAAAAGGTGTTAGCAAATCAAACTATAAGGTGTCACAAATCCAAGAAAGTTGGAAATCACCACATACAAGTTCCCCTTGGGTTTGGAGAGATTTATGCTTCTTAAGGGCATCCAGACATTAGCAGCTCAAACCCCACACTGTATCCTGGCTTCATTTAAAGGACCCATAGGTCAGACCAAAACACAACAGGGCTTTATATGCCAATTTTTCTTGACTCTCTGTAGGTCAGGGGAAGTTAAGCTCATGTAATTAGGGGATAAAGATGGAGGTTAGGAGTGGGGGATGGAAGCATGATGAAAGTTTCAGAGTTTAAAGGCTCTGTAGGAAGCCAAAGGAAAAGTCGATAAAGTCATGTCTTTATGAAACATGTGTTTTCCATGGTAAACGCATTTGTCTTTATGCCCAGGGAATCTTGCTGTGAGTTGGCATTGTCATCCACCTGTGGGCAAGGACAAATTCACATCCCTTATGATGGTTGTGAGGCCATTGTTATCCTGAGTTGCCTTCTCAATCATCAAAAACTGATTCAGTTATGTTCAGCCTAGTATCAGCAGTAAATGCAATTCACTGCATTAACTTTATTTCACAATTGATCACCCAGGTGACTTTTATGATAATTCTCTCTTAAGAGAGAATATTGGATTGATTGAATCATGTATAAATGATGACAAAAGACAAAGAGATTCCCATAAAAGATGGGGCCAGGCTCAAAAGTCCAGTCTCAACACATAATCATTAGATAGAACAGGAAGCAACGAGCATCAGCAGTCAAAGTCAAGAAGTGAAAATTAAGAACAACAATAACTGAGACAATAAAAGGACATGCCCTACAATCCTCAGAGAAAATGCATAGAAAAGAAACTCAGATTGCCCCAGTAACAAGCATCGTTACTCATATGAATTAAAAGATCCAAGAACTGGTCTTCTAGATTCTAGCTACATGATGAACAAACTACTAGAGTACCCATGACTCCTTCAGGCTGGAAACAAGTGTTTCCATAACACAGCAGTTGTCTTCTTGGAACAACACACACGTCCACAGTGGTCAATCAGGGTTGGTCTATTAGAAATGTGTGCCACTCATCAATACAAAGGTGAGTATTTTTTTAGTATTTATTCATTATCCATCATCTATCCTTCTATCCATCCATCCAACCATCTTTCCCACTTTCCTCTCTTCCTTTCTTCTTTTCTCCTTTCCTTATTTTGTCCTTCTTTTCTTTACTCCCTTCTCTTTTCTCTTCCTTTCCATCTTCCAAGAAAAGATGTCTTCCAGGAAATGTGTACTGAGCTTTTGCTAAATGTGAGCTATTATTCTGGGCTTTGAGAAGTCAATGGAGCCAAGACAGATAAGGCCCTTCCTCCAGTGTAATTTATGGTTTAGAGAGGAGAGGCAGAGAAGAATCATATATGAAAAGAAAATAAAGAAAAGTTCAGATAATGCTTGAGCCCCAGGAGAAAGAAAGCAAAGTAATGGAGAAAGTGAGGTCATTTCAGAGACAGTTGTGAGGAAAATCTTTGAGGGAGAAGTGACATCTGAGCTTACACCGACATAGGGAGAAAGATCCACTAACATTCAGGGTTTCTCAAACTCAGCATGCTGACATTCAGAATTGGATATTCCTGATTGGGGGTGTGGGCATTATCTTGTGCATTGAGGGATACTCAGCAGCATCTATAACCTCTACCCATTGGATACCAGGAACAATCCAGGTCCAAGTCATGAAAATCAAAAGTGCCTCCAGGCCTTGCCAAATACCCCATAGGTGACAAAATCAGTACATTCAAGATCTATTGGGCATTATGAAGATCTAGGGGGAAGCATGCCAGAGAGATGGGGTCCAGTATAAACAAGTGTCATGGTGAGAGACAGCTGGAAATGTTAGATGAAGGAGGAAGAAAGCCACCTTCGAAGTAGCAGAGGGAGTAAAGCATTGAGCCAAGTAGGATGATGAGGGGAAGGTACACAAAAGGAAGGCCCTCAGGCAGGGAATGGTCATGGTTGCACTTACATCATGAAAATATGTTCTTGATATGGAAGCTTTTAGTGCAATGGAGTAAAGAAAAAACATGTGAACCAAATCTGATTCAGCAACTAACGTTCCACAATTTGAGGATTCATACCAAGTGTGACTGGCCCTTCCTATAGCAACATTAAAGAAGAATTACCGAAGAATTACCTATTTTATCTCTCTTGTGCTAATTGTCTACTTAGTAGGTTATTGTATTTCATTAAACCTCTTGTATATTAACATTCTGACTCATCTTTGTAAAGGTTTGTACTGAACATGACCAGGACTAAATGGAGAAGCACTTAATTCATCATCCTGTAGCTGTGGAAAGGATCAGGATTGTCAACAGCAAATAAATCTTATGCCAAATATGATTTGTGTTCAGTTTATATGTTATTTTATCAGAGGTTAAAAAAAATAAGCCTCAGGGCCTCCCTGGTGGTGCAACAGGTTAAGCGCAACACTATGAAGCTATCCAGAACCACTGCAGCACGAGTTCGATCCCCAGCCAGGGAGCTTCCCAAATGGCACAGCAGACATCTCCTGCCTTGCCCACCGCTCCCCTCAGCAGTATACTTCAGTAGATCTGCCTGTTCTGCTCCCCACTCTGTCTCTGGTGAATCCTCTCACCACCCCACATCTCTGGCCTACACCCTAGCTTATATGCATAAATAAATAAATCTTAAAAAAATAGGCCTCAAATTGCCAGCACAAGACTATCTCTAGGAAAGTTCATTCTGAGACAGGAAAAAAAGAGAGAGTTCTTTCTTTTTTCCCCAAAGGAAAATACAATTAATGAAGATAATCCTCTTCAACATGGACGTAGATCCACCCTAACATGGTAAATGACACAGAATTTTTCATCTGTGTTTTATCAATGAATGGGAGTGCTAGCAGCCAGAAGACAAACAATTCCACACCTTCCAAATGTCAATGACACAAAAGTTCGTTCCAAACTGCTCAAGCATCAGTAACTGAGATGCAACCTAAGAGATTGACCATACATCAGAAATAACAATGAAAACAAGAGTTTGGAGTAATTTAGAAATGGTGTGGTAGGTTCAGACTTTAGGTCATATAACAACAACAACAAAAAGGCAAGGAGACTGCAAATGAGCAACACTGACAAAGTGAATAGGAGCATAAAACCCCTGCATCCACTCTTCTCCTCAATAATAACAGAAGCCACATGATCTAGTGAAGAGGCCCTTTCTGGGGCCCAGAAATGGAGTTTCTAGTTTGTATGCCACTGAATAACTATGTGACTTTGGTGAATCCCCCAGATTTGCCTGTTTTCTTACCTACCAAATGGGTGTGATTACTATTACACTTACAAGTGTACTTACCACACCGAGTGGGTGTCACAATATAAAGGTACACAAAAAGGTACAAAATAATGTCACACTATAAAGGTACAAAAAACTACACAGAAAGAGTAAAACCTTATAAATATGCAAAGAATTATAGTCAGCAAATCACCACAAAGCCTGGGACTTTATCCCATGAATGGTCTTTTTTGGCTGAAAAGAAGAAATTCCAATATTAAATTCCACTTCAAATGGCCCACAGAACCCACAGATCCAGATGGTCTATAGAGACTTCCCGGTTCATTTCCCCTGCATGGAAATTGAGTTATAAGAATGAGACAACAGAAAGGAGTCTTCTCTTGGGCCTGCCTTCAACAGTCACTTTCATTAATTCACATACACACTTCCCAATGGAAGATTAAATTCATTCATTCAACAAATAATCGCTGAACAATGACTCTGTGGAGGGACAGTGCTAGGCCCTGGGATAGGGAGAATAAGAACAGGCTCTTCTCCATGAAGAGTTCACCATGGTCGACAAGCAGGAGGAGACAATTATTGAACATATGATGCTGTCAGCTACTTTCTATATGGTCTGACACATTTTACGACCATTTTTCAGATGGCAAACTGAGAAAAAAATATTTTAAGGTCTCACTTGGGGGGGTGGGGGAGGGGGAGGATAAGGGCACAAAATGGAGTAGAAAAGGACACAAAAGACCATGGAGATGGATCACAGGTGACTTGGTGGTAGATTACCCAAGGGGAATACAAAATGTAAAAGATATAAATAACAATAAAAATAAATATTAAAATATATATATTTTAAGGTCTCATATAAGATCACCAAGCTTCTAACTTTATTCACATTTTTACTGAGCACCTACTACATGCCTGGCACAATGCTAGGAAATGTAGATACAGAAAATACAACAGATGAAATTCTGTTCTTGTGCATTTACATAATGGTGAGGGGAGACAGATACAAAGCAATAGAAGCTAGTCTGCCTGATTCCACAACCCAAGCCCCTTCCATCTGCTGCCTTCTCTGAGTCATCACTTCACTGGGAGCCAAAGTGAACAAGAGCAAGAATTCACACACACAAATGACAAACCCAAACTGAGCATCACAGTAAACCAGAAATCAGAAAATAATAAAGTCTGAAAAGAGAGACAGTTTCAGAATACTAAAATGTCCGCTGAGTTGAAAATGTTGGCATTGGGTTTGAGCTGCTGAAGACAGGCAGCACACAGTCCAGCCACAACACAAAGACACCCCTTCAAGGTGCAGACTTGAACACCAGCTCCCACCAGAAGGTCTGAGGTTTAGAGGAATTAAAAGGTTTGGGTCCCTGGCTCCTGGAGGCAGTTAGACAAGGCGAAAGCATATGCCGGCCTGCCTGGCAGCAGCGTTCCCTGGCCCAAGATTAACGTATCTACACCAGCCAAGGGAAGCTGGCAGCCACCTCAGCCCGGGACACAGAGAAGCCATGCCAGCCCGCACCAGCTCGAGGCTTCCCTACAAGCAGCTCTTGCTGAAACAAAGAGGGACACAGGCAAGAGCTACGGATGTCCAGCTCCAGGCTCCTCTCTGAAATTCAGAGCAGGGTATGCTCATGGAGGCCAGATCTACAACTGGGATGCAATCTGAGTAATTTCCTGATGACTCCGCTCCGCCTAATGAATCAGAGTTCTACAGGAATTTATGCCCTCAGGACCAAATTACCCACCTAATTGAAGATACATGGAGAGGGAGGGTGGAGAGGCAGGAGAATGAAAGACCTCAATTACACGGATTTCTCCTTCACTCTAAATGAGTGCAACATTTGGATTCACCATAAAACTGTATTTTCAAAGTCAGTTTATATCCACCAACTTCCCTGGTTTGTACACTCAGATGCTGTTGCTTTTTCAAGTACAGTGACCCTGCTTTGAGGTCTTATTGCCTGGTCCCACCTGCACTCCACCACTGCAGTGCTCAGAGGGACTCCCCCTTTCTGCCTTCAGCCTCACAATCACAAATAAATCTATGACACTCATCAAGGTTAGAGAGTTTCGATATTAAAACAGGGTAAACGAGAGCCAGGACAGCTTCAGATGCTCCAATCAGCCCCAGTCATAGCCAAAAAGGTAATGGAGTTTTTGTTTTGTTTGTTTTTTTAAAAACAGGCCAGTTCAAATCCTTCAGTGCAGCACACCTACTCTGTGCCTGCTCCTTTCTGCAGGCTTCTGGCTCTCCTGCTCGAGATTAAACGGAGGGTCTCTCAGTGTGCAAGCCCAGAACTAGCAACCCCTTCCCATACAAGTGCATGGAGGGATTTTCACATCTTGTCACCTCTGTGCTACCTTTACACCTCAATCCCAAGGAAACTGTCCCCAGAACATTGCTTTCTGGCCTACCATTGGGATTAGTGAGTACGAGGCTAGTGCAAGATCTTGCTCCTTTAAACATTCAGTGGAAGAAACACATGAAAGGTCAGTGTCAATGAACTCACATGAAACCCTTTTACTCCCAGGTCCCTGTCCTTATAGTCCCTTCACTGTTTCTACGGGGTGGGAAAAAAAGGATACAATGTTACTGCCTTCAGAAAGTCTCCCATGATTCAGCCCAAATTTATTGAGTGATTAAGGAATCTTCATCATAGATTTACTATTTACCTGCACACATTTTGTTCTATTTATGAGCCTCGTTTTGTCAATATTGCCAGAGCTGCCTGGATGAATAAATAAAAGTCAAAGACTCTGAAATACCACTGGAATCTTGAAGCCTCAGTCTCAGGACTGTAACAGATGGTGGTGTGGTACACATTAGAGAATTTGGTGAATTATGCATAGAATCTCTAAGGCACCCAATAAGGCCAGCTCAAGTCAAGTCCACCAAGCACCAATGGGCTTGACAGTGGGACAAGATGGAAGGTGGTGAGTAGTCTATAAGCAGGTGTTAAGCTACTTATCCAAACTCTCCCACAAACAGCCTAAAAGATTTTCCCAGCATCCTCCTGCTCTCTGTGAGTCACCGTGGGAACAGCAGTGAGGTTGAGAGTTGAGTTATAACCATTCAGTGAAGCATTTCCCTCCAGACTGTACAAAGGAAAGGGGCTATGTTAGTAAATTTATTGACTATTTCATTAGATCAATATGGAATATGATTTAAGAGGCTCTGCCCAGGCTCTTTAAATCTATTTAATCAAACCAATTAATAAAAAAAGTAAGAAGTTGAAGCATATCCTGTAAGGTGCATCATAAATATATTCCCTTACTTGGGCTTTTGATCTCACCCAGGTAATTAACAGCTTTAGTTAAGTTCAGTCATTCCTTCCTGCCTGGCTGTGGTCATAAAACCCCTCAGGCTACGTGTAGCTCTTGGATTTATTATGTTTTTCTTGCTGCAAGAGCGTCGTCTCTCACATTCCGCTTTCTCCCCCCCCCCCTTGAGAAAGTTTATGTGGCCATTGCTTTTGCAGCTGTCATGAAAGCTCGGCTGGCTCTGGGAGCTCCATGCTGCCTGAGAGGATGGCTACACTCAGCTGCTGCTTCCAGCTTAATAATTTCTTCACTATCATGAAACTACTCCACACACTTCTCTCTAGGAGAGCAGAGATGAGTACATCCTGAAGGCCTGACTTCTGAGGTCTTCGCTCACATGTCCTGCCTATTCTGAGCTATGTTTCATGAATGGATTGGCTTTTCCTTGTTGCACAGAACATAGTTTTTATTCTGAGATATGGGGCCATCTCCCTCTCTGTGACCACTGAGGAGGAACTAATCTCATCACCTGCTCAAGGACCCCACTCCATCAATCCTCCTTCCTTCAAGTCCTTCTAGTAGTACCTTAGCCCGCGTCAGCTTCCCACTGCGAAGTCTTGAGATGTATAGGCAAGCCAACGCATCACCCAGAGGTGGGAAGAAAAGTTAGCTGTCTCTCCAACATCAATCAGTGCCAGCCTGGTTTATGAAGTTGGGCTTGTAGCTTTCTTCTGCTTTGCAGGCTGAGGGGTCTCTGAAAGAGGAGGCTAAAAGAGAACATAGAAGTGGAGCTGTGTAGCTATAAAAATTAAACTGTGTGTCAACAGCCCACCTGGTTAAATAGAGTCCCAATTCTTACTGCCAATAGTTAGGGAGATGATACCCTCTTCTTTCATATGACCAGTTTTCCTTGGGAAGTCAACTTTTGTTTCCATGCAATGGAAAACTTGAAAGATTCACAGAAATTCTGTGGAGGGACTAAAGTCAGAGCAATTGCTTTCCCAAGTTAAGATCAATAGCAGCCTATTTTTCTATTGCCACCTCTACTCACTTTGGCCCAATTCAATAAGCATTTACTGAATCTCTAGCATCCTAGACATTGCCAGGCAAGACGCAAAAGAAATACAAAGCACAGTGAGCACAAGGTTTTATAATCTCTGGAGGAGGTAAAAATCAGCTGACAAAATGCTCCTGTTTAAGGCCATCTTCCCTTCATCAGTCCTTCAAATACCTGTTCACACAAAATTTGGCCATCATTCATTCAACTTTTATTGAGCATCTCCTCTGCCTTACACACCAGGATACAATAATGTTTGCAAGAAGAAAAAACAGGCGAACAAATTACTAATCTCTATGGATTTACTGTAGAATAAAGGAGATTATAAGACAAAAATAACTCCAGGACTCACCATACCATGAAACTGGACTGAATAAAACTGAAAGGTTTATTTTCAAATCCTCATATCATTTTAAGGCTGTCTAATCTACCACTGATTCAATTGTACACTGAAATCCCATCAATTTGTTCAAAATAGGTAAAGATGCCTTTGATTTAAGTAAACATCTGATTAAGACAGTATGTTTAATAAAGTAATGTTTAAAAATGGATAGTGCCTCAAATTAAAGCTAACAGGATATTTAGCAGGGACATACTTGGAGAACTAAGTAAAAATTATGTGATTTCTATGTCAGTTACTTGTAAGCAGGTTTCTAAGACACCCAAGGGGATTTGAAAACTGTTCTGAGTTGTTTAACCATTGCAACCATTTATACCAATGTCCTAAATAGCCAGTGTTCCCAAAGAAATAGTCCTTCCTAGACTAACATTAATTTATGAAGAAACATCCTTTCCAACACTATAACCAACTTTAGCTCAGTCTCTGTTTAAATAATCACTTACTGAATTGCACTAATACACATCATTATTACAGCTAAAGAAAATTGTGAAAGGTCAGGTAGCAGGCTAAGTTTCTATAAGTGCATTTTCTCACTGATGGTTACAAAAAACTCTACAATGAGGTTTGTCTTATTAGTTCTATTTTATAATTGAAAACATTGAAGCCAAAGGTTCCATCGCTAGGGAAGACTGTCTGAATTCAGAGCTCATACTTTCAAATGAGCCCTAAATCGATGAAGTCGTGTCACATATATGCAGTTCAGGGTTAAAATAAGTAAGTAGGTTGGCAAAAGTCCCAAAAATATCCACAGCACTGAGGGAACAAATGTGATTTTTCCCTACCAATTTCCTTTCAACCTCCTGATTTCTAGAGGGACCATTTTTTGCTCTGTGCCTCCTGTTCTTTCGCCTGCCCTCCAATCAAAGATGCTCAAGTGGCCAAATCCACTTAAAATATAGAAAATGTTCCTTCTTCTTGCTTCAGGTGCTTGTCTGTATGAGGTGACTCTGGGATGCCTGGTGAAAAGGGAGCTCAAGAATGGTTTCTAATTCCCATCACTAAAATTAAATTATTAATTTTTTATCAATTAATTGGATGAGGATTGATGGGAGAGACAGGCCCCAGGCTCAGCAGAACTCTACTGGGTGCCAGATAAAACAAGCAATCTGCCCGGGTGAGAGGGGAAGCAGGGGAGAAGTCACAATAGTAATAACGAGGAGAATCCCCTAGCTCCAGGAGAGGGAGAGCACACCAGTTCCCAGGAGGGGTGTGCAGAATCGCTCAGATTTCTCCAGAGGGGCCTTGACAGAATCAGCCCTCTAGGCTTTGTAACAAGAGACTCTTGCCCAGGAGTTGCTTTTCTTAATTCTTTCACATACTGAGAAGAAGCAAATCCCAGAGAAGAGAGGCTTCTAGCCTCCCTTCGAACAGATGGAAAGTGTTCTTACTCAGAATACCATTTTTAAAAAATGAAAACAGCTGTATTTTCTGGATATATGTAAAAAAAAAAATTCATTATAAAAATATCAAACTATTTTGAATACACATTTTTAAAAATGCTTTATTTTTTACTTGAATTTTCATTAGCCCAGGAATAATGGTGGTTAATTTTTTAAGGACATATATCTCTTTTTTCAATAGGTAGGTAGTAGACAGTGTCAAAAATCCAATTATAGGCTTATTCAACAAATATTTACTGAATACTTACTAAATTCCAGGGATTAGACTTATATGTGTTTTTCTTCAGTTTTTCTACATTCAGAAATATGATGTGAACCTATGTTCATAACAATAGAGGGCCACATGATCATTTTGAATCATTTCATCATGACTCATCAACCTTGGTCAAGGATGAACCTTAAAGTGATTTCAATTTCTTGCTATCAAAAAAAATTTCTTGATGCCACAAGAAGCCATTTGACGTTCCCTTGATTATGTCTTCCAATTGGGAATTCAAACCTTTCACACTTATGCAATTCTTCACTCTTCCAGTTGGTGACATATTCAGTACATGGCAACAAAGGGGCTGGTCTCTAATAGACTCACGTGAGACATGGTCTTGTTGCTTCCTGGTTACTCTGCACAAATCTGGCTTTCCCTGAGAAATTTGAGAGGGCAAGGTTTGACAAGTGAGGAAACTGAATCACAAAATGTAGGTGTATGTATGGGTGTGTGAAAGAGTCAGCAAGAAACAGGACTAAAGATATTAATTCTCCGAAACTATAAACCAGGTAGCTCAGCAGCCCCAGAGTGAGCCCACTAATCCTTCCAGGTAAGTGTTCCTTGTTCTTCACCCATGCATTTCTAGTACCTTGCTCAGGGGTTGGAATATGATGGGTATTCAACAATAAACAGCTCTAAATCTAATGAACCACCAATGGACAAATCACTAAACAGGGTCTTCTGGACTACTGCAAACCACAGGCAACATTCCACCCTCCTGCCCACTCAATACTGGACATTCAGAAATGGAACGAAGGAACCATAACCAGTCAATCACATATAACTCGTCTCCTACAACGAATTTCTCATTCTGAAGACTCTGTGGATAGTAAGTCTCCTCCAAAGTCGCATCTGATCCTTGAACTGAAAGACTTGAACCAAGGGAGACTGATAAAACAGTAAATGGAGGAGAGCTTCTCTCACTGAGTGTTTATTTTGCCCTTTCTGAATATTTCCTCCCAATGTCTACTAGCAAATTCCATTCATCTCCCCTAACTCTACCCCTCCTCCTCCTCAACCCATAATATTACCTCACCCCTGCCTCTTTGTCAGGAATATGTCTTGGGTACTAATTCATATATACACACTCTGTATATGTAAAGGAGCATTACCAAGTGGGTGGTTCTTGAAAATTAGCCATTCTTCATGCATATTGATCACAGGGGTAGTATGGTATGAATCAGAGAGCAGCAATCATTAAATCAAAGATTTATACTGGTAAAAGAGCACCAAAGCAATTCATCAATTCCATACCACCCTTGGTGATTAATTAGGTTCCAATCTGACAGCTTAGAAGCTCATTCACAATTAAGGCTATTACAGTTAGAGGTAAGTTGCATTCCCCCCCTTCCCTGTAGGAAGAAAAAATGGGGGGAGCACTAGTCTGCTGGGTTGATGGCTTTCTGCACTTTTCCTTCCTAGCACTTTTCATAGTTTATAAATATAAAATTACCAATGTCAGTGTAACATTCTCTCTCCATTAATTCACAAGGTCCCCAAAGCCTTAAAGCTTCTAGCACAGCACTTAACACATAGTAGGTATTCAATTAATATATGTTGAGCAAACAGATTTATTAACCTGATGCTTCAGCCCAGATGTAGGCTCAGTTACAATAGGACTTTAACGTATCCCACTAGGTCTTGTCTTTTACAACATGTAACTGAATCTTTCTAAACTGGAAAATCACTCTGAAAAATTGTTTGGCCGTACTATCTGAAACCAAAGCCTGTGTTTCTATGACCCAGAAATTCCAAACCTAGGTATACACCCAACAGAAATGGGGACAATGTTCACCATAAGACAACAGGACAGGTACTAGAACATTCATAGAAGTGTTGTAATTAGTGGGCCACACTGGGGAATACCCATTGTCCATCAACAGATAAATGGATAAATAAATTGTGTTATAGTCAGATATTGAAAAAATATACATAAATAGTATGACAAATCATAGCATGGAAAAATCTCAGGAGCATGACATTAAGAGAATAAAATCAGAGACATCCCCATGTATACCTCCATCTCCAAATCCAAATTTTAGAAAATGTCTCTTGGTGGGAATTCCAAAGAAGGAGGTATGGCTTCAAATGGGACATTAGACTACATGTTCCTTAGGGTCTTCTTCATTCCTAAAATTCTATGGTAAGAATTTTGGAAACTGATACAGAACCTAAGATCCAGTCCTCCTTGATTTCTTGTGCTAACCCTGGTCTTTCTCAGAAGAGTGAAATGAGACAATTAGAAAAGACTAGCTCTCATTCCTGAGTCTACATTGTCTTTTACAATTCTCCCGCAACACCTGTAAACTAGGTAGGAGCCACCTATGAGTTGAGAAGTTTAGGAAAAGCAGGTGTGGTGAACAAATGCTGTGACTTTCGGTAACTCAGAGATTTGTGATAATCTCTACATTAGACCAGAAATAAGACAGATGTTTATAATAATAAAACCCTCAATTTTTTTTAAGGTTTGTATAACCAGGCACTAACAAGCACTTTATACTATCTCTCATTTGCTACTTAGACCACCCCAGTGAGAGAGCTGCACTCTCAATTGTAAATGGGTGAGTCATGTCCTCTGACTGGTCCTCAATTTCAAAACTGCACAGTTGAGAATAAAATGCCACACTCACAAAGCACTGCTTATAAGAGGTCCTGGAATGAGAACAGCAGGGTCCAAATCCCAGTCAAGCAGCTTATTAGGTGTACAACCTTAATATGACCATTAAGTCTGGCTCAGATTTCTCATCTGCAAAACGGGATTCCTAACAAGATCTGCCTCACAGGATTGTTATGAAGTGCACATGGCTATATATATATATTTGGCATTTAAAGTGCTGTATGGCACATAGTAAGTCCTCAATACTCAATATCATTTATTAATAGTATTTATATTTATAGGATTGCAGTTATTTATGTATCTATTCAGTCAGCATAATTTTTAGTAAAACAAAATTGTCACTAATGGTTCTCCACTGGTTTATGATTTATTGGGAAGCTTTTAGTGTAGATATCAAGGAAATAAAAGTTATCTCAGATTCCAAATTTCTTGATAACCAGATCATGTTTGCCTTGCTCATTGTTGCAACCCTGAAGCCAAGCAAAATGTCCGGCACATAGGAGGCACACAACAGATACGTGATCAATGTTTTACTATAAACTCTCCCTCTATACCTATCTAATCTCCTCACATTCTATACACCCAGAAAAGACCTGGTTCTTGACAGAATTTTCTCTCAACCATAATGACCACAGATACGGCATAACTTTTTTTTTTAAAAAAAGTAATTTTATAAGGCAAATAAAACATGACTTTTCAAAAGGACTTAGTATGTATCTTCTAGTGCATTTAAAATTGACTCAATATAGTAAAATTAGAATTTGGGCCTCCCTGGTGGCACAGTGGTTAAGCGCTATGTTGTACAGCTGTCGGCAGTGGCGACGCGAGTTTGACACCTGGCCGGGGAGATTCCTACATGGCGCAGCAGACCTCTCCTGCTTCGCCCGCTGCTCCCCTTAGCAGTGTACCTCAGTCAGTCTGCCTGTTCTGCTCCCCACTCTGTCTCTGGTGAACCCTCTTGCCACCCCACGCCTTTGGCCTGTACCCCAGCATTGTGTGCATAAATCAATAAATCTTTAAAAAAAAAAAGAAAAAAAAATTACACATAATTTTTCTACATCCTCCTATCCTAGTCAGACTCAATAAAACACTTTTTCATCCTTAGAACATAAACTTTCATTTGTCCATTTGTTCACCAAGTGTTTATTGACAACTCCATGTATATATTAAGAGATCTTGCTTTGAATATCAGAAACCTCTAGGAGATTTTGTAACAGGAGAACTTAACAACACATAACAGTAAGTCCACGGCTACTTGTCAGGCTTCTGGTTTGGTTAAATTCAACTCATTATGTCATTGTGGACTCAGATTCTTTCCATCTGTCCACTCTGTCAATCTCACTGTTAGCTTTGTTCAAACCGGTAGTCAGAACATGGCCAGCCCCATCGGTTATCCACCCAGCAGCATTACTCTTCAATCTAAATCAAGTCATAAGACCTCTAACAACTCTGCTTGGGCTCAGGTCCAAAATGTGGATTTTACTAACAGATATTTTTTCAAATATAGGTCAAAGCAGGTCCCTTCCTACCTCCCACTAGTTTTGTAGAGTTGTACGAAGCACTCTGAAGCCCAAGGGGATATATATTTAGGGTACTAGCTTGTGTCCAGGCACATATCTAATCCTCTCATTTCCAATCAGACTTTTCTGAACCTAAGTCATCAGACTTCCTGGAGCCTGGAAGACAATCCCTAAACTGGAAACAGCCTTTCTCCTTTGAAAGCAGCATGGTGCAGTAGTAAGGGGGCTCAAATCCCAGTTCTACCACTAACTAGGTGGCCGTTGGGCAAGCAGCCTAAACTCTAATCTTTAATTTCCTCAAGCATAAAATGAAAAGATAATCATAGTTCCTACGTCAAAGAGCTGTGGAAAGCATTAAGTCAGCACATGGAAAGTGCTAAGCATGGTGCCTGGGAAATAAAATGTATCTCAGGAAGTGTTAGCTCTTCCTTGTGTTTCTTTCTTCATCTCCTTCTTTCTGAACTCTTTACTCTATCATCTCAGAGCTGTATCAGTACCACGTGAAGAACTAATTGATTGACCATTCTGGTTGGGCATGTCAATCAAATAGCTTGCATTTTTTTCCCTATTTGGTTAGACAAATTCACTCTTTGGTATAAGAGCTAGCTTGGCCTATTAAATGAAAAAATATATATAATATTCATGTGGTGATTCTCTCCACCCCACGTCTTGCAGGACCAGTCCCTGGAGTCGCAGTGTCTTTACTTTCTGTGGACTGCCTTTTGGCGCCGAGCCAGTTCCTCTCCACAGCTTCAGAGGGCCTTGGGGACTCAACTTCATTGACTCGCAAAATCAAAATATACAAATTCCCCTCTTAAACCATGATATATAACTGGGAGAATATTGCCTCTCCACTGCATTAGGGTCCGCCCTATTACCTTATGGAATTACCCACAGTGGCAGAAATCCATTCACCTGATCCACTGACACCCTGGGGGCAGCTCAGATAGCATAAAGTGAATTGATAGATGTATATTTGATATATTTTTTATGCCTGGAATTTATGTCTTCTGCATGTTTCATTTGCCATTCTGACTCACTTTATGCCACAGAAGAACTAGGAAATTTTTGAGAGGGACTGAGAAAGAAATGGCATGGAAGAACAGGGTGGAAATCAAAATAGCAATTTTTCTTTCTGATCGTGGACCTTGCACAAGAGTACCCTGATCTGCTGTAAAGCAAAGGGGAAGCAGTCCCTCCTCTCCTCCCAAGAAAGGTGAGGAGAGGGAGATGAGCTAAATAAAGCTGGAAGACAAGAAAATCCCTTCTCTATAAACTGACAACTAAGACAGGTCCCCACTCCAAAAGGGAGGGGGCAGGAAAACACAAGCAATAATAGAAGAAAAGGTATGCATTTTATTCCACACAGTGAGCAAGACCCTATCACACAGTTCAGCTGATTTTAAGTTCAAGGTAATCAAGACTAGTATCTGCTGCCCTGCATTACTGATGTTCAGGAGAGAATGACCTTCCTAAGATCATGGCTTGTGGCAAAGCTTGGACTCAAATCCATCCTTCTGCCTCCTGCCTACCTCACTGATGTGTCTAAATGGTGATGCAAAAAAAAAAAAATTTAGTAGGCTTCTTCATAGCGGCTATGTATACATTCATGCAAAGGCCTACTCTACCTTATATTTACCAGTAGCTTAATTTTTTAAAATGTATACCAATTTATATAGCAACTGATACACACACATTCGGTCCTTAGAGTAACTCTGTGAGAGGTTCTATTGTTTTCCTCATTTTATAGAAGATGAAACTGAAATGTGGGAAAACTAGAAAACTTCCAAATAATGCAAGGCATTCTGTGTTATTAACCACTCCACCTTATTGCTTCTCAATCAACTCATAAATGGAAAAATGCAAGTCTATACTTAAACAATAAAGTCAGCAATAAGACTACTGTGTTCTGTTGACTCAGAACCTGGCATATTAAGGCTGAGACTCAACTTCAGACAAAATAAACAGAATCAGTCCCTGATTAATTTCCTCTCCTCCACTTGTTAAGCTGCTCCATTGACCTTGACCACCCGACAGAGCAACCATTCATTTGTACTCACCAAGCCATTCTTGAGCATAAAGTTCTCTTCAGGGCCTGGCAATACAGTGTGAACAAGGTAGACTTGTCCCTCATCCTCACAGAGCTTATCTCCTGAAGGGTCAAACAGATGTTAAGCCAGTGACAAAGAGTGAAAGCAAGCAAGGCAGCCAGCCTTTTCCACTGACTCTCCAGTGGAAGAGATTGAAGAATTCGTAAGTTGCTCACCCAAAGCAGAAGTCTCCCCTATAATCTTTCCTGCAGATAAATATAAAGTCTCTGTTAGAATCCTCAAGGCCACAGAGTCCACTTCCAACAGCAGCACACCCAATTCAATCATAAAGCTTTTTTATATACTGTGTCTACCTCTTCTGCCCTTGTTCCAGTTCTACCTATTGCAGCCCACAGGACAGGATCTACCCCTCTTTAACGTGGTAGTTTTCCCACAGGCTTGAAGACAGCTACCCAGTAACCCACAAGATTTTTTTCTTAAGATTAAGCTTCTCCTTTTCCCTCAATCATTATTCTTAGGTCACAGGTTTCCAAATTCTTCTCTACCAAGTAATACCCAGGTGCTATTGAGTTTCCCAGTGTCTAAAGTCAAAAACAAGAAAGAGTAACAGAAATGTGGTCTGACCAGTAGGGTGAAGTGGAACTAGGATCGACATTGAACAAGATCATGGACTCCTATTAACTGGTGTATACATTGTTTGAATTTTAATAGTGATCACACAGAATGGGTGAACTCAGATAATTGCCTACATTTTTTTTTCCAATAAGAGAGCTGCCAAAGGCAGATTCCCCTGGACCTTATTTCTGCACCTGGTCCATATTTTTTTTTTTTATCTACATGCAGGGTTTTGCATTTGCCTCTGTTAAATCTAATCTTGGTGAAACTCAGATGTCAGTGACATCTTGTACTCACTGATAACCAAACTTGCCTTAGCCGCAAGGCAAAGTGTGCCTTGCCACAATCAAAAACTATGATTTTCATAAGAAAACTATTCAGATAAAGCATTTGATGATTGTTTTTGCTGCAGATCTTAGAGTTGTGATGAGGATTCCATTATATAACATTTCATAGGAAAAAATCCCTCCTCTGAAGCTCCTTAATCCCCTTAGCAGAAGCTCCAGTGCTTCTGCTCCATTATTTCGGATCCCAGCCTTCCTACTTCTTGTCCATCTTCCCTTTCTCCACCATCTCAACTCCAACCAAATTCCTCTCTCCTCTACAATGAAACCAATTCAGTTCACCCCCAACTACAACCAACAAGTTGTCATCTCACCATATACAAGCAGTCAGGAAATTAAAAGTCTCCTTTTATGTAACAGGCCTCTCTCCTTGGCATTAAATGCACGTAGATAGGTGGTAATCAGTATTCAAAAGATATTGAGCACCACAGGTAAGGATCTGAGTGCCTTGAAGGATGCAGTAATGTCCTATATCAAACACAATCCCTGACTTTGTGTCACTTACCATCTAATAGAGAAGACAGATGACAATCAAACAGACACACAGTTGATGGAAATTGTAGGCATAGCAAGCACTGTGAAAAAAATATATCTCCATGAAGGAGTTGGAGGATTTGGTGTAGTCAAGGGGGTAGGAGGGGTTCTCTGAGAAAGTGGGAATTGAGCTAAGACCTGAGAAGGAGGAGGGATTAATAGAAGAATTCATTGTGGTTTTATTTACAAGACTGAAAAACTGGAAACAATGTAAATGTCTATATAAAAGAAACATTTGTGGCATTAATTTGTGGCATATCCACCTGGTAGACTATTATAAATCCATTAAGAATTATATTTTGGTAACTAAAACATTACAAAGATTAGAAAAAAATATGCAAACCAACCTAACTTTAAAATATTAATGTGAGAACCCTAAATAAAATGTTAACAATGAGAATCCAGCAGTACATTATGCAAATTGATTCATTTCAGATTTCAAAAATATTTCAATCCTGGAAAATCCATTAATGAAATTCATCATATAAATAGGTCAAAGGAGAAAAATATGATTACCTAGAAAGCTGTCAAAAGTATTTGATAAAATTCAGATCCATCTCTAACTTAAAAAAAAAAACAACTTACTTTTAGAAAAAGTATCTACACACCCTTCCCAATTAAGAATCATGCTCACTAGTAAGACACTAGAAGCATCCCCATTAAAGTCAGCAGTAAGACATGGGGACATTCTTCGACATTTATCATTTAATATTATTCTAAAAATGCCAAGCATTACTTGCAAAATCAACAAAATAAGAGAAGAGAAACAACTATCAGAAAATGAACACATGGTTATAATTGCTTGCATATGATGCAATTGGAAAACACAAAAGAATAAGCAAAAAATTAGAAACAAGAAAAGCATTAATAAAGTGACCAGTTATCCAAATACACACAAAAATCAATAGCATTCTTGTAAATTAAAAATAATTACTTTGATACTATAGAAGGAAAAAAACCTATTCAAATTAGGATTTAATGAGATAAAATGGGCCTCCCTGGTGGCATGGGGATTAAAGTCTCAGCGCTACCAAACTATTGTCAGCCACTGCGGCATGAGTTTGATCCCCCACCAGGGAGCTAACCCACATGGCACAGCAGACCTCTCCTGTCTCGCTTGCTGCTCCCCTCAGCAGTATATTTCTGCTATTCTGCTCCCCATTCTGTCTCTGGTGAATCTTCTCACCTCTCACACCTCTGGCCTACACCCCAGTTTTTCTATGTATAAACAAAAATACATCTTAAAAAAAAAAAGAAAAACAGTTTAAAAAAAAGATAAAATTCCTGAGAGGTCCAAACAAACTATGAAGAGACACAACTTGCCTTTGGAGAAGAAGATTCAATATTTTAAGAATATCCATTCTTTCCCCAATAAATCTATAAAACTGATGCAATCCCAATAAAATAAGAAATAATTATAAAACACACTTGGGGAAGATTATTCATAAACAAGTGAATGAAAAATGTATCTTAAAAAAAAAAGAAAGAAAAACAGTTTAAAAATAAAGATAAAATTCCTGAGAGATCCAAACTATGAAGAGACACAACTTGCCTTTGGAGAAGAAGATTCAATATTTTAAGAATATCCATTCTTTCCCCAATAAATCTGTAAAACTGATGCAATCCCAATAAAATAAGAAATGATTATAAAACACACTTGGGGAAGATTATTCATAAACAAGTGAATGTAGCCCAGAAAAACCTGACAAAAAGGAAGTAATAAGTAGTGCTTTGTTTTATCACGTGTTATGCTTTAAAAGTGTTATTAATATATAAAATTATATCTTAAAATACTTGATCCATCCTAAAGATGAATAAATGCTACAAGCATGACAGACACAACTAGACTCAGATATGTATGAAAATGTAATATGTGATCCAAAAAACATTGCAGTGATCATTTCTAGAAACTACAGATCAAAACCTCTGGGCTACAATTAAAGCAGATATTAGTAAAGATCAGAGAATGAAAATAGATTAAACAAACAAATCACACGTTGGAAAAAGAACAACAAAGCCAAAATAAAGGAGAAGGGAAAGAAAAAGTAAAATCTAATACTTTAGAAGAAAGGGTAAAACTAATAAATCAAAAATCTGATTTTTTAAGAAACCAACAAAATAGAATAACCATTAACCTCTTTAAGAAAAAAAAATGAGATGAAACAAATTCACAAAATAAGAAGGCAAAGGACAAACTGAAAACATCATTAGAAAACACTTTATGTAATCCAAGTAATGCATTTGAAAACCTAAATAAATGATTAACATTAAGAAATTTCAATAAAATAGAATATACCAAACTGTTCCCATTAGAGAAAGTTTAAACAGTTCCTAGAAGAAATAAAGGAAATTACCCAAGACCTACCACAAAACAAAAGCAGAACAAAAAAGCAGCAGGCCTAAATGAGTCCACACAAATATTACCTTCAAAGAAAAAAATCTCAATGCTACTTACCCTGTTCTAGACAGTAGGGAAAGAAGGAAATGTCCCAACTTGATACTTGAATCTGGTAAAGATGACACCAAAAAACTACAAGCCAAACTCACTTGTAAACATGGATGCAAAAATAAATAAAATATTGGCAAACAGCACCAAATAATGTTTCAGGTACATAAGGGGAGGTCAACCTGAGGAGGTCCATTAATCAACTGTCATGTTAACAAATCAAAGGGGAAGATCACAGAAATCACACACACTGAGAAGGCATTTCACACAGTTCAAATTTTTGTGAAATGTCAAAGATTATTCTTAAAGTACAGGAATCTATGGAGCTATAGATATGCCTGGTGTGCCCCTCACAAGGGTAACACACACTCCCTCAAGCAAGGAGACAAAAGTAGCCAGGGCAGTGACATTCAGCATACAGGTGACTTCCCACATGGTCAATGGAGAGCCAAGTGAGCAGGATTTGGGCATCTAACATGTTAGGAAACATCTGTGGGAGCAAAGTAACATCCCCACAGATAATTTGCAAAATGCAAAGGGAAAGGGAAAACAGACTTACCATAGAGAATGTGGCTAGGCAGTTTTACATGCTTCATCTAATTTAATCTTCCTCACCACCACTCAAGAAACAGGTAGGATCATCTTTATTTTACAGATAAAATTTGAGGAGCAGAGCTGTTCAGTAGCTTATTCAGAGCACACAGATGGTAAGTATGGAGGCTAGCTTTATATCCAAACTAGTTCACTGAACTAGTTCTAGTTCTAGTTCTAGTTCTAGTTCATGCTCCTCCCTCTATCTCTCTGACATCTTCACCAGGGATCTTCATTGGTCAAGCCCAAAGTAAGCCATGGCACAGGGGAGCTGTGGGGGGCAGCCTTCCAGTCCCAGGGCCCAGTGGAGAAGTGTGAGGTTCCAGCTGGCGAGACTAACACAGGCTTACAGGCAGCTCCAATTTCTTCATGTTGAGATGAAGCTAATAAGAGTTTCTGCCACAGAAGTTGTTCAAGGATTGAATAAGATATTGCATGTAAACATCTCAGCGCCACCCTGGCACTGTCAAACTCTAGACAAATATTAGCCACGAAGGACTGATATTAGCTTGCATTGGTTAAACGCCCTAAATCAAATAGACTTCGTGTTTTAGTCAAAAGTTTGGCTTTTATACTTAAGCTTCAACAATCAAAAGCAGCAGAGAAATGACACAGCTGGTTCCATCCATCAAAATCTACTGGAAAATGGGTTAAATGTCACAAACAAGACAACATCTGGGCAGAGAAGGATGCTGGTAAGTTGAGCAGCACCAATTTCCCCTCAAAGGAACACTTAAACACATTTGTAAAAGCAGTACCAATGAGGAACGTTCTAGAAGGGGAACATCTTTGTGAGTGGTGGGCTCATTCTGAGAATATGCTCTTCACACCATCCTGTAGGTTGGTAAAGCTCACACTTCATAATTCAGGTCATAAATGACCACCTAAATATGTCAGGAATAATTTGCCAACAGTGACCCTTATAGCTAGAAATATAGATGAATGTAATTAACCTACTTCCAAATTGGGGGTTGGGAGAGCAGGAATCTGCTCTTCTCTCTCCTGACTTGGGAACATATGGTGTCGGATTACATGGTTGGCACCTGACTGACTGCTGGGTCCATGTGTCACATTCTAACACAAACAGGCAGAGGCAAAAAGCCTGCCCAGAGTCACCAGCCAAATCCAAATTGGGCAGCCCAAGCCACAGGCTGAGCCAGAAGCTGCTATTAACAGCCTGGTGGAGGAAAGAGAGCTCTCAGCACCACCCTTGGCTCCCAGGGTGCCCCCTGCCCCCAACCTCCTCCCTAAGCATCTTGAGCAGGACGAGTGAGGTTGGCCTCTCTGTTGACGCACATTGTCTACACTCCTGGCTCTAGGAAGGAGAAACAGAATTGGTCTCAATTCAATTTTGAGCTGGCTCTCTTAGATTAAGCCACTCTGATGCAAGTAAATCCAACCAACTGTGTCCCATTCCAGTAAAAGGTGTGCTTGTCATTCTCCTCATCCAAGCCCCAACCCTGATTTGTATGTAATGAGCTAAGGCCTCTCACCTTCAACCTAATTCAAAGAAAGCAAGCAGGAGCACAGGGCCCTCTTTACCTTGTTTTTAAGTTCCCCTTCCCTCACTGAAGACACACCTGATCTTCATAAATCAGCTAAAACTGCTGCTGCACCCTGAGACTGAATTTGCTCCTTTACATTCCATCCCCCAAACTTCCCAAGATGAATGGCCTGAGATGAGATTTTTCCTTTCTTCTTGGAATGATGGGATTCCCCCATCCAGAAGTAGAGTGCGCCTATGAAAACTTCATCAGTAGGAATGGGTGTATGTGAAGAAGGTATTACCATTCATTTCTCCAGAGACACTTTGGAATGTTCGCAGGCCCAAAAAATACCCTAACAAATCATACCAAATAATACACACAACTTAAAATCACATTCACACTTATGGAAGCAGAAATGCTATGATAAATGCAAATCCTGTAGATGGGTTTCAGAGCCCATCTGAATACTGAGGGTGGGGAGGGGCAGGGCGGGGCCTCTCGAGAAGTTGTCAAAAACCCCTGCTGCAAGTTAGTTTTGTTGTTAAGCTTTGTTGTAAAAGTGAAAATCATCGATTTCTATCTTTAGCAAAAACAGGTATAAATGGACATCCTTTATACTAAGTGGCATAGGCAAACTTTCAAAAAGCAGGCTATACCTGCATTTTATTCCTTATTTTGAAATATGCCCATCCATTTCGGGTTGAGTCATGGATAATGAGGGAATTCAGAAGCCCCCAAGAACTGGATGGAGTTGGTAGTCAGAATGAGAATAAGTCCAGGGAAGGAGACCAGGGCTGGCAGATACGTGGCTGTCTAGCCCAGCTGGGGCATCCTTCACAACAAGCTGGTAGAAGGCACCAGTGACAAGGAGGAAAGGTCACTGAAGGGATTAAAAAGTGGGTCTTTTCAACTAAAAGGAGCCCTGCAATCAAAAGAAATGACCAGCTGCATCCACTAACAACATCCTTCCTGCCCCTTTGCCAACACATTCTCTGGCCAAAACAAGAGAGTGGTCGTAGGACTGTTCTCCTACTGCCATACCCAAGTTGGTGCTGGTGGTGGACATCACCAGGCTGTTTCTATTTCTGCCCAAGTCTATTTCCTGTTTCTTCTGCTAATATCACTCCCATTACCTTAGTGGGAGGTTCTTCCCCACTCTAAATGATTGCGATCGTCATGACAACCCTAATACTTTCCTTCATCCCCATCAGCACTAGGAACATTTGACACAGTAGTATTTTCTCATTCTGCTGCCATTAATGAATTAATCTCAAGAAATGGGTATATAATCCAAGCCATGTCTATGAATATGTATCTGTCATTTATGAAAAATTGGAGTCTAGGGTGAAAAGCACTCCTTCCTCTGGAGTCCCCAGGCTAGGAACAAGGAGAAACAGAGCTGTCTATGCCATGTCCCATGATATACAGAAGCACTTCACAGTCTATATGGAAAGTTCCCAAGATGGGAAGGTGTGGGGGTAGAGAGAGAAGGATGGCAGAAGGAAAATGCATTGGAGAAGAGGTAAAGAGAGAAAGATGAGGGAGGGAGAGTAAAGAAGAGAGAGATAGAGACCAGGAAATAAGAACAGAGAGAAATATGGAGGAGAGGGGAGTAATAATGGGGTGAGGAAGATAAAAGAAAGAGAAATTGGAGAGAGCAACAGAGATACAGGAGAAACATGGAGAAGAGAGATGAAGTACAGAGCAAGGAGGGGGAAAAGAAATGGGGAGAGGAAACAGAATTAAGCGGGGAGTAAACGTTGGGGGTTGGAGAGACAGACTCAGGAGACGCAGGTGTAAAGAGGATGGGAGGGAGAAACGGTAACAGAGACAGGGAAGAAGAAAGAATCTCTTAACCAACCCTTGAGGCAATGTGCATATATGTTTGAGTCATCAAACCAGGTTTGAGTTTGATGTTACCACTTGCACTCAAAAGAGTGACAACCATGACCCCAATAAAATTCAATCCTATTGCACATTTGGCTCTCTATGATTTTGTTCTAGAACCCAAAGATGAACTAGATATTTCACTGGTCACCTCAAAACAGTCTACCCAGGTGATTTCCACACTTCAATAAAAAATGGAGAAAATGTAGTAAGTTCCTTTCCCTGTCGAAAAAGAGCAGAAAAAGGTCTTCATTTTTTCCTTTCCCTACTTTCCACTTGGGATCTGGCTATCAGAAACCAATCCTCCACCAAAAACACAAAAGACACTACTTGGAGGTTAAAAGCATCATTTAGGAGAAAATGATGTTGTACATCAGCCCAAAATTTAATATGGCTTTATGCAAAATAGTAATGTGTCTGGTAATGCAAAGATTCTTCTAAAGTAGGTTAATAACAATCCAATATTATTCTCCTTAAAAAAATGAAAATGTATGTCAAAAAAAAAGGCCTAAAGTAGCTGAATCTTGTACCCATTGATGGAGCTGATTTACATAGATAGCATTTAACATTCCATCATCATTATCCTATCAGTCTCCTGTCTAACGTGCAAGCCTAAAGACGCTCATGTGCTTAGAGGTTGAAAAAAAAACCTCTATACCCACCAACCAAAATGGTAGTAAATGACAAAAAAGAAAAAGAAAAAAAAATAATTTTAGGCAGACAAATGATAGCAACTGGGATGAGAAAAAGACGGTCTCCCCCCTCCCTTCTGTATCCATATAGTAACCTAGCAGATTGAATAAAAGAAAACTAAATATTTAAGAGTAAAATGTGGTTATCAAAGGGAGAGAAGGAAAAAAAAAAGGAAAGCATTATGATAATAGTTGAGTCTTCCTCTGCCAGAGGAAGCAGCTTTGAGTGTGCTGTCTTGACTTAAATGGAAAGCAAATGTAAATGAAATGTTGGATGGGGGGGGGAGGGCATCTACAACAACCTCCACAGATATGTTTATGGACCCCACCTCAGATCAAAAAGATCCAAGACACTAAGGGCTACTAATCCCTTAATGCCATCATCGAAGAGAGGATTACTGGGAACTGAAGGGTGGAGCTGAGCAGGAGATAAAAAGTCAGAGAAGAAGAAGACAGAACACACACAGAAGACAGGAGGAGAAGGAAGCAGGATGGAGGCCAGAAGAGGTGCATATAGCAGAAAGACTTGTAAAGAAGCTGCACTGGCCTGGACTGATTGAAATAGATGTGGGTGAGAGACCTGTGGGGAGGTTGACTATGACAATGTTCCTCTGGATTTTGATCTTGCTCTTTAACTCCCAGAATTGTCTGGCTGTTTCTGACCCTTTTGTATGGGCCCCTGCCAAAAGGTGTTTTAGACTTGTGGCAGGCTTTCAAGACTCGCTTTGGGCCAATCCCTTTTGGATGGACTTTTACCCGCGAGGAGTTGGATAATACTGGGTACTTGACTTAGATACTATATTCTTTGTCTTCTCTGTCTTTTCTAATTGTATTGAAGTCTGGTTTCCACTTAAGGTCCTGTATGTTTTGTATTGATGTGGCAGATGGCAGAACCTATTTTGAGAGGGCAGGATTGGGGGCTCAGGGGTGACCCCCTGCCCTGTAACAGAAACAAGTTCCTTCTTTAAGACTCAAGCACATGGAGATTATCCGATATTTTTTCTTTGAACATGTTACATAAATTTAATTTTGATGAGAATCACCAGAGGGAGCATTCTAGGAAGACTAGCACGTCAGTGTGTGCCTGGCATGGTGAGGAGAAGCAGAGTCACGTGTCTACACACCTTTCCATGTAGAGAGCACTTCCCCTCAACCCCTTGACCATGTCCTTGTCTGTGGTATCACAGGTCCAAGGCCTCATTGCATTTGTCTGGCACATCAAGAAGGTCAGAGATCTGACACAAAGTGAAGCTGGTGATTGGGAAAGCCATTTACCTGCATGGCACTGACCCCTAAGCAGCCAAGAAAAGTATAGTTCTGTAAAGTATGTGCAGTCAGGGTGGGTGTGGGGAGGTATCCTTCACATCAGCTGAAAAAGAGGTACATGGGGGCAGAGAGAGAAGGAAATAGAAAACAGTGGAGCAGGAGGAGAAAGAGCAAGGAGGTAGGAAGGAAGGAAAGAAGGCAAAGATATAAAATAATATGAGAAAGAGGTGGAGAAAAGATTAGTTAAGGGAAATATAAAAATGATCTGAGCCTCTATTTACCTGCTTGCTTATCCTGAGCTAAGACCAACCTTTCAACAGCCATTCCAAGTCCTCAACTCACTACCCAGGAGCCATCACCCAGGAAATACTCTGCCCTTTCTGGCCACTTCCAAGGACAGGGCCTTCTAACTCAATGAGTGGACAATCACTGCTCTTCCACAGGACTGTGTCCTGAATAAACACTGCCATTCCCAGAGCAATTCCTCCGCCCTCCATACAGACTGTGTGCCTTGAGGTAACTATCCACACAGCCAGCAGGCCTACCTGGAGTGCTTCCTAACAATGCTGAATTTTATTTACAATAAAAAGGGACAGAAGTCAATTAAATGGAGTGTGAAACCAAGTGACATAAGGAGAAATTCCTAATTTTTTTTTTAAAAACTGACAACATTGGGCCATGTCTCTTTTGGTCCTACCCCACAGTGTGACAAGACTAAACCAGACAAACCAAATTCTCCCAGTCAGCAGTCTAGTCTACGAAAGAACAAAGATAAAATAAAGTGACAGCCTTTGAATATTAATAGGGCATATCAGCAAGGGTGAGCAAACAGTGGAAGTCATCCACAAGTTCTAAAAGCAGTTTCTAAAAGCCCAAGTTCATTTCATCGCTCCCCACTTAAGAATTCCACTAAGAAAATGAATCTTTATTTCAAAAATAAACTTCTGAGATAACTAGAGATAAAAGCAGAGAAAGAAATATTGAAGCACTGCAGGACCATCCTTCACTCATCATCTCCCCCCAGGGCCTATCACGATGCCAGGCATATTAGAGATGTCCAGTAAATGCTTGTGGCATCTATGATGTGAAAAGAAAAGGAATGCTTGAAAATCAACTTCAGGATGGGATTAGGCTTTGAAATCGGGTTGGTCCAAATCAGGATCACAGAAATAGAAAATAGAGTTTGAGGTCATTGAAATCTACTCCAGACATCACCTGTAGAATCTTTGGAGGGGCTTCATTTCAAAGGAAGTAGAAAAAGTTTTCTGGGTCACCATACTTCTTTTTTTTATTCACTCACCCACCTGCTCACATATTATTCAATCATTAAATAAATATGGACTATCAACTATGTGTCAGGCACTGTGCAAAGCTCTGTGGCTCTGATGGCAATGACAGAGAAGAAAGTCCAGTTCTTCTGGAACTTCTATTTTCTCTGTTCCTTCTCCTCACCCTAGAACCAAGGCTGGGTCAAATCACTCAAAGCTTACGCCACTTTAACAGCCTGAATCCTCTCCCTATCACCAGTGAACTTCACTCCCAACTCATTTTGCCCATCCACTCTGCATTAACACTTTGTGTGCCGGTGCCATTTAAATTTACCAGCCCTTGGGGCTGGCCATTTTCTGTGCCACCGCATGAATGGTATAAGCATTCAATAAAACACACACAACTCCTGAACTACTGGATATTAAAAAAAACTGTAATATGTTTCATAAAACACCTTACACTTTCACCAAAACAATGTGTAAAGCTTCTAGACTGAGCACGATCAAAGAAATAGCTCATAATAGTTCTAAATAAATCCACCGTGGCATGAAAAACTGGAGACTAGATGAACACGTATTAATACGTGAGCGGCCACCTGATACTGGTGACAAAAAAACACGTACTAATACATGAGCAGACCACAAAGTGTTAATTTTCCTAAAAGATTATTGTTCTGTGTTCATGTGCTCAAAAAACTCCAGGGGCTCCCTATCATCTAGAACTCATTCTAGGACCCATTCATTAAAAAGACACTCCATATTAGATATGAGGTAAGGATTGTAAGATAAAGTCTACATACCTCCACACACTAAAGGTTGCAATGAAGTACCAATTGTTGGCAAGTTACTTCAAAATTTGGAATCTTCAAACCCTAAACGATTGTCACCGTCCAGTTTTTGTGAGTTAGGAATCCAGGAATGGCTTCCTGCTAAGGTTGCCATCAGGTGTAAGCCAGGGCAGCAGTCATCTTAAAGTCTGACAGAGGTGGAAGGACCTGCTTACAAAATGGCACATTCACTAGCTGTTGGTAGGAAATCTCAGTTTCTCACCACCACATGGGTTTCTCCATAGGACCTATTGAGTATCCTTATACCCTGGGGTCTGGCTTCCCCCAGAGTAAGAGCCAAGAGAAAGGAGGAAATCACAATGTCTTTATGACCTAGTCTTGGAAATCTCACATCATTACTTCTGGAACATTCTATGAGAAGTCAGTCACTAAATTCAGCTCCTACTTACAAGGAGGATAATCAAAATCTACCTCTTAAATGGAGGAATGAAAAAAAAATTGTGAGCTTAAAACCTCCACAAATCTATAGAAAAATTATATTGTATTACATCATATTGTATTATATATCATATTGTGTTATATTAATTATATTATAAACACTATTATCTATAATCAGACTCTACCACCTTCATCTATTTTCATACCTCTATGCTGCTATTGCCAGTATTAACTTCTATACTACAAACCAGCTATTTCCCATGTACTGAACCCATTATCAATATATTGTCAACTCTTTCTTCATATGGTATCTACACTGTGCCCCTGTCCTCTGTCTCCAAATCCCATATTCCCAGAGAGAAAGCACAGCTTGGTGACTAAAAGTTTGCACTCTGGGCTGTCTAGGTTCAAATCCCACCATCCCACCTCTACTTTTGCTGAGTTACTTAAGATATCTCTCTTTGGATTTCCTCACCTATAAAATTGTAGTAATAGTGTCTACTTCATAAAAAGCTTATTTGTGAGAATTAAATAAATCAATGTTTATAAATCACCAAGAATTTAACAATTAATACCAAGAAATAATGTGTGGCACATAATAACTGCTATCATAGTCACAGATAGATGATACAGATATCACTCCCCTGCATCCAGTTACATTCCATACCATAGTCCATAGTGAACTCCTTCATAGAACTCCAAATGCTGTATTTGTGACACATTTTCAACCATGGTCAGATCTACAAATTGTCAATTACCTTAACTGCTGTTTCCTGGTGGTTTTTAAATTCTGTATTTCTTTAGAGTCCTTAGAAGAGAGTGAACATTAGATACCAAAGGAAGGAAGAAACAAATTCATGTTAAATCCTAGGAAAAAAACATTCATGCTGCTAGTATGGTTTCTCCCAAACACCAAGAAACCAGGTTCTTATTTCCATGTGACCTCTGATATCACAGAGCTAACCCATATGAAGATTTTCCCCAAGGTCAGTCCTATATGAGACTCTTCCCCACTAATATGAAAATACCACTAATATGAAAATACCATATGGGTGAGGTTACTGATATGCCCTATTAATATTCAAAAGCTCTTACTTTATCTTTGTTTTAAGACCTGGCTGTAGGGGAGGACATCTATGAGCCCCAGACAGAGATCCTAACAAGGCTAAGACCATGGTCAATCTGTCCTGTCAACGGAACAGTTGAGCATGGTTAACTGTCTTTTGAATTTGTTCTCCTCATTTTAAGAGAAGCAGTAGAGCATAACACTCAAATATGTGTCATAGATGTTACCCAAAAACAAACAGGAAAAGGAACTATCCAGGCTGCATTCGGATTCCAGATGTCCCTTTACCAGGAAGATGCAGTAATTTAGAAGGACTCTCCCCATGCGGGTTAGTTTATAACTATCCAATCAATGGTCTTCAACCAACCCTGCCTTTCTCTGTCCTCCTGTCCACTTTACCCTATGACCTCCTGCCAAAAACCCACATTCTTAGGCTGCCAGCCCACTCCTCAGCCAATGGAATTCATCTCTTATTCTCCTGAATCCCACATCCGAAAATGTGATATATACCCTTTCCCCGTCCTACAAGGTGATAAATTTGGGTAGTGGGTCTTGGGTCTTTTACCTCCTGTTAACCGAGCTCCTAATTAAAGTTTTCTTTTTCCAGGTCCCAGGTGGCATACTTTTGATATTTAGGCACATCATGTAGGCAAAACTTTTACTTCTGAGTAACCACAACCCCGGAAAAGCAAACATCAAACAGTGCTGTTTAAGCTTCAAGACCCTAACATTTCAAATTCATCACAAATGCTCCTTTCCATTCTAGACTCAAACACTATGGAAACTTTGGTCTCTCCACTTGCATGTTATCCCAAAGGGGTGGTGTTACCATCCCAACAGTTTACAACTACCAGTTAAGAGCCAGAATTTGTGCTTGTTCATGTCTCACAGGTAAAAATACTGACAATGACAACTACTAGTTACTAGTTTGAAGCAAAATGTTCTCTCACTGTCACAGATGGAAGATTCTAGTAGTCCTGGTTCAGTCTTGAACTATATACACTCATCAAGTAAACCATTCATTTATTTATTCATTCTTTTCTCAACAATCTTTATTAGGCATGTACTAGGCACCATGGGTGATATGAAGAAGTAGCATACAAAAGTCTGGGCTTTAAGTACATTATCTGGAATGTTACCCTCTCTGGCATCAGTTTCTTTGTCTACAAAATGAGGAGGTTGGACAAGGTCTCCAGGGTTACTTTCACTTAAAAAAAAATACTATTTTTCTGATTCTAATGCTTGCTCTGCTTTGCCAGGCAGGGTTGCTATGAAGATAAAGTTAGAAAATGTGCATGAAAGTGCTTTGAAAACTATAAAGCACTGCTCAAAATGTGAGGCATTATCCTCATTGTTGTTGCCATAGCCCCAAAAATCCCTAGAGAAAAGTTCTCAAAGACCTGCTTGATAACATCCCACTGGGATCCTAAATAGGAAAAGCTCTTCCTCACGTCTCCCTGGGATCTTCCCTGCTGTTGGAAGTCCACAAGGTTTTTTTCTGTACATTAGCAGTTTCTTGCAGCAAATGCTTTTCAGAGATTGCCATTGTCCCCAGGAAAAACATTCTATTGTATGACCTAATCCTGAGGTTGAGTCCAAGTTCAAGAGGAATCAGGACTGGAATGAATTAATGATGTCTGCTATGGACTTGAATGGGAGAAGTGACCACCAGCTGACTGGCATTCCTTGACTTGGGCCTTTGTAGCTGTGATATCTAAGCCTCAATTGTGACTATACATTTTCACCAGTGTTTCACAAGATAATTCACAAGAATTATCTCACTTCTGGAGTAGTTAGTGATGTCAATCACTTTTACAGATGAGGAAAATGAGGAAACTGAAACCCAGAGAGACTGGATTACAGCATCCCACTGCTAGTATGTGGCAGAGCCAGAACTGGAAGCGAGTCTGAGAGTGCCAAGGCCAATGCACTTTACTGTGAAACGACACTGAACTTTAGCTGGGCATCTAAAGTAGCATGAATGGGTAAACTGAAGGACTCACCTTACGATGGAGGACTATGGGTGCTTTGGTGGTGGGACAGCTACAGTGGCCATAACTGAGGGGAGAAATCCTATACTGTGAAAATATTAAACACTGGTACTTCATTAATAAAAAAATCATTAAATAAAAGGCCCGCCTTACATTTTCCCTGAATAGGTGATATTGTTAATATCAGCTCAAAGTTGAAAGGTTCTTGGCAGTCTCCGGCTCAGTACAGGGATCAAACTTCTAAAACAGCAGTCTGTAAATGTCTGTGATTGCACACTTCATTAGTTAAAAAAAATTGTGTCATCTAATCCAATGTAGAGATATCTACTTATATATGCATGTATTTATTTTCAAATTGCACACATCTATCACAACATAAATACATTAGCTATGTATTAAAGTATATCAAAATGGAAATTTTTTAAACGAGAAATACTTAAATACAAATTCTGATATTTTCTACCCAAACTCCAAAGGGATCGTCATGCCCCATTTCAGGAGTGCACTTAGCCATTGTCTATAACACATCAAGAATGATGTGGTTTCCTTAATCTGCCTCTGTTTCCTCTCTAGGCTCAGCTTTAGGGCTTGCCTTGGGTAAACATCTAAGAACAGTACCCCCCTCCACACCTTCACTCCATTCCTCAGCCCCTGCTGCCTTTCTGCCTATGTTTGCTGCCTCCCTTCACCCCCATGCTCCATGCCCCTCTTCCCCAGGCACACAGGGCACCTTTACGCTGTTCATACACACTGCCCAAGGTCCTCCCTTTGACTACTCCTCCAGAGTTAGTACCTCCTGCTATAGCCAACACCCATACATTTCTATCTTTATTCATTCTTACAACCTGCTATAGACAGGCACTGGAGGAGCTAAGAGAACCCAAAGTTGAATCAGTCCCAGGCCGGGACTACAGAGCAGGAAGTCAATTGATGTACATACATAGACACACAGATATGGTATTAAGCTGAATACCATTTGCATGGGTGGAACTCACTTCAGGCCCAGGGAGTAGTGGGGAGAAAAGACAAAGAGGTTAAAAACTTTCTTTCTCAGTGGATCAGAAGACGTGGACAAGACAGTGATGCAACAGGCAGAGCATCCAGCCTGTTCCATGCAGGCAGTTCAGGCAGAGGTGACAAAGTAAAAGAGGAAAAGAACAGAGAGGCTGAGGCAGGCATCTAGAGAGAACAGAACTCAATGAGGCTGAGTGATGGGCATTATTCAAATCCCCAAAGGTCCCGGGGGCCAACTAAGTTATTGAGGGGAATGTGTGTAGAGCTGTTTTAACCAGATTTGCCCTCAGGGTGCACAGAGTGGATTGAAGGCAGGCAGCTAAGGAAGGTCATGAGGACCTTTCCTCTGGGAGCAAATTCATGGCTCCAGGGCCCCCTTGGAGCATCCTAATGGGGCACAGGACCTCAGCACTGTATATGCTTCTGGCCTGCCCCTCAGCTCCACTGGAGCCAGCCAGTCAGTGGGACAACCACAGGACACTGGCTGCAATCAGACAGCAGAAGCCTGCTCCCACCCCTGAAGGCCAGTTATCTCTTCACAGACCAGACACTATGGGAAAAGGTTTCTAGCCAATGGCCCCTCACAACCTGGGATGGACTCCTTCCTGGCAGGACAGATTCTTCTCTTGGTCAATCAGAAGCTTGGAATCTGATTTCCTATCTGGTGCCTAAGGTGCTCCGGCCTGAGCTGAAACGCAGCCTCTTTAAACACATTATGAAGATTATCGGCAATGTATCAAGGTGTCTTTGCAGAATGGTATAAACTTCAGCTGCACTACTTATTGCCATAAACCACACTTCCAGGTTATTATTTATATGCGCATTAGTTCAATATGATTGGATCTGTAGGCAGCAGAAGGGATTGGGGTAATTTATATATATATCAATAAAGGTCTCCAGCCAGCCACTGGGTGCTCTAAGGGAACAGTAGTTCCATTTAAAACATTAGGAACTGGAGAAATTGAAAATAACTCTCTATTTAGAGGCCAAGGATTAAGGCATTTTGCAGGGAAGGTCTCAGCCCAGCCAGGCTATGCTAAAAAGGCTGTTAAAATGTCATTTGGCAGATAGTTAAGCCACAGAATTTACCTTAACCCCTTCCTTTCGATTGGATTTTCTTCCTGTGGAACACTAACCCTACTCAGGCAACAACAGTGTGGCAAGAAAGATGGCTGAGCATGTGGCCAGATGTCAGTTTTGCCTCCTAACTTTCAACTGGCAACATCACCTCAGCTACCTCTGCTGCACCCATTGGAGGACATCATCCTGGGACTGCTGGTCAAGGTCCCAGGTGACCCCTAGCCAAGGAGGCTTCCTTGCCCACACTGAGCCCATCAGACTATCTCCCCTGTGACTTGACATTGATAAAGCGCCATGAGGATTAATGGCAGAAGCCCCCACATCCTGGTGGTGGTGATGAAGAACCCCTGTTTCCCCTGCCATGTACTCCGAGGAGGTCAAGGAATTCCTGGGTCCTGTACTTCTTCTTTCATCTGTACGTACCACGAAACAAGCTTCTACTGAGTTCTGCCTACATCAACCAAAGTTGCTAATGAGTAACAAGCCCATTTTGGTAAGCTGCTGGGGACCACAGGTAGGGATGGTGGGTTTGGACCCAGCACTAATAAGCTGTGTGACCACAGACAAGTAACCTCCTTCCTCTGGGGGCAGTTTCTTCACCTGTAAAATGGAAGCACTGAAAGAGGCCAATGGTTTCAAATTGCAGGGAATGGGAGCATCACTGAGATGTTGGTGAAAATACAGATTCAGACTCAATCATTTTGAGGTAGACCCCATGCATCAGCTTTGTTTGTAATCAGACTCTGTTCCTTTCAAGCATTAAGAGCATGTTTTCAGATTATTTTCTCCTGAGCCCTTAGTTCCAGGAAGGACCCACAAGGACATCCTCTGGGGAAGGGCAAAGTTGACAAAGAAAAAAAATCTCTTATTTAGAGTAAGGCAGTTGTCCCTCCATGTTTTCCATATAGAGGCTGTACAGTAATTTCCTCTGAAAAGAGATCTACCCCTGACCAAAAAAATTAAATTAATTAATTAAATTGGAGGACTGAAATCCTAAATAACGGCCAAGGAACCTGATTTCCTGATTCAATGGGCATGTCCTGCCTGGCTTCTGGCGTCCAACAGAAAGTAGACATCAAACCCTTTGAGGAACTGACCACATTTATTTTATTTGAACTTTACCTTAGAAAGAGAAGCAAATCCCAGTGCTCCCTCCTGAAATTATCTTCCTAACAAACCCACGAGCAGCAGTTTGTTACCCTACCAGTAATGATGCAGCAGCCGAGATCCTGAACGACTGGCCCAGTACTAGGCAGTTAGATAACAGCAGAGCCTGGCGACCTCTCGGTCACATGGCACAGCACCTCCACTGTGCCCCTTCCTGCTGTGGCATTTGAAACACCATAAACTGGAGCCAGAGGAGATCCATAAACAGCCCTGTTCTTATGTTTTACTTTAGAGTCCCTATGTGGCTTCATTTATTTTCAAAAGAGCATGTGACATGTTCGTTGGCACCTTCCCTGCCATAAAATATCTGTTGACATTTGTGGTTTGGGGCTGGGTTGGATTAGTTGCTCTTTCGTTCCATTCACCTACTGCGTGCCGCACCAGGAAAATCTCCCCTCTCCCGCAGCCCCTGTCACATCTACCTTTGACTTAGAACAGCCCGCATGTGTCCCCTGCTGAAGGGGAACATTAAAAAAGGACTACTTCAACTTTCACCAGCTATGCAACCTTAGACAACATATGAATCCTCTGCGCTAGTGGCCCAGCCATGTGAGGTGGTAGGAAGAACAGTGATACAGAAGAGACGGTTAATGGCATTGACTAATAGGCATCCACCACCTACAGTGAGTCCAGCCCTGAACTATGCTGCTCTGCCAGAATTGTTTCAGTCTCCGCACAAGATATGTAGGGATGTTCTTACCCCATTTGATAGAAGGAAAAAGGGAGGCACGAAAAAGTTAAGTAACTTTTGTAAGAAGCTTTCACAGCCCTGATGTGGAGTGCTTCAGTCTCAGAAAGATTTACTTCTCAGCCACATGGCTGTGGGTTTCATCACAACACTCTGTCCATATATTCACAGCATCTCTCCATGCCTGGTTGAGAGCAGGGGGATGTTAGTTTTCCCGGTGTAAATGGGGCAAATCAGATGTGGAAGGTGATTGAGGATAAATAATGCTACATAAAAACATAGGATAATGGGAAGAACACCCACCTAGGTTTATCTTCACTAACAGTAGGATCTTGTGCCTCTTGTCCCTCAGGCCTTAAGTCTCACCTCAGCAAAATGGAGGGAAGTATTCCTACCTTGTAGAGATGGTGTAAAAATAGCGGCATATGGCAGGCCACCTATCTAGCACTTAGTTGACGGAAGAGAAGTACAGCATGCAGCAACATACTAGAAAGCTAGTTCAAAGTCAGATATTATATTCATGTATGGTATCATTATATATTTGAGTAGCATAGAATTCCCTCTGAGATTATAAAGTCAACCCATGTTTTCTTCCCTAAGTTAAGCCTTTGCATTCTCTCAACAGAAAATCTTTGTTTGCTATTGAAGCCTTATATATGAAGGTCAATTTAAGTATTATCCCAAGTAGAAACTTATCCAGGTCGAATTTTATTAATATACTTATATATATATATATATATATATATATATATATATATCCTTCTAGACCTATTTCTATACATCCCCAAATGCACTCACAAATAAATATTTATCTTAACAAAATAATATTACAGATGCTGCTATTGAAATCTTCACATGAAGGAACAGGTTTAGGGTGTAATTCAAAAATAACCCTAAGATAATTAAAGGTATACCCTACGTAGCTGCAGTGTGAATTCATAGCATGTACATGACTTGATACGTTATTTTACACACAATTCTCAATATTTACCCTCGAAAGAGTTTAAATGAAATATTTTCACATCTGAAAAAAATAAAAACTTTGCTATATATTTCCAAATTGCTATTCTCCAGAAAGTCAATTCCACGTTAGCTTCCCGCTAACTGGCTTGAAAAATAGATTTAGTATGACTAGTAGGGTAATCCATATGAAACTATCATACTTATAAATCAAAAATGATTAAATATTGGTAAATCCATGCAGTTTGACCTAACAATTAATCCTAACTGTGTTGGTTACATAAAAAAGTACAATTCACAGATTTGAATGGTATACCTTTTTAGGTAGTATGGAAGGAGCAACAGAAGTTGTTTGAAGAACTATTGCTTTCCTATATATAAACAGCCTATTTCTGAATAAGATGAGACATTGATTCACTTGATGGCATAGTGAGTTATTCCTCTGCCATCCCTTTGAGTTGAGGGAGAGAATAGATAAAACAGAAAAGAAATCAGTGCATTATCATGAGTCCTTGAGGTCATCTCCCAAACACAGGCTGCATCTGGAGAAACTCACAGTGAAAAAGCCTAACAGCAGTCCAGCTTGTGGTGGGGTGAGCTCCATGGGGAATCAGTGCTGCACACTGAGAAGAAAGCATTCCATGGTTTCCAATGCTGGGAGAGTAGGACAGCCCAGTTAGCATTCAATTTTAAATTTAGTTAAATTAAAGCTTTTAATCCTCCTGACCAGTGCCAGCGCTCTAAGAACTTTAAGACTCTGAAAAGCCCTGCAGTACAGAAACCTGCTCTTTCTCTCGAACCGAACTTTCTCTTAGTTATCTGACCACAAATCCTTTTGATCACATGACAATTCTTGCTACCCAGTGGAATAGACTTTCAAAAATGTTTAAGGCTCTCGTTTTACTGACAAAGAACCTGAATTATGAAGATTATACAGTAAGTCGATGACAAAGTCAGGATTAGAAGTATTATCTCAAGCCATTCAAGGCAGTTATTGAGCACCTGCTATATACTCAAATCTGTGCCAAGCACTGAAAAATACAGCAAACAAGACATAATCCTTGACCTCAAAGAGATTATGGTCTAGAAGGAGGAAAGGACAAATCAACAAGCAATTCAAATTTATGTGATGGGTAATAATCTAGAACATGTGGCTATTGAACACTTAAAATGTAGCTTCTGAATATGAGGAACTGATATTTTAATTTAATTTCAATAAATTTAAATTTAAAAAACTAAAGCAATCTAAACTATTTCTCTATTAAATGCAGCTTTGTTGTTTTGGCAGGACTTCATTTCACTTTAACCATTGAAAATTTAGCATCTAAATTGAGTTGAACTGTAAGTGTAAAACACACACCCGATTCCAAAGGCTTAGTTCCAAAAAATGCAAAGTATCTCATTGATCATTTCTTTGTATTGATTACACACTGAAATGTTAATATTGTGGCTCTATTGGCATAAATAGATTAGTGAGATTAATTTTGCCTGTCTTTCATTTAATTTTTTAACATGATTAGTAAAACCATTTAAGTCACATATGTGGTTCATTGTGCGTATTCCTTTTGGACAGAGCTGATCTAAAAGATTTAAAGTGCTCAGGAAGCAGGCATGCCTAACCAAGATCTGGGGAAAGCTTCCCAAGAGATGATTTTATAGTGAGACCTGAAGACAGAGAAGTAACGAGCCAAGAGATGAGAGGAACTAGAGTGTTCTTCCCCAGGGGATGGCCATGCAAAGGCCCTGAGGCACACCCAAATCCAGATCAATATGGTATTCAGTGCACCAAGCCTTCTCTGTTCCAGGTCCCAAAATGCTCCTCACACATATTGGAAACCCTAAAAACTCTCTATCTGTTAGAAATAGCTCTGAAATCATGTGTACATATTAGGTGCTTGAAGAAGAGCACCATGTTCACATTTCACAGAGATTAAAGCTAAATGTAGGCTCTACTTTGACACAGACCACAGATTCATTCAACATGCAACAATTTTATGTGTGCCCACAAGAATCCTTCTTAGAGAAAAGCACCATAGCAAACACTGTATTACTTCTGATAAAGGTGATTGCAGTTGGCTTTCATATGGGAGGGCAGCTGGCCAGGTGCAGGGACAGGGAAGCAGGAAGTCAGACAGAGTGGTTACAGAGAGGACCTGGGAGGCAGTCTACACATTGGTTAGAGCTCAGGCTCTGAAGGCCCTACCACGTCCAGCTATGTGATACCAGACAATTTCAGTTTAGTTCTCAGTCTCCTTTTTATAAATGAGGAAAGTAGCCCAACCCCCACACTACTGACAATCAGGCCAGATCCTCCTCTATTGTGAGGATCTGCTTTATGTACTGCAGAGTGCTAAGTGGCACCACTGGTCTCTATCCCCTATATGACCCTCACCCTAGTGTGACCCCAACAAATATCTCCAGACATTGCCAGTGCCTCTTGGCAGGAAGTGGTGGCAGGGGAGTCAGAATCACTGCCTCCCGAGAACAGGAAACTACTCAATGAGTTCTTATGAGGACTCAACGGAATCCTGCCTGAGAAGTGGGAGCATGGTGCTGAAACTTGCTCTGAGTAAAAATTTGCAAGATAAATACAGAAAAAGAAAGGGAGGACAAGCTCCTACCAGGATGACAGTGGCGCTTAGCAGATCTGCCACTCTGTGAATTTAACCAGCCATCACTTTAGCCCAGGAACTTGCATCTATTTCCCCTCCTCCTCCCACCCCGAGAAGCCAGGTCCTGGGTCTCCTGAGAAATGTGGGCAGAAAGTCCCTGCAAATGGGACATGACTGCCTCAGTGGATTTAATGGTGCTTTTTAAATGTGGATAATTATGGGGCCTCCTCGAAGCAAGTGCACCAGTGGCAGGGGGCTGCAGGCTCTGGGGCACTGTGGGCCCGCATAGCTCAGCTCCATAGAGCTGATGGTAATGTTATTAAATGTGCTCTCTCCTTTTATTAGGCATCTTAATAACCTCTAAGTTGCACCCAGGAGATTTGGTGCAGAAAAGGAATTCTGGCCAACCTAATTTGTATTTGAAAATACCCCATAGGCCAACGGAACAAGATTCAGATGAATTTCACAGGCAGCTGAGGGCTACGCAAGGCAAGTGTTTCCAAATTGTACTCGACTATTGAATGCAAAATGCCTGCTTCCCTGCCTTCCCCAAGCCCATTCTTTGCCCTCCTTTCCTATCAGCCTCCCGCTTCCCCCAGACATGCATCTACAATCCACACTCCAGCCACCTGCGAACAAGGAGATTTGATGTGGATGCTCCCTCATCAGTGCAGAACGCTAGGAGTTGATACCTACTGACCATTTATTACCCTGAGCCAGACCCCAGTGCTTTCCACTAAATAACCCAAAAGGCAAATGCTGTCATTATTCCTATTACAGAGTTGAGGAGCTGCTGACTGAAGGGGCTGCTATCTTGACAGGAAGAATTACACAATTAAAAAATTTCAAAGTGTGGACACTAACCCTATTCCATCTGATTCCAAATGCATGGTCTTCACCCCTACCTGAGATTTTTCAACAATTGGGTGGTGACAAGAAGTCCAAATCTCACCTTGTTTGGTTGACTACATGTTTCAGACTCGAGGAAGCCCTAGGGAAAGACACTGACCCAGACTTCATAATGGAAATTGTACACAATGGAAAGTGCAGTTTCAAGGAGTCAGGGAAGAGAACTCATGACTCACATTCATTCAACATTTATTGGGAACCTTCCATACACCAGGAAGGGTTTTAGCTACAAGTGATATTGGCATGACCACAAGTAAAAGTAATGGCTTTGAGAAACACCCCAGTTATGGAATGAACAGAAACTTCCAGCCTTGACTAAAAAGGTAAAAGAACAAAGAGAAAACAAAGGAGACTCAGATTTCTTTAGTGTAAGAGACTGTAAGGATGAGGAAGCCACTGGCTGAGGTTGAAGAGGAGGATTTGGGGAAAAAGTAGTGAGTTTATTTTCAGATACTTAAACTTGGAACTGTCATAAGATGTTGTATTATTTTCCTGTTGCTGCTGTCAAGAATTACCACCAATTCTGTAAAACGCAAATTTAATTTCTTCCAGTTCTGAAGATAAGAACTCCAAAATGAGTTTTAACAGAAAAAAAAAAAAATCAAGGTGTTTGCAGGTTTGGTTACTTCTGGAGGCTCAGGGGAGATTCCATTCTTTACCTCCTTCAGATTCCAGAGGCTGCCTGCATTTCTGGGCTCCTGGCCACACCACTCCAGTCTCTGTTTCCATCATGACATAGTTCTCTATCCTCACATGTTCCTCTTAATACCATACTGGCTGTTTCACAAGGCACATATCCAGGAACATCCCAGGTAATTCCCCATCTCAAGGTCCTCACCTGAATCACATCTTCAAAACACTTTTTGCCATCTAAGGTAAGGTTCACAGGTTCCAGGGGTTAGAATGTGGACATATTTGGAGGAGCTATTATTCAGCATACACAGACATTCAGGAAGATATGGTTCATCCTTAGTTAGGAAGGTAAGTCTAGCACTTGGAGGAATAATATTTATTCACTGAGTTAACCATTCAATAATCATATATTAAACAGTAAATATGTGCCAAGGAGATAATCACAGCAAAATAGTTAATTTGACACTCATCCTCATAACTCATAGGTGGTGGGAGATTATGCAAAAGTGGATATAGAGGTGAAAAACAGAACTAGAAACAACATTATGTGGAAATCTACACATTTCTGGAACAGACAAGGACAGGGGAACCACTGAGAACATGCCCAGGTGAAGACTTATCACATAGCCCCATCTGTACAGGTTTGTTTGTATTGTTTGGGTGACAAATGATTAAATACAGGGAATGTGATTTCCAAATATCCTGTCAGGTGGCAGGGCCAGGGAGTAGTTCAAGTAGATTCTTCTTGAGCTACAGCATCTCTGGAAGGTCTGTTCTTCAGCCTGAGATCACCACTGGTGACGGTGCTTCTGGCCTGCTCTTTTCCTATCCCATTCTCTGCCAAGTGCAGTAATTAAGCACTTTACATCCAATCACTGCAGCACTAGCTCTTGGCTGCCCCAGTAACGGAGGCAGCAAGAATTTAATCCATGGCAGCCTCAGGTGTGGAAAGATGATACTGAATATTTCATTCCTGGGATGATGGGAACTGGAAGCCCCTGGAGAGGATCTGGCTGAATCATTTAAGTGAGCCCTTCCAGGAATCCATTGGGTAACCGTGCTGTTGGCAGTGATGACTGCCACTCGGGCCTTAGCTTCCCAATGGGACCGGAGGCAACATTAATGTGCAATGGTGCTCAAAAGGCCAGCTCCAACTCTGGTTCTACAAAATTATTTTTTTTTAATTCTACTTTCAGAGATTTCCTGTCACTTCTTTGGATCCAAAACACATATGTTGCCCATTTTCCCCTTTTTTGTTCTTCATAAAGAGCCAAATGAAAGGAGAATAAAAAGATCTAACAAAGAGAAATCATTTAAGGTACATTTCTTCTCTTCAGGAAATTACCTGCTTTGGCTTACATCTTTAACTCCTCTCAATCTTTAATAGCTAGCATAAGAAGACAGTAAGTGTTAGAATGGACGAGAGAAACACAGATGCATTATCTTGGTAGGAAATTGCATAGATTGTGTTGGTAAGTAAATACCACTTGTTAAGCACTGAAGTATTAAAATGAAAAAAGAGACTATTTTTCCTTAAAAAAATTAAGTGTTTTGAAAAACTGGATTAGATTTTTTTATTACTTTTCACAAGATTGAAAACAGATGGCATGTGCCAGGGACTTTAAAAAAAAAAAAACAGTGAGAAAGGTCAGTGTCAGTGTAACAGGGAGGTGAGATGATCTGAAATATGACCTTAGAGCTCTTGGGACCTGAAATCAGATCTGATTTGGGACCTGGGTCGGTAAGCATGCCCTGAGAGAGCGGAGAGTGGATTTGAAGTTACTAAACAAGAACCTGGGGTCCTACAGGGTTGGATATATCCCCTCACCTCTCCTCCCTAACCTTGCCCATCTTTTCAGAGAAAGCTCCTATAAGAAGTCTTGCCATTCAGCCCAAAGCCTTCCACCTCCTCTGAACTCCATTTGCTCACTGGACCATTCCCTGAGCCACAGATCTTGCTTCCCTTGAAGAGAGTGTGAGCTCTTTGAAGGACAGTCACTGGGAGCAGGCATGTTTCCCTTCCCTCCCTCCCCCACCGCCCCCCAACATGATCGCTGACTGCAGATTAGCCTGAGGTTGGCTTTCTTTGCAGGCAGAACAGATGTTAGTGCATCTTTCTATCTTCTGTTTCCCATGGAGTGGCAGTGAAATGATGGAACTATAAAAAAGGACTTTAAGGGGGAGTGCATAGATGTTCTCTGAAGAGAAAACACCACTACATAGCAAGCATCACTACATCCTAAATGGAAAGCATTTCCTATTTAGTATTGAGAATATTATTTCACTATGCCCTAGAAATACACTTATTAAAATATTATGAGTATGAAAAATAAACACACATTTGTCTTCAAAAATAAATCCTCATAGGGCCTCCCTGGTGACACAACGGGTTGAGTCTCGGCTTATGGAGCTGTCCGCAGCCACTTCAGTACCAGTTCAATCCCTGGCCGGGGAGATTCCCACATGGCACAGCAGACCTCTCCTGCCTCACCTGCTGCTCCTCTCAGCAGTGTACATCAGTAGATCCGCCTGTTCTGCTCCCCACTCTGTCTCTGGTGAATCTCCTCAGCCCCCCAACATCTCTGGCGTGCAGCCTGCTCTTGAATGCATAAATAAATAAATCTTTAAAAAAATAAATCCCCATAGAAGAATCTTAAGGAAAAGTTCACATAAAATTTAATTATAGAAAAAGTCATGAAGATGATGCATGAAGACTGAAGTGAGGGAAAGCACTGTCCTGTGTCATTTAGCACAATCCTTTTTATATTATCCAGCAAATACTTGTCAGTTGAGTGTATCTCAAATGCTATTGTTTGTTTATTATTATCATTGTAGGTTTTTTTTTTAATTCTGAGACAATTGCAAGATGAGTATTATTTAACAGAGTGAAGTTTAAAGCAGTGACATTTGATTGCCTTGATAGTCAAGGTAACAAGCTCCAGAGTCAGAGCAGACCTCTTGAAGAAGGAAGACTTTGAAATGCAGGAGAATTTCAAAATGCAAATAATTCCATGCTCAGTGTCTCGGTGTTCCCATTTGCAAAATGGAGTTGTTATGAGGGGAAATTAAACAATGCATGCAAAGTGTTTGCTTGGTGACTGGTGCATAGAAAGAGCCCAATCTACAGTATTTATTATTACTACTACTAATGGTCGTGTTAACAATAGCAATACAAATTCACATTAACATGGAAATTCATGTCTTTTAAGAGAACCTTATCCACCTTTGGTCTGCATGCAACCAATCTACTAAGTACCAAGTACTGTGCAAGACTCAAGGTTCAAATACAGAACAAGAAATGCATGATGTCAGGGCAGGGAGGGGACAGCAATTGACTCTAGAGTCCTGTTGCCTGTTTTCCAGTTCAAGCTTTGCTACTTCTAGTTGTGTGGCCCTGGGCTGATGACTTATCTTTCCATCCTTCACTAACATTTAAGCGAGTTCACAGATGTGAAGTGTACTGACATCAGAAAGGTCTCTGTACAAAGTACACTCCATTTGTTTCAGCCTTCACAAGGTTACCACATAGTCTTCCACATTCTCCAAATGGACAGCTGCCTTCCAAATTTTGTATTTGCCACAAACTATACCCACAGACAAAAGTGCAGCCATATTAGGATGTTTGAGGTTTATCTACTGAGAACATTTTCTGAGTTCAGTCAATTACATCATACAGATTCAGATCAGGCCAGCTTTATAATTAGATGGAGTAGAAGGAAACCTACATTGTGCATTCTCCCATTTAATAGAAAAATTTCCACCATCACCATCTACACCTATAAACTGAGCACACAGACATACACACACACAGAGTCTCCCATTGTGTGGAATTTCTTCATTGAAAGTTCAGTTGTTTATTAATGTAAATATAAAACAAAGCAGCAGCATGTTTCATACTTGAACCTTAATTTGGAGCACAAGGGAGCTTTCTATAGGAATAAAACTGGTTTTCTAAACACATCTCCACGCTCTCTATACAGACCCAGAATGAGATATAAGAGACTGATTATTTTTTTATCTAACCTTTTTTTTTAACCTCGATAGACAATCCAGACAGGTACCTGAATGGTAAGATTCGACATGTAGATAATGAAGCTTCAGGAACCCAGTCACAGATAGTGTCAGAACACCCATTCTTTTGACAAGTGAAGTCAGCCAAGTCAAGACATTCCAACTTCAGACTGGAGCTGCTCCCCCTGATGGAAATAACTGCCTCAATCCAGGTTCTGCCAACATAGCTCCAAACATAAAGGTGATGAAGGGCTGTTTTCAAAGCCCAAAGTCTTGCCTCAGGACCATTTAGAAAACACTGCTGGCTAGGGAGCCATCATACATACAAGTCAATGAAATATGATGCCTAATTGAGTGGGCCATTTGAGAATGCAACCAAGAGCATGTCCAAGGAGTCAGCCCTCCCCTTTACAACTCCCCAAGCCCCTCGTGGGTTAGTATCCATTTAAGGAGAGAGAAAAAAAGACCACTTTCATCACTTAAGTGTAAATGAATCAAAGTACGATGTGGAGAGGGGAGCAATCAGCTTCCCGTGCTGATTGATCTGCTAAAGGGAATGAAGTGATTCATTCCCTATGTGATACTCCTGAAACATACTGCTGGATCATCTATTCCAGGATCCCCAAATTTCCACAGATAAAAAGGGATATTTGGGATTTCAGTTGGGGTGAAGAAGGCAGAAGAATCAATGGTCTTTAAAATGAGAAGGTTTTAATGCATCAGATCTGGTCATCAAGGGAAAAGCAACTTCATCTCTAAGTTACTCTTCAAATCTCCATTAAGAAGTCTCCTGAACCCAAAATCATTTCTGAAAAGCCAGCTAACTCCCAGACACATAGTCAATCAGCAGTAAACAACTGGTTCATTTCTTTGGCCCAAATAATGCTTTATTGTTTCCATTTTGACCACCTGTCAATATTTCAAAATCAGGACATTTCACTTGGATTTTTTCTCTCTTAAAGATTTTGCATATTGGGGCCTCCTTGGTGGCGCAGTGGTTAAGCGCTGCACTGTGGAGCTGTCGGCAGTGGCGACGCGAGTTCGATGCCTGGCCAGGGAGAATCCCACATGGTGCGGCAGACCTCTCCTGCCTCGCCCGCTGCTCCCCTCAGCAGTGTATTTCTGATCTGCCTGTTCTGCTCCCCACTCTGTCTCTGGTGAACCCTGTCGCCACCCCACACCTCTGGCCTGTGCCCCAGCTTGTATGTATAAATAAAATAAATCTTAAAAAAAAAAAGATTTTGCATATTATCCCGTATTTCTACATGGTGAGAATCAGCTGGAGTTGAGTAGCAGCTGACTCTTCCAGTAGTCCCCATGGCCTCCATCTGGCCTGCTAAATGCATTTATCTGAGCTCTCACTCTGTAGACACTGACTTTACCACTGCTGCCATGAAGTTACTCTGCAGTCTATATAGATAGATACCAATTCTGAGCCCCTGATCTTGACCAAGAAACCGTGTATAGACTAAATGGTAACAGAGTTAAAAGTGTCTCCAATTGATTTAAACTGAAACCCCACCCAACAGATATCTCATGCCTTAAAGAGACTGGCTCATTCAGATCCTCTCTCTTGGATGGGGTGACATATACATAAGGTAGGTGAGGCTAGCTGTCAGCTTTCTATAAGGCCTACCATACATGCTAGTCTTGCAAGTATCAGAATCCAGAGTGTCCTCTCCATGGAAGGTCACTAAATTTTACAATAACCTCATATTTATAGAGATAATCTAAGCTTCTGATTTATAATAATAGAAATATTAAAGACTAAGTATGTGGCATCCATATGTCTCAAAGCTCTACTCCCTCTACATTGTCCCTGTCAAGGGATAACTGACTTTATGAGGAAGCCATGAGAGTGGTGAGGCACAAGGTCCCTCAAATACAAATCCTGGGTGTGAGTACCTGTTCTGGAATTGCTCCCATGATTTTAGCCAAATCTCTTTATTTCCCTGAGCCACTGTCTCCTCTTATTTGCAAAATGAGATTAGTGCCCACATCAGAGGGTCATTGCACTAATTAGAGAAAGTAATGCATGTAAAGTACTTAGCACAAAACTGGTTTATATAACATGTATCCCATAAATATTAGATTAAAAAAATATTAAATCTACAGTGTGAAACTTTTCACCTATATCTTGCTTGAACCTTTCAGTATAGTCTTCTTGTACCCCCTGTAAGCAGTCCAAATAAAACTTTTGTATTCCTGTGCTTTGTACATCTGTCCCCTGAGCCACTCTCTCCTGGAATACTCTTTTCCCTCTGTATTTAATTGACTCTATTCAATATATTAAGATTTAATTCAAGTTTCACTTTTCCCACAAAGATTTCCCCAAACAAAGCATTAACTCCCACTCTTTTGTAATCCAACCTACAAACTGGTGGATATTTCAACATTGATCAGACCACTGTAGCTTATAAGTACAGAAACCCAAATTTAGCAAAAAAGAACAGCAGCCAGCTTTTCCTGCTGCTGTCACCATCCACTTGGATCATAGGATATGTTATGTGTGCTTCATATCACCAAAGGTTTTAAAGGCATTTTTCTCTCAAAATTTCCTGTGGTAAATTGTTTATACAAACAGCCAATGTCTGGCTTCCTAATAACTGTAGCTACTAATTCTAATATGATAAAATTGAGACATATAAAAATAAGAAATTTCCTTATCTCTGAAGGAGGATAAAAATGTCAGAAGTTGAGCCCAGAGGAATAGCTGCTGAATTAGTGTGGACATGTATAGAAAGGAGCAACAAAGGATGATTCCTAGACCTAGGGATTAAACAACCGGGTGAATGGTAGTACTCCTTCCTGAGATTGGAGGCACTGCGGGAGATGTGGAAATTTTCTTGGGAGTGAATGGGAAATCAAGAGTTTGGGCCATGTAAAATTAAAGGTGCCTATCAGACATCCAAATGAGTAAGAGCATTAGAAATAGAGAGAACCTCGGATGATTGAATCAACCTCAATTACCACTAAGCTGCCCTTTTCCAAGAAACTGTCAGCTTCTAGAAACTGAGGCTAAGAGATGAAATTATATGCCTGAACACAGAAAATGTATCTGCCTGGAAACAAAATTAGAAACTGGAATTCCCAGGTTAGTACTCTCCTCATACTGCACATGCCCCTCGTGCGGGAAATGACAGCACATCAAACCCAAGTAAACCAGTGAAGAGGCAGACATTTTTGTTTCATGAACGTGGGCATATTAAAAGAAAGGGTGAAAACATGAGTTTGATGCTGCAGTTCGTACTTGGTCACTTATTATCTACATAACCTTGGTCAATATACTTGTCTTCTCTAAACCTCAGTTCATTCATTCATTCATTCATAAAATGATAACAATAATAATGATGATGATAATAGTACCTGTCTCACAGGGTTTTTGTAAGGATGAACTGAGCTGAATACATAAAATCATAAAGCCAGACAAACAACAAGGAGTGAATCAATGGCAGGTGTCAGTATGATTCTTTGTCTTTCATCTCTGGGAACTGAAGTATGAATCCAGAGGCTAACCTCAAATCCTAACAATTGAGAGTGACAGCAAAGATAAATTCCACACAGGGAGAAAAGCAGACCACTGTTATTGAGGTAAGGAGCACAGATCACATTTGGGGAAGAGTCAACACAAAGTAAAGACCAAACATCATTTGGGGGCTCACATAAGAGAGAGTCAAAAAGAAACTGAAATTCACACAGATACAGAGTTCAATTTAAAAAAAAAAAAACACTAGTCTATTGCATCTGGGGATTTTCTGTGCTTCACAGAGCACAGCCTTCAGCATCTGATTCCCTAACCCTCAAGATAAACTACATCATTATTTTGATGACTATGCCCATTTCAGAGATAAACAAATGAGGCTGAGCTAGATAAAGGGACTTACTCAAGTCTACAGAATCTAATAAGTGCCAGGACTTAGCTCAGCACTACAGTTCAAGTCTTCAGAATTTTCCATTTAGTGTCTGATTACTTGGGGAGCCTAAGTACAGCTTCTGTAGCGTTTGATGATTTTATGATGTGCTTTGGGATTTATGGATGTTATTTTGTTGGTACCTCTCCACCTCATAATCCACAATGGCAGTGTCTGCCTTTTGTCTATGAAACATATAAAAGCACCCAGAGGTTGTTAAGTGGTGGGTGCATCCAATAAATACATAAATCATAAAAATACAAAGAGCATATGATGGCTGGTTTCCTTTCTGACAAATCTGTTTCCTTCCTGACAAGAGATGCTGCCCTGTGGTTCTTTATGTGGGAAAATAAATGTCATAAGTTATCAGCCATTTAGTATTATGCCTTGTATGCACCTAGAGTCCTGTGGGCATTTAAATTTCAAATTGAGGCACATCACTTATGAGAGCTGGCCTAGCCCAATATATAAGCAAAGTTAGTGAATACTTTAAAGGGGTTATTTGAGAACCCCAAAAGGTCTCTCCTTTCCCCAAAATTAAGTTCTCTCTCTGTCTTGCTACAGTGTATGAGATTTCCACCTTTAAGCAGTTCTTTGAACTAAACCACTAAAGAGGCTTTCTTCATTTATTCTAGAAATATCTGTTAAGCTACAATATATTAGGCATGGTTCTAGCAGTTGAAGATGCAGCTGTAAGCAAAAAAAAACAAATATCTTACCTTCATGGAGCTTTCATCCCATTGAGGGGTGGAAGTTAAATAGATAGCAGGATTCTTAGGCAGGAAACAGATGTGTAAATTTTTTTAAATAATAGTGTTAAAGTGCATTCATTCAACAACCAACAATTAGGTGTCTACTAAGTACAAAAACTCTTTAGAATTGCCTTACACACTATCCTGATAACTAAGCTTCTTTCATTTGCTCAAAAAACATTCCTACAGGCAGATGCTAGAATTACAAAGATGCATGAGGTAATCCCTATTCTAAAGACCTTATGGCCTCCAGCAAGAAGACAGACAAGGGCCTCCCTGGTGGCACAGGCAACGGCAACGTGAGTTCGAAGCCCGGCCGGGGAGATTCCCACATGGCACGGCAGACCTCTCCTGCCTCGCCCGCTGCTCCCCTCAGCAGTGTATTTCCATTCATCTGCCTGTTCTGCTCCCCACTTTGTCTCTGGTGAACCCTCTCACCACCCCACGCCTCTGGCCTGTACCCCAGCTTATATGCATAAATTTAAAAAAAAGACAGACAAGTGAAAAATAAATTGTAGCCCAGAAACTGAAACCCTATTATGACTTTCATAATTTCTCTGCCAGTCCTTCTAAATAAATTTACTTTCTAGACTCCCACTGGTCTAGAGCAGCAGTACCAAATAGAACTATCTGCAATGATGGAGAAGTTCTATATGTGTGCTCTCCTATATGGCAGCCACGTGCCATACATAGCTATTGAGTTGTTGATATGTGGCTAGTATTACTGAGAAACTAAGCTTTAGTTTACCTATTTTAATTAAGTCTAATAGCCATTTATGGCTAGTGGTTACTATATTAGGTGAATTAAGTCTAGAATTAAGAGTGTTTATGGGGGGTCTCCCTGGTGGTGCAGCAGTTAAGCGCTGTGCTGTGGAGCTGTCAGCAGCGGCAATGCAAGTTCGACACCCAGCCGGGGAGATTCCCACATGGCGCGGCAGACCTCTCCTGCCTTGCCCACTGCTTCCCTCAGCAGTGTACTTCAGTCAGTCTGCCTGTTCTTTCCCCACTCTGTCTCTGGTGAACCCTCTCGCGGCCCCACGCCTTTGGCCTGTACCCTAGCTTGTATGCATAAATGAATCAATCTTAAAAAAAAAAGTGTTTATAGGATGGGCAAGTCTTGATAAGAGATTATCAGATCCAAGGTATATGAGGGTGTGGCATCAGACTCAACAAAGTATAAAGTCAGACTCTCCAAAAAGTTGCCATTGTCTTGAAAGTTTGCTTGGATTTTCTCCATGTAGCCATTCAGGATATAGCCACCTTCCATCTTATAGTTCCCCAGTATCCCCAGAGTCTGAGGTTTCTGTGTTTAGGCAGTAAATGGGAAAAGAGAAAGCAGAAAAGGCACACTGGCTTCTTAGAAAATCCAAAAAAGTGGCCCTCTCACATCCCATTGGAAAACAAGTCAAATGTCCACACGTGGGTGCAAGGGGTACTGGGAAATGTAGTGCCTGGCTAAGTAACTGCCTTTCACAATAGAAAAGGGATAACAAATTTCTGGTGGACAGCTATCCATCTCTGTCACAAACAGCATTAGCCTAGCCTTCTGCTGAGATTCTGAAGTTGAGCTGGGGAAAGCACCTAATACATGGCCCCAAACAAAAGCTACTGCTCTGCCAGTGGAAAGAAGAATATCATTAATCAAAGTGTCACTGAACTCAATTCTCCACATGGGAAATCAGAGGGTAAATGTGTGGCAAACATCTAAGGACGGAATGCCCTTAATAATCAAGGGAAGAATGTCACCTTGCCTGTAGATGAAAGAAAGCAGCCCTCTTTGCATTGTTTCTTCTCGTGCACTCCATAAATGGCCTTGGAACCATCCCTGTCTCTCAGTGAGTTGGCTGATAGACCCAGTTGTGACCCTTTCCCCATTCGTGCTCCACCTTCTTTGATCACCTTCAAAGTGTGCAGGACCACTTGACAGCCTAAGTCCAGTTGGAGGGTAGCGGTTAGGAAGTGTGAAACAGGAGCTTCCCTTAACCTCCTTGGTCCTGAAACACTAAAGTTATACATGTCATACCAGGAGGGAGAATTTGAATATTTGTGATTTATGGCTTTTATTTTTGGTTTGGCAGCTTCAGCTTCAAATTCAGGTTTCCTTGATGGTAAGTCCACACAGAATACATTGCTCTGTTGTCAGGATCATGAATTACAGTTGTACTGATGACACTGGAACAGTGTTATATGAATATCTTTCCACGAATAAATACAATGTGAGCCCCACATTCTTGGCATTCATTAGAATGGCCTGAATCACTAAGAGCATTCTTATGCCACACTTTTATCCCCCATTGGAATTCCATTGTTTTTTTATGCAAAAGAAACTAGATTTTCAGTGGGTACAGTCACCACTGCACTGTTCTTATGTTAACAGTAAATAATATGTACTAATTCACATCGAATTTACATTACAAAGAGTGATCAGCAATTCCAGTGTTATTTTTCCATAGACTATAGTATAATTCTCCCAATGTTGTTGGGTGGTATAAAAGAGAAAATTTATATAAAACATGCTTAACACTATATCTAACACATAGTGAACACTTGTGAAATATTAGATTTAATTACTTTAATTTGGCTAGAGTGCACATTTGTTACCCTTTTGGGTGCTAACACTCCAGTCTTCTTTTGAGGGTCATCCACATGGCTGACAGTAGAGAACTTTCACCATCACCAGTTCCCAAGGGTGAATCCATGATTTAAGTCTGATCAAATAACCACACAATAACCGATTGGTTCAGGAATGGGTAGGTGACTCGAGTCAGGCCAAAAAAGCACTCCTTGGAGATTTTCTGGAAACAATAGTGAAAAAATGGTCCCCACCCTGTGTGGAGGACATAAAGAAAGGAAGAGCTAGGAGAATAAATACAAGACCCTATGATGATACTTAGAACTTGGGACTGAAGAATCCCCCACCCAAAACCCATATACAACACCCCCCACCCCAGCAATCCCCTTTTTCTCTAGAGTTTATTTGAGTAGGATTGTGTCATTTGCAACATGAAGAGGTAAAATGAGCACAATTAAGAAAATGTGACAATCATGAGGCATCCTTTATTAGTGAAACAATATGAGCAATCATTAAAACATAAAAATGTTAAGCTGTTTTAAAGTTTACAGAGGATGTTCATATGTTATCATTTATATTAGATTGTTAACATAAGTTGCTACAACAGATGAATTCTAGGAGATTTATTTTAGCACAAAAGACAGGTTTATTTCTCATTCATATCATAGTACATGGACTTAGGTGGCCCTTCTCCATTTTGTTTCTTCATGTTCTGGAACACATGGTCCCTGTGGCAGCTATGAAAATAGAGCCACTGACTCTTTTTATAAAGTGCTAGCAGCCTGTACATGAGCAGAATACTCAGAATACCCCTTTGACAGAGGCAAAGCAGATAGTATTAACTTTGTCTCATAGGTGAGGCACAGAGAGATTAGGTGACTTGACCAAAGTCACACAGCTAATAAGAAACAGAAATAAAATTGAACCTAAGCCTTATAATATTCAAGTCATGGTTCAGGGGTTAGAGAGCCCTCTCCACTCTCTCTGCCCTCAGCGAATCTATGTGCCAATGAATAAGCAAGGATCCTTGAGAAACAACCAATCCAGGATGTTCAAGTTGCTACTAAGCAGAGAATGTATTCACAGAGCCTACAACCTTGTCTCTATTTGAAGTGTTGTGTAGTCTTCACTGTCCTACATCCTGGGAGCTAAGTTGGATGGATGATTTCTTGTCTTCACTGTCCTCCTACACCCTCTCTCTTATTGCGGCAGTGTGCTCATTCACCTGGCTACATCCCCATTTGTCTGTGGATTCAGTAGAGGCAGACTATGCCCTATCTAAACCTTACTGATGTCCCCAAGACCTAGCACTGAGCCTCACACATGGTAGGGGTTCAATAAGTATTTCTTGAATAGGGCCTCCCTGGTGGCGCAGCGGTTGAGCGCTGCGCTGTGGAGCTGTCGGCAGCCCGCAATGCAAGTGCGACACCCAGCTGGGGAGAATCCCACATGGTGCGGCAGACTTCTCCTGCCTCACCCGCTGCTCCCCTCAGCAGTGTATTTCTGATCTGCCTGTTCTGCTCCCCACTCTGTCTCTGGTGAATCCTCTCGCCGCCCCACACCTCTGGCCTATACCCCAGCTTGTATGTATAAATAAATAAATCTTTTAAAAAAAAGTACTTCTTGAATAAATGAAAAGAGGGATGATCAAATAGTGCTTCTCGGGATGGCTCAAGGGTTTAAGCTGTGCTAGAAAACTCAGCTTGCCCTGGATTTTAATCTTCACGAGAACAGGCGTTCTAACTGCCAAAAGCTCCACTGTCTCCTCACTGCCCAGTCTCTAGCACAGGGCAGACACTCTACATACGTATTTATAGAATACATAAATGAGAGAAAAATGACTATACCAATTTTTGTAGCAACTCTACAAATTTTACAATTGTACCAATCTCAATTTTTGTACAACTCTATAGTCAGTGTAAGCTTTTGAAAATTAGTCCTGTTGATATCACCTTATTTCCTTAAACTTTTTAATGGCTTATTACTTTTAGGTCCAGACAAAGCTCCTTAAAATTATCTCCAGTGTCCTGCCTGGACCTCTGAAAAAGATAGCCCACTATTTGGGGATCACAAAGCCTCAAGAATCTGATGAAAGCTAAGACCTCATCTCTCCAGAAAAAAAAAAAAAAAAAAGGCAGCCATATGTCAATGAGGTAAACTTTTGCGTGCAATTTTCCAGGTTGATGGGACCTCTGATGTCCAACCTGGGTCCTCCAGGGACACATAAGCCCAGCGTGGAGGCATCTTAGGGGCCTACCTATCCTGCCCTCAGAGTAAGGAGAGGTCAGCTCTGCTCAGGGCCTCATGGAAGGTACGCCAATCTGTGAATCTTAAGAAGCTCATCCCCACCTGAGTGCCAGCACTGTTAGTTAGCAATTCAGAATGACTTTTTAGAGCAATCCCTCCATCTCCCATGATACTTGTCTGACAGCCCCTTAATCTTGGCAAGAGCTGCATTAAACCAACCTGTCATCATCGTCACCGCACACAGCGGCAGCACAGAGAGACACACGACTCACTCAGAAGCAGAGTCTTCAACCCGTTGGAAGAAATTAGAATTTGGCAGGGGGTGGGGGCCAGGCAGTGGCTGCACAGCCCACACTCAGGAGCAGACAGACACGGAGTGCCAAGAGGCACTGAGCCAAAGTCAGGCTTGAGGTGAGCTGCTTCCATCCTGGGGCTGTCAGAAGTCGTCAAACGGAATGTTTAAACAATCAGTACTCTCAAAGCCAGGTCCATGCCCCATTGGATTAAAACAAAGGAATGGAGCTATGATATGAAAAGGTGTCAGGGGGAATTTGCTGAGAAGGGGATTCATTTTGACAAATGCAAAGAGCCCCGTTGTTACCTTGGTTCTATAGAAGATGTTTCATCAGCTAGTTTTGTGACCTGTGAAATTTTAGTTCTTTTATAAAAAAAAAAGTGAAACATATCCAGCTGACATCTCAAAATATTTTGGAGACTTAAAGAAAACTTAAACAGCACCAATAAAAAGGCAAGGTTGGTCAAAAGGCATGTAAGGTCAAATCCCTCTTCTGGGTTAAACCTCCAACAAAATCCAGAGTTGATCAGATTGTAGTTGTGAACTGCCATGTTTTGATGTCTCACATCCCATCTTCAATATTTATTGAGTCAACTTAAGTAGGATGAATGATTGCAAAACTGGCTTCAATTCTTCATCCTTCCCAGCTTGGGTATAGTGACCTGTCTACGCCATGACTCTCAACTTGGCCATTGATTTAGTTTGGCAGCGGAATATGAATAGACACAAAAAAAGAGAGACTTGAAAAGGCTTCTGTGCAATTGCACTTGCACTCTGCTAACTCTGCCATTGCTGTAAGATTATTGCTGAGGCCAGCCTTCTGCAGGGAGAGGCATGTAGATCAGAAGCAAGCTACCCCAGGCACTCTAGACAAAATTCATCAGTTGACCTATCTAGCCTTGACATGCAAGCACAGACTCATATTTTATTGCTTATTGGCATATACCATTACAGGTCTATGAGCAGTGGTTGCATGGCACTATGGCAATGGAGGGCTATGTGCTCTGTGTGCCAAGCAACTATGTGCCAAGTATTGTTATTAAACAATCATAGTAAAAAATAGGCAAGATGTTTACATTCCAGATGACATTTCCTAACTCAAAATATATAACTTTATATAGTAAGATATACTCCCATTTTCATACAAGGAAAGTGAGGCAAAAAATGGTTTCATTACTTGTTCAAGACATGATAGTCAGCTAATGGGGCCTGGACTCCATCTCAGGCAACATGATGTGGTAGACCGTGTTAATTAGGTGAAAATGATAAGAATGTAGACCAGAAATAATAAAGTAATGAAGAACTGGTCTCATCCACTTACTTAGTTATTTTTTCTGCATTTAAAAAGATGGAAATAATAATCATACACCCCATGGAAATCATTGTGAGAAGTGATCAAACAAGGGTATGCATGTTAACCACCTAGCACCTACTATAGGGCTTTGAATACAGGGAGCCCAAGAAGATTTTTCTATGGATAACAACATTCTTTTATCATTATTATCGCTATTATTTCCATCATGACTACTGTGTATGGCAAGGGAGAGGGTAGTAGTGTGGTGGTGGTAGGGCCAATGATGGTCTCTAAACCCAGAGTCTAACTACTCAACCAGTTCTTCATTACATTATTACTTCTGGTCTAGATTCCCACTTTCTACCTAATCAACATGTAGCTAGAACTGATTATTAAGCCTGGAAAATGTCACTGCTTCTTTTCATAGGGAAAAGATCAACTTTAATAAGCTATATTCTTCTGAACCCAGAGGCAGTACAGGCCATTTCTGGTAAGTCCTCTACTCAGTGGTTATTACACATTCAGACTACAAGAAGACATGTCTGAAGAGAAGAATTGGCTACACAAATTGCAGAGCCCACTGCAAAACAGTAATACAGGGTTTCTTATTCAAGTCTATTAAGAGTTTACATCAGTGTATGGTTACATTAGAGCATTGGGCCATGCAGGAAACCCTTCTAAGTTAGTTCTTATTCATAGAATGGCTTTGAAGAAAAATAGGAAGAACATTTTCAGTCCTTAAAGCAATGTCTAGCAATGAATAAACACTCAGTAGTAGTGATACATAAACTGTCACTATCATTATTACAAGTTTGTTAGAGTGATGAAGGGCATCCCAGTCCCTGTGTAGCCTTTTAACATTTTCAAAACTCTTGGGCAGCCATTTTCTCACGTGGTTTTCATAAACAGCTCTGAGAAGCAAGCAGAGTGGCGCCTTCCCTGTCTCACAACTAAAGAAAGAAGCTTGGAGAGTGTTTGTAGATTTCCAGAGGCTCCATACTAGGAATGGTTAAAGTTTGCCTGCAATCTGGGGGCCTCTAGCCCTCTAGTCTTTCGACAGTGCTGCTGGCTCTAGCGTCATCTGGGCCATGACAGACTTGCCGTGTGGCCCAGCACTTATTTGGTGCAGTCAGCTCACAAGTGCCAGCTGAGATTTTTTAAGAGATCCCACTGGAGAGGCTCTTGATTCATTCCCTCAAGTCACTTGCCCCCCCCCCCCATGACTCACATTGTAACATAACAGGCTCTTAGGAGCAAAACAAAAGTTATGTCAGAGAGAAAGACCAGAAGAAAGGTCCAATGGATGATCAGCACATTAGCCCTGGGGCAGGACAAAGGGACCTGAAACCAGTTCTGCCCCTTAACCCAGATTGTCTGAACATTCACACATGGGGCTGGGTAACTCCCATTGTTGGAAGATGTCCTGTGCAGCTCAGGATGCTTACCACACTAGACACTGCCCACTAGATGCCAAGTTGTGACAATCAAAAATATCCCCAGATTGCCAATCATCTTCTTTGGGGCGCAATATCACTCCCAGTTGAGAATCACTTACTACCTCGCTGAGCTTCAATGCCCTCAACTGTAAACTAAAGATGAGAATGATATATAAACACCTGTTTCCTTTAGTTCTGAAGACTGAACGAGATGACCCAGTACTGGAGTGGAATAGGGCCTAACACAGTTAGATGGAGAGTAATTTTATTTATTAATTATTACTAATTTATTATTGTAGTGATGACTGAGACATAGGGATCTGTGCAAGAGTTCCATAAGCATCCTGAATTTAGAGTTGAAAATTCAATTAATTTTCCATTCATGGCCATTTCTATAGTACCAGGCACTGAGTAGTAGAAGTGGAAAAGATTTAGACTCTACCCTCAGAGAGATCCCCACATAGTGGAAAACTCTCAGCTCAAATTTCAGCTTTGCCACTTAGATGGGTGACCCAGGCCGAGTCTGCTTCACTTTGCAAAATCTCGGTGACCTCATCTCTAAAAACTGGAATGAGGCGGAGGGAGGGATGGAAAAGGGCACAAAATGGAATAGAAAAGAACACAAGGGACCATGAAGATGGATCACGGGTGAATTGGTGGTGGGCTACCCAAGGGGGATACAAAATGTAAAAGACATAAATAATAATGAAAAGATATATTTATAAAAAAAAATAAAAAAGAAGAAAAAAAAACTGGAATAAAAAAAATCCCTAGGATATTTATTATCTCCTAACCAGCCAGCTACACTGTCCCTCAACAAGACAACAACCAGGTCTCCCGATTGCCTATCTGATTCCTATTACCTCACCACACTACCTGCATCACAGATGAGTCCAGAGCTCTCCACTGGAAGGCCTTTTCCTTCCCCTGAATATTTACAACCATCCACGAGGTGCTTAGGGCTAGAACCCCTGGGCGAACTGGATGTGGACTCCTGGCCTTGCCAGAACCATACCACTTCTCCCGTCCATCAGTTTATTCCCCTATATGGTGGGGATAAAAATGGTGCCACTTTATAGGTGCTTGTGAGGGTAACGTGAGATCATTCATGTCAAATCCCGCAGAGTCCCACACCAAGGAAGCAATGGGTACCCAGTTGCCATGGTGATGAAGGTGCTAAGAAGTGGGAGGATGCTGACCAAGGTGGGAAGGAGGAAGCTGTGCCTCCTGGCCGGATCCAATAGCCTCTCAAGAGCTGACCGAGCAGTCAGAACTCAATCTCTCTCCCAGACTGAGAGGCATAACCCACAAACCTTTCAACACCAAACCCTTCCTCCCACTCCAATCCCCTCCCCCAAGTTGCAGCAGCTTCTTCCCAGGCTCTCTCCAAAGGCTCCAAGTAAATTAAAATATGTATGTATATATTTATGCGGACAAGAAAGAGGAAGAGCGGAACTTCTAGTCAGAGCCTAAATTTCCTGCCTCCAAAGCGCAGCTGGATAGCAGGGGTTCTAACAGAAAACAGCCGCACAATTAGCTGGAGTTCTGTAGCTGTCTGCAGCAGACTGCTTACGCCCCTGTCTCGATAGGTGGTCTCCCAGTTCATCAGTTCATAAATAAGTAATTTGAAATGTGTTCCTGAGGGAAATTTTCCTCCTGTTCTCCCCAACAGACTGTACTCATCAGTTTTCCCATTCTCCAGGTAGCTGCCGTCCTCATTTATAATGGCCAGAGGAACTACGCTGTTCTAATTCCTGCCTCATTACATTGTCTAATGCGAGTTTCCGCCAGCCTCACAACTCCACATTTCTTTATATTGATAAGAAGGGAGAAAAAAAAACTTTGCATATATTATTTATTGACACTTTGGAGGTAGCTATGCTACCAGTTTAAGTGGAATATTTTTACATACAAAGCAAGATGGGCAAGTTGAGTTCTGGACAGAGGTTTGGAAATGTGGATCAGCTCTCACAAGGCACATACATGCACACTGGGCAGACATACACACACACACACACACACACAGCCACACCATTACCAGCTATTTTTTTTTTTTTAACCTCGGTTCCAACCCTCACCATGCATTTCAATTGGCAGAGATTTTGTACACATCTGGGTGCATTGTTCCAATGCTATATTCTTCCACTCTAGAAAATGCACAACCAGATCAAAAGCACCTGGTGACTTAGGAAAACCAGGGTCCCCCACTGGCGAAGCTAATGGAGTCACTAATTTGCCTGGCCAATAAAACCAATGATTTCTAGACTAAAAGCCTTTCAGTGAAGCCTCCAGGGCTTGCTTCAGGGGTAATGGAGGGGGCTAGTTTCCTCTTAGCCAATAACCTAATTATTTTTTTAAAGCACTAACTGTACCTTTCATTATAATAATGCATATAATTGATTTTACTGATTATGTCTTTCATGGCATCTATTAGTCACTGGGAACTATATTTACTTCTTTTTGTTGTTTTTATGATTGTTTAGCTTTGGGGTCTCATAATAGGTAATTAATAAAATATGTTAATCTGAGAGTAATTTACCTAATGAGATCTCCAGGAACGCTTTTCTCTTCTGATAAAGGAATTCCTCAGAAGGCTTTTGTGGAAGAAAAAGCTTCCCCATGAAATCTTGGCACAATCTGAAACCTAATTTCAAATTTATTTGTTTGTTTTCGTAGTCTCCAAACAGCTAAAGAATTTCAGCAAAAGGATTTAAAAGTGAATGTCAGGGAAGGACGTCCAGTTTCAGAGGGAATCATCCTCTTCTCTGTCTGGTGGCAGACACCAGCACCCTACCTTCTGGACAACCATCCAGTTAGCTGTAGTTGAATGGACCTGCCAATCACCGGGGTCTCTTTAAGAAAGGGGCTATGATTTAGAAGGAGAGTAAGAATGCTATAACCCAAGAAAAACAAAACCAGGAGGGTGAGAAAATGGTATAACGATTCCTCAAAAATACAATAATGGAAATAGCATGTGACCCAGCTATACCTCTCCAAGGTGTTTATCTGAAGAATATGCAAACACTAAATTGAAAAGTTCTATACAGCCTATGTGCATAGCAGCACCAGTCACAATAGTTAAGATGTGGGGACAACCTAAGTGCTCATTGACAGATGCTGGATAAAGAAGTTGTGGAATACACATACACACACTCACACACACACTCAATGAAATACTACTTGGGTATTAAAAAAATGAAATCTTGCCTTTGTGACGAGGATGGAACTTGAGAGGGTCATGCTAAGTCAAATAAGTCACAGAATGAAGGACAATTACCAGATGGTTTCTTTCATATGTGGATTATAAATAACCTAATCAAACAAACCAACAAATCAAGACAAACACAACTCTAAGACTCTGAAAAATACAGTGGTTAACAAAAGGGAGGACAGGGGAGTTAAAGGAAAAGGGAGAAGGGTCAACCTAGTGGGGGCTCCCTGGTGGCTCAGCGGTTAGGTGCTGAGCTGTGGAGCTGTCGGCAGCTGAGACTCATTTTGACTCCTGGCAGGGGAGATTCCCACATGGCGCGGCAGACCTCTCCTGCCTCGCCCACTGCTCCCCTCAGCAGTGTATTTCCGTCGCTCTGCCTGTTCTGCTCCCCACTCTGTCTCTGGCGAACCCTCTTGCCGCCCCATGCCTCTGGCCTATACCCCAGCTTGTATGCATGAATAAATATATATATTTTTTTTTTTTAAAAAGGAAGGTCAACCTGAGTCCCAGGGCAAGTTAGGGTTAATTAGGCAGCTTCAGGGACAGTCAGGTAGGGACCTCAGAGACAAAGATAAGGGCAGTAAATTCTAGGTGCTAACCAAAGTATACTCCAAAAGACAAGGGCAGTAAATTATAAATGCCAACCAGACATACTCCAGAGACGAGGTCAGAGGTCCAGGGAAAGCTAATGGAGACAGATAATTTCAAGGCTAAAATTTAATCAGGACAGTAAATGTTGGCAGACCTTAAAGAAAAACTCTAAGACAGGAGATGGGAAAATGGGCACATCTGCCTGGAGGAGTACAGCCACTAAGAGAGAGGGCCAATCACAAAGCAGAATATGATGAGATTTTAGAACAAAGAAAAAAAGGTTTAAATACCCCTAGACACAGGCCCACAGTAGCTTCCCTGCCCCTCCCAAGTACAGCGTACCTAGGAGTCCTTACTTTCTTCCTCTAAATAAACTTTTCTTTACTGTCTTACTTTTTTTACTCTCCTAAATAAAGTTTGTTTCTCTATGCTTACTTATCTAAAATGTCTGCAAATTCCTTTTTACGGCTTCTTAGGACAAGAACCTGTGGTGGTTCAAGGGTTACAGCGTACAAGAGCTTCAAACCTAGTAGTGGGAAGGGCACTAGCACTCTGGTGCTGGATCAGCAACACATGGAGGTATCTTCTACACACAAGACACATGCAGGAAATTTATACAGTATTGTAAATCAGTGGTAAATGCAAAAAATTTTATTAAATTTTAAAAAGAAGGCTGAAGAAAGGTGAGAAAGGGGGTAAACAAGGACAAGTTCTACACTAGAGGCACAGAACACACTGTACAGTGGGAGAGAAAACAAATCTAGACTAGTCTGCTGTGTAGGAATGCTTTACTGCATCCGTGAGGGGAGCCAGGGCATTGGGTGGAAACAGCCCATCCCCAGGATGCTGGCCAGATAGGCCTAAAGAAGTCTGTGGTTAGGGGGTGTTTATGAGGTCTGAAAGCAGGCAGATCTAGCTCACAAGCAGTTCTGTGCCTGTAAGTGGTGATTGTAGCCATGTCATTTATTTTCTCCTGCATCCTAACTTTAAGAGGGTTTGGGTGATGACAATGGTACCCACTCCCCTCGGTCTATGAGGTCAACAGAGACATACCTGTAGTGATAGAACATACAACTTGACATAGACCAGCATTTCTCAACTCCAGCACAATTGACACTTGGAGGTGGATAATTCTGTGTTGGGTGGCAATGTGCTTTGCAGTATTCTGTTTAGCAGCATCCCTACTTCTAGCCACTAGGTGCCAATAGCTATCCTCCTCTGACAGTTATGAAAACCAAAACTCTCCAGATTTTCCCAAATATTCTTTGCAAGAGGAGGGAAGATGCAGTAGGCAAAATGACAACCCCTGAGAACCACTAACCTACACTAAAGACTCAAAGAACACTACCTTAGTGTTACCATGATCTTTTCCAAGAGTCAACCAGCAGGATAGATGAAGAGAAATACTTGTGGGGAGGGACATGTTGTTCTACAGTATATTCCTCCAATTCTACTTCATGATTACCCAAAATAAGTCCAGACTTCAGTTTCAATAAGTGTCTCCCACTGACATGCAGAAACTTCTGCATGAGACCAAAGTCTCCCAAGCAGGCAAAGAGCATTTGCCTGGGGCTCAAGTAACTGACTGCAGGTTATGGGTTACACACCAAGATGTGCATGGTCATTGAAGGCATAGCGCCAAGCTCAGGATCCCGGGGAATCAAGCCAATGTGAAATAAGAAATTGAGTGTGTGTGTGTGTGTGTGTGTGTGTGTGTGTGTGTGTAATTTATATACAGGTGCACACACACATTTATGCATGCATGAATATATACACACACGACCCCATATATGTGTATGCATATATATGTACAGACATGTGCCTTACAATGTTTTGATTAGTGACAGACTGACCACATATATAAGAGTGGCCCCTATCCACAGCCCCAGTGTGTACCATCTGGGTGTGTGTGTAATTATACTCTACGATGTTGGCACAACAATTAAATCACTGCATTTCTCAGAATGTATCCCCATCATTAAATGATGTCTGACTACATAGACATAAATATATAGATACATAGCACAAACACTATGGTCTGATATATAAGCAAGTAAAAACTACTATAAAATCCATGTTAATTGAAGGAAAATAGAAAGTTATTTAGCCCTTACTCATGAAAAGCAAATTATAAAAATCATAAAGGCCATTCTTCAAATTCTGTGACACACCACTTTCTCGAGAAATTTGGGTCCCAGATGCTTTTCTAACCTACACTATTTCAAGGTTAGGTAGAAATCTGGGAGTAGCTAGATCAATTACTCTGTGAGAAAAGGTAACCTTCATGCATTGGGTACAGGTCACATGGCAAGCTCTTTTACATATGTTGTCTCCTAGCTGCCTGCCAATTTTAGAAATCAGTTGATTACCTCACTCCTAGAAAAAGGACAGAAACCTACACGTGTATACAAACACATTCAAGAAAAAAAAAAGACACATGAACTTAACACCATAGAAAACCACAAAAACAGGGCCTCCCCGGTGCTCAGAGTTTAAGCGCTACGCTGTGGAGCTGTTGGCAGTGGCGACGCGAGTTCAGGCCCGGCCAGGGAGATTCCCACAAGGTGTTGCAGACTTCTCCTGCCTCGCCCGCTGCTCTCCTCAGCAGTGTATTTCCGTCGATCTGCCTGTTCTGCTCCCCACTCTGTCTCTGGTGAACACTCTCACCACCCCACGCCTTTGGCCTGTACCCCAGCTTGTATGCATAAACAAATAAATCTTTAAAAAAAAGAATTAAAAAAAAAGTAAACCACAAAAACAAAATAAAAACAGACAATTGCTTGAACATGTATTCAAAAAACCTTCTCATGCACTCAACACAAAGTAAGTACCTAACAATACTTGAGTCATACAGTGGATTTTCCAATAGGCAGAAAAAATCTTGTGTCAGAGATACCAGAAAAACAGGAAAACCCAAACTAACAATTTAAAATATAACTTGCTATTTGAAAATCATCAGAGCAGTCCTCAAGGGAGAAAATTAATTCTTTATTCTACATCCTCACACTTTAGTTACAATGTTGTTTTTGTGGTTCTTTTTGTTGTTGTTTAGTTACCTTGCTGGAGGTCAGGGGAGGTCACTCTAAGTTTTTCAGAAATTCGGGTCTTTAAAATCTTAATTGAACCCCAAGGCACATCCAAACAATTACATTCAATTGCATTCATGTTATAAAACCTGGAAAAGCTCCCCTAGCTATAGATACTCCTCAGCATGATGCCTGGGATTGGCAGAGAGGCACACAAAGTTCTAGAAACCAGAAGACTCGTATTCTAATACTCCCCTTCCATTTATTCCCTACTAATACCCTGTTCAGATCTGTTTTCCAATAAAAAATGGCGGGAGGCACTAAATGGTGGAACTGGTAGGACTGCCAACATTCTCTTTAGCTTTGACTTCCTGGGAATCCCAGCTCTTGCCCAAGGTCACTCACAGCCAGTGGCCACACAGACAGAACTGGTGGTAATTCTGCCACTTAGTTCAAGGCCTGTTCCACAAAGTTGTGCCTGCGTACTACAGCCCCTTACTTCTCTCTCCTCCCCCTCCTCCTCATTACTATGCATCTCCTCTCTCATTTCCCTGCAGCCCAGCCACAGCCCCCTCCCCACCCCCCACAGTTTGCACTGCAGGTAGTGCAGGAGAAGATAGCAATAGGGAGAGACAGTCAGGCACGTTGAAGGGGTTACTTTGCCCGGGGACCCCTTTATCTGAAGTTGTCCTCAAAAGCGGAAATGAGTTGATTTGCATTTTCCCACTGAAGCATGCAGAGTAGCGGAGGAGTGTTTCTCGTTACCAAGTACCGTCTTCTCTGGTTTGCCCTGAGGCCTTCTCTGGGGCTGAAGCAGCTCTGAAAACACCTGTATGCTGCCCATTTAAATACATGCTTCAGACAAATCTTTTTGGAGGGGGCTGGGGGAGGGAATTTCAAAGGCGAAAGAATAATGTCTTGCCTCCCCAGCACACATTATCTTGCAGATGCTGAAGACAGAAATTAACCCACCCTAGACTGGGTTATTTCTAGTCTGTCCCCCTCCCACGGCCCCCCGCAATACTGGTATTGCATGCTCATGGACTGACCATTCACAGCTTTCTCATTAATTTATTCATTCACTTGTTCAGAAATTACTGACTGAGCATCTGCTCTGTGCAAAAGCTCATGTCTGCAGCATGCAGCCCACCGACAAGGATCCTGTTCGCAAACCACTCACAACCTAGTTGAGGATATAACGTGGCTAGAGGTGCCAAATACATCCTGATGTCACTTGGGATCTCACTGCATTTCAGAAACAGACTCTGACAAGGTTATGGCTTGTTGAAATCCACACTTTACCTAACAACTTTGGTGACCCTGGAGAAAATATGTGTTGAGGGGAGAGGCTGGTATCACAGGCCACATGAACTCTACCAACTTGGTGGCCTCCACCTTACTGTCCTCTGGCTCCATAAGTCCAAGACCTCCAGGAGGTGAGTGCTTTCACCGTGGACATTCCTCTGTGAGTATGAGTGCACCTGGCTCTCTCACAGGGGGCACACCAGGGGCCCTCCTTCCCTGGTGTCCTGGAACTTCAAGGAATAAATTTGCCTTCACACTTTTATTCAAATAACCATAATACATGCGGGAAAGTAGGGAAATCATGAGAGTCTACCTGGCCCGAGGCAGGCAATTAATAAATATGGTATGAGAACGTAGTTGTGGAGGAGAGGGACAGAAAGGACAGCGGGTGATCAGGGCAGAGAGAGACAGCTGTCATAAAGAATCCTAAGAAGAAAGGCTTTACTGCAAAAGCACCTAGTGGCACACGAACAGGCAGCATCTCCCATGACTGAGTTCTTTCTGACCCTCACCTATATGGGCTCCTTTGCTCATTTTGGACATGTGCCCAGCTCTCCATAAAATACCATGGGAATAAAGGGATCTCGAAGGTCTGAACACAAGACTTTGGAGTCTTAAAATCTAAAAGGGTCCAAGTAAAAAGAAACTGTGGCGCTCATCTACCCCAATTCCTTTGGTTTGCCTTTTCAAGGCCAGGCTATAGGCACTTAATACTCGTTTATTCTATGCAAACTAGTCCAACCACTGTGGAAAGCTGTATGGAGGTTCCTCAAATTGCTAAAAATGGAGCCTCCATACGACCCAGTAATACCACTTCTGGGAATCTACCCAAAGGACACAAAAACATTAATCCAAAAAGAGACATGCACCCATATGTTTCTTGCAGCATTGTTTACAATAGCTAAAATATGGAAACAACCCAGATGCCCAAAAATAGATGATTGGATCAAGAAGATGTGGTATATATACAAAATGGAATACTAGTCAGCATTCAAAAACAATAAAAATATGCAATCGCAGCAATATGAATGGAGCTAGAAGGAATAATGCTCAGCGAAACAAGACAGAAAGAAAGAGAAAAATATCAAATGGTTTCACTAATAACCGGAATATAGGCGAACCAAACAAGAAAAAGACATCCAGCAAGAGGGAGGGGGAGTATAAGGGCTCAAAAAGGGGTAGAAAAGAGCACAAGGGATTATGGTGATGGTTCACGGGTGAATTGGTGGTGGGTAACCTATGGGGAATACACAATAATGTAAAAAATAATAATAATAATAATAATAATACTCTTTTTTTTCTATGGCAGAGATTCCAGACCTTTGATGTGCTTTACTTGGCCTGTAGCATGTTTTTCTTCCTCTTAACTGGAAAGAGTGATCAACATTTTAAAATCATGAAACTTCACATAATAATCCAGAAGTCAATGGTCACCAACCCACAGCTCACAACAGCAGCGGGCTGGATTTGGGAAGTCTGGCCTCTGTTCTGAACATCTCCCTTCATCTCCATCACAGTCATGGCCCCCACCTAGCCCCTTAAGCTAGCAGCCCTGTGCATCAGCAAGCCACCTGCCCTGGCTAAGAAAAACCAGCTAGCAGTAGTAGCCTCAAGCAGCTCTGTATGTGAGGTGATTCAAGAAGGACTAAGAAGAAATTAAGTAATTCCTCTCACCCAAACACAAAGCTAATGATAAAGGAATAAATGGCAGGGAGCCCAGAAAACAAAAACAAAAAAAAAAGCCTTTTCAATTGACTGGCACTGCCCGGAATTCCATTGTCCCATGGGTTAAGCATCGTGATTCTCCAACATCTTAGATTTGGAAGAGAAATGATGAAGACAGAAGTGGTCCCCAGAACACCTCCCTCTTGTGTAGCATTTTGGCTGAGGGTTATTCTTGACTGTAAGAATCCTCAGAGCTTCTGCATGCACACACAGACCCCTCCCACACACACATACATAGCACAACACACAATCCTTTCCCGCTCACTCTCAAAACCAGTCACACACTTAACCATGTTGAAAACTGATTCAATCGCCAACAAGCCAAAAATATCTCCTTAAAAATGGAGGAAATACTTTCCATAAAATAAAAATACAGAGAAAACAGACCTCTCTAAAGATGAAAATGTGATGGTTTCCTCTAGAGAGTAAGAGAGAGCTGGCACCACGGGAACAGATGCCCAGAGCACAGGCACTGCATTTCCTCTGTGCCTATGTGGACATTGAGCAACAGCAGGTATAGGAACACAAGGCAGATAGAGAAAAAAACAGTCATTTCAGCAAGGATGACTTTACTGTGATATCTAGCTAGCTGTCAGCTAGGTACCAAAATACTATATCCAAAAATTTAACAGTATTCTACCCTTCTCTTTTCGCCACTGAGAGTACCTGGAAATGGAGAGAAAATGTAATGAAGCATATTTCTTTTTAAATGGCATGTAGCTGGCCTCTACATGGATCCTGCTTTCTGGGATCATTTTAATTAGGAAAGGCGAGAAGTTTTCAGCGTCCCCCACCGCCCTTCCCTGTGTCTAAGTGAGGGTTTCACAGAGAACTGGCAACCACACAGTTCTGACAGAATGAACTTCTTTCTCTCCTGCATTTCACCAATCCCCAGATAATACCCCTCATTCCTCCCACATTAACTAACACACACAACTTTCTTCCCCCACCCCCACCCCCACCCCCAGCCCACACTGCTTCTCTCCAAAACGTATAACATAATTGTGAAGGCTAATTATCAAATAATGCTTAAACCTTTGGGAGTGAGATAGGGGGTTCTAGAAATGTTTTAAAAAGTCCCTTGGCTGCAATAGAAACGTGATTAACTGAAACAAAAATGCCTGGTGAAAAGTTTCAAAACTAAAGTCAGTTTAAAAAAATATTTAAACAGATAGATATGCATATCTATACATGTACACATATTACACACACATATATGTAATACTGTGTTATGTAATATAGATTGTATCCCAAAGTACGTGTGTGGTATCAGTTTTTTAATAAATCACCAAGATTCTCTGACATTCTGGGACAAGTCCCTTAAAGAGAGAAATAATTGGAAGTCGAGTCATCCTTTTCCTGATACTGGGGGATCCACAATGGACTTCTGCCCTCCTCCCTCCCCTGAGAGAAGACCTTTTAGCAAGTTGTGCTGGGAGGGAGGAGAAGGTTCCCTCTAGGGATACGGCAAGTGAGAACAACTCTGAGCTATACAATTCTCTTCCTGGCCCGGGCATGAGCAGAGAGAGCCTGCAGATAGTCTTCATGATGGAATAAGGCGGGCTCACAGAGGGGAGCCATACACATAAATGTCGCATTTCATGAATCTCAGACTGTGGCACCACCTTCTGCAGCCAACCGGACTGGGGACACTTCCACCCTGCCCACCTCGGTCCCAGAACACCCCAGGAGTGTTCTACCTGCATCCTCAGAGAGGAAGAAACAGCGGCCCCTGGATGCACCTCTGTGCACAGGGCCAAGTCCACAGCTATGCTGTGTAAAGAAATTAAAAATAGCACCATGCCCGGTCAGATTCCAACTGTTCCAGGACCCCTTCAGTTAGAACAGAAGGACCTGGAGTACAGGGGAAGAATTCAGTGAAAGCTTGTCTAGGCAGAACTAAGGCTCCTCAGTAGTAATCATGCCAAGGTACAGACAAGCCCTCTGGCCAGAAAGTACCCACCCATGAGCCCTGGGAAGACAGGAAGTTCCTTTCTGGGACTCAGTCCATGGATGAAGCTTCCATGAGCATTGCCTCTCGATCAACGTGTGGTCAAGAGGTTAATATGATCTCCTAAGATGTCTTTCTCCCTTTACCTCACCCCCCACCACCACCCTGCCCTTGACACTTCTTGCCTCACTCATGGGACTCAGACTTGAGACAATTAGAATCTACTGGCATGGGTCAGCTGTCGTGGTGTCTAATGACACCCTTAATTTTGACTCCTTCGTAGGATGTGATGCCATGCCATCCAAATTAGAACTGGTTTCTACGAGGCTGTGAGGCAGTATTTCAGAGTCTGCAAAGCCATTCAAGAATCTTGGAAAATCTTCCCAGATAAATTTTTCTTTTAATGTGGGACAGTGGGGGTAGGGAGATTGTTCTTCTTATTAGGAAGCAGGCACAAGTTTAAACAATAAAATTTAGGTTTTTAAGGTAAAGTGCTAGTCTTTGGAAAAACTGAAGGTTTCCAGGAGACTGTTTTGAGCTCAGCCTGTCACCAACTTCAGTTCTTTGGGATTCTTTGGTAGGAAAAAATATGATGTGGTTGGATCAATTGTCCTACCATCCCTAAATTTCATTAAGCCACAAAACATACTTTGCTCAGATTGCATTTGCTGCCCTGCCTAGAAAGCAATCCTCAGCCGTACTACTTTAGGTTCCATGGTGAAACAAACAAATGACACCTAAATTATTTTGCTCAATAAAAGTGAAGTTTTCTGTTCCTAATATGATTTAGTAATTGTAAAATGCAAAAAAAAAAAAATTTCTAATCCCATAAAGTTAGGACATTCTTACCTCCAGTGCCAGTCTCAGATTTCTAGACTGTATGATCTAAGGGGCATTAAAAGTTTTAGGGCACCAAAAGGTCTTTGCCACTGGTCTGCTGTTATACTGTAAATCATATTGTTCACTGGGGAGTATGGCTAAGTTTTTCTAGTACCCCCTAATAAAATGAAAATAATATAAAAAACCCCAGTCAGTCATTATGTCAAATTATAAATCCATTTTTAAATAGGCCTGCGTTTTCTCAGAGCTCAAAATCCAAAAAACTTGGAACTTACATTACAGTGAGTTAACCGGAAGATGGGCAAAGAAGATCTAATACAAGACAAATAGAGGACCCTAAAAGGGAACAGAGCAATCTCAGGAGAACAAAGAAATTATCAAAAATTATCATTCAACAAAATTTTCCAAAGATAAATAAGTGACTTGAACTATATGTTGAAAGGACATACTATATACCTGAGAATATCAACCCTAATGACCAAAACCAAAGCACAGGGAAAAAATATCATATTTAAAGTAGAAGGTGGGAAAACTGGTCATACAGACAAAAGGAGAGTATTTCTTATAAGAGAAATCAAATTAAATTATCCTCAGATTTTTTTTTCTGACAGCAAGGCTTTTTGCCAGAAGAAATTAGAGTAATGTATTTAAGATATTCAAGGAGAGAAAATGTGAAGTAAGGATTTTATATCCAGGAAATCACAAACTGCTAATAACATGCAAAGACTCAGAGAATATTATTCCCATGAGCCTCTCCAAAGGAGTCTACTAAAAAACAAGTTTCAGACAGGTATTGCTGGTGAATATTAGGTATAGAGTTACTTGTAGATAAAAGATTAAATGAGGGATAAAAGGAAAAGACTCTAGTATGTAATGGCTATATGACTTAAAATGCAAATACAGTACAACTATAAAAAAATCTAGACATAATTAGCATATGCAAAAAAAGTTGTATCGCCTTTAACTAATAATAATGTCAGTGCTAGTACTAGTATTATTATTCAGAAAATGTTGTATATGTAAAGTAGGAAAAAGCAAATGCTAATAATGGGACATTTTAGTTCTACCACCCTGTGTGCCTCAAGAATTTTCTGATGGAAGGAAGGAGCTGCTCAGTTAATGTAGGAGATGTTAAGTAAATACTCCATAGATATTAATCTAAATTGGAAAAATCAAAACAATCTCATGAGGTGTTTGTTTATTTGAGTTCCTTCCATTAAAAGGACTTATAAACAAAGGTCAACCCAATAGAAGTGAGCAGCAGTAGCTCTCAGATTTGATCCTTAAACGACATATTCCACTGAACTAAATCAGGATTTTAGAAACGGCTAATTCCAGTTCTGAAGCAGGAAATGTCCATAATGAGTGGAACATCTTGACCTGTAGTTAGAAGGAAGCTGTCAAAAACTACTAGGGTTTTGTCAAAAGAACTCAGGAAGCAACTTGAATAGGTTTCCAAGACCTAAAGATTTGACCTTTGTGATAGATTGAAATTCATCATATGTATATATATAAATCCAAGAGATCATAAATGACAGATATTTTTAAAAATAATATGAGGTCATCTTCGGAAGGTACAATGATCCAACTGTTACCTTGAAAATTAGGTAAATTCAAGTTAATAAACATCAGTCCTACCTTTTCTACATTATTACTTTGTAAGAAAATAGTAGATAAAGAGAAGAGTCTACTTATAAAAGTATCCAGCATAATAAATAAAAGACATAATTGACATATTACTAATTTTTAACACCCAGCGAACTGATATGGAGTATCTGCTACAACTAATATCAAAAAAGAGCATAGATCAAACACAAGACATAACACCACCTATAATCTCATTAAAGGGATTGAACCTGTATCATATTAAGTCTCTTGAGCCAGCTCCCCATTTGCAGAAAGCACGGAAGATGGAGTGACATGTTGAACTGCCCCAGGAGTGAGCAGTCAGCAAAAATGACTGCAGGAAACAGGGCAAACAGAATGCCCCAGATTAGTCAACATATCAAGGTCAGGGAACATGAAGAAGTGGAAGGGGAAATCAGAGATGAAAAAACACCTAAAAGACATATCAAGTGAAAAAACACAGGCAAGGCTAAACTATATGGTTTGGGGATGCACACTTGAGTGATAAAACCATCAATAAATGCAAGGAAGCTATTACTAAATTAAGTCAGGATAGTGGCTGCTTTCCAAAAGAGGGTGGGACTATGTAGCAGTGAGGCACAGGATGGGTTCAGGGGTGGCCCACAATTCTACTTCATGATTTAGGGGGTGGTTATAAGGACATTCACTGGATACTGATTCACTGAGCTACACATTTGTTTGGCTTGGCTTTCTGTGCCTGTTTTTAATTGTACAATAAAAATATTTATTTTTTAAAAAAGAGTTAACTGCCATGGTTACTCATGTGTTCCATATCTCAGTGTTAATTCTAGTCTTGATGAATAAAAAGCTCTCCTCAAAGCAAGGGTTTTGATTTCTGAAGGAACTAGGACAGAGTAACTAGCATCCAGCCATTAACACTGACCTAAGCACATAGTAGATAGAGCTCATCAAACTTTTGTTGCATGAATCTATGTAACTGAAAGTGCTTAGATAATGAAAATACTCAGGCCCTAGGTCTCTGTATACTCTTACTAGACATTTCTCCCTAGCTAGAAAAACTTTCAGGGGTACTCCATTACTTGAAGGAGACACTGCTATTCCTCAGACCACATGCCAGTCATTTTTTTTCAAAATCCAGTGCAAATCAACTTTTCCAATCTCTCAAAGGTTACTTTCTCAAACATTCCACACCACCGCCAACAGGTCTTTGGAAATTCTATTTCTTATCTTTCCTCGTTTCCCCTGGCCCTTGCCTCAGAAAGCTTTTCTCCTTTCTTTCAAGTCACATGAACTCTGATCATCCTATAAGGCCTGGCTCTCTTCTCACTTCTTCTCTAAAGTCAGCCCTACTTACTTGGGCCCCATTGTGCTTTCTCTTTCCTTTGTCCCTCAACATAGCCTATTACCACTCTGGGCACTCAGTCCTTGCTAGCACTGGCATGGTGAGAAAACTTTTTCTTATTTGTTTGGGGTCTGCAAATATACTATAGATTTCTTAAATATGGAGTGGTAACCAAATTTTAAAAAATTATTACAGAAAGTATTAAAGAAAGAGACTGTAAATCATTTTGATCAGTTTGTCAACTGACTGACTAGGTGGGTGAGTGGGTGGATGGCTAGAGAGAAAAAAATCAAATTATCATATATTGAGAACACTGAGCGGGTATTGATAAACACAAGACATGTAAGTTCATATTCAATGGGAGTAAAGTTAAGGGATCTCTTAGAACCTAATAAAATCACTCCAAGGGAGTCCCTTTTGTCAATTATGAGCAGTTAGAGAGGTTGAGTATCTGAATATTGAGAAACCAATTTTTTTTAAAAAGGACACAGGAAGTGAATGGCAGAAATTACTGATAACCTTCCTTTCACTTATAGCTTTGCCACATCTGGACTTACCTGTGATATGTCACACACTTAAATTCTGAAACACCAAGCAAAAATTTCAAAATACAAGAAAACATGTACGAAACGGCAAGTTTGAGAGAAAGGCAGGACTATGGATTGGGTTGAGTAAGAGTTCCTTTAGACCTAAAATCTAATTAGACCAGTTAGAGACCCACTTCTTCAGTTATAAAGGTGATGTTGCATAAAGAAGGAAAGGAAAGCCCCTGGAATGGGTTAGCTGTCCCAGGTGGTTGAGGTGAAAGAGCTCCTGGCCCTGGTCAGAACACCAGGCTGACCAAGCAGCACAGGTCTGGGGCCTGCAGCTTCTGACTGCCTTCTAGCTAACTGTAGGCCTGACCAAATTTTGACGGAATGGCTCCAGGGAGAAATCTTCAAGCACCAGACAGATTTGAAAGGATCAATGAGTCAATCTGAGAGCGGAGATGTCAGTAGATATAAATAAACAGAAGCAGTGGAGGAAAGAATGGGAAGTTCCAGAGCCAACCACTTCTTTTCCCTCCTGCTCTGGCATCTTCAGGAAGAGAAAGGCTCAAACATGGATTGGGGGCCTCCTGTGTCATAAGAACTGGTCTAGCAGTGGTTTTATTTACTTTCATGCATGTGGTTTTATTTACTACTCTTGTCCTTCAATTTGCAACAAAAAGGTTATTTACTTTACTGATGATGCAAACAAAGATTCAGAGAGAATAAGAGGCTTGGCCAAGGCCACACCCCTAGTAAGTATCAAAACTGGAATTCAAGCCCTCATTTCTTTTCCCCCAAAGTCCTGCCAATATACCACTAGAGAGTCATAGTATCATAGTCACAGAGTCATAGCATGTTTTAGCTGAAAGATCACCTCACTATCATCCCTATCTAACAGATGAAGAAACTGAGGGCAGAAAGGAGATGCAAATTGCCCAAAGTCACAAGATCAACAGGTTCTTGTGTTCTTGACAGGTTCTCAGCTGTAGCCCAGGCCTCCTGGTTTTCAGAAACATGCTCTCATCACTTGTGTCCACCAGGGGCCTGTGGGAATGGCCACTCAAATAGAGTGATAGAGCAAAACTAGGGAAGGGACAGCTTAGAGGCAATGAAAACATATAAGGGCAACCAACCAAGTGTGGTGATGCATTCACAGTGGAGCTGCTGGAGGGTGAGGGGGTCGGAGGGGACCATGACACCTTTGTGTCTGAAGGAACAAGGCCAGAGTCCTGAACCCAGAGAGCACTGGAGCTGAGACTACAGCTATAGCTGTAGAAGTGTCTGAACTTGGGCAGAAGAAGGAGTAGACTGGCAGAGAGGGTACCCAGACACACTAGACTGTTCACTGGACCCCACAGGGTGTTAGCCTAACTGACAACCTGTCAGGGACAAAGGGGATAAAAGGCCTGCTCTCACTTTCTTGGGGTCAAAGGCAGAGCTTTGGGACTCTTCTGTTTTGGTGCCCCAGTCAGTACAGGTGTTTGAGAGAGTAGTTGGTGTTTTAGGTGAGCTTTTTTGCTACTTGAGGATTAAAAAGGGGGGTGGGGAGACGTTTGGAGCATGTATATGCAAGAGCATATTTGCTCTTTCCCTGTTCTTGGTAGTCAATGCCATTTTTTAAATGAAGACACTCCTTAAATGAAGGCAGTGCAGGCATCCTGGTGGGCACCTCCCTCTCCTCTGTGCCCTTTTCACAGGCATCCTTGTTTCAATCCTCAATCTCTCCCTACACACACGTGTGAGCATGCTCACACACGCACATGTGTGCACACACACATACTCCTGGGCCCCATCAACTCTCTGGAGCCCATCACAGCCACCCACCCCTGTCTGAAGTTCCAACTTCATCTTCCATTGAGGCCCCCTCCTCTCCCTGATTTGGTCACAGCGCCTATTTAGTTCTGATTTTATCAATAATAATGCTTTATGGAGGTTTATTTCTTCAGACTATGCTCCTCTTTGCTATAAAGTTAATTTTATGTTCTTTGTTCACTTTGCTAATCTGCAAATTACATCCTCCTGTTCTCTGATTACTTAGTATTGGAAAAACAGCCCCTTTTTCCTTCCAGTTTGAATATGTGCTGCCTTATCTTGATGACCTCAATCTCTACCCCCCACTGGCCTCTGCGGCCTATAAAGAACCAGCAGGACTCTGTCCACCAGCCAGCACAGACCCCTGGCCCAGAGACAGGCCTGAGAACCTTGCTCCTCAGCCCGCCTTTTTTTTTTTTTCCTCTAATTTTTCTCAGAGTGTGGGAAGACGCTCAGCACAACAGAGAGGATTAGAAATTCTGGGATCCACTCCATGCTCTCAGAAAGTCCTAGTGGGAAGACAGAGAACTTACGACAGTCAGAGAAAAAAGGACAAATGTTGGGAGCTGACATTGGGCTGATACCGCATGAAAAAAATGACCTGACTCTTGTTGGAAGCACCCAAGGGGGAGGAGCTGCAAAAGGAAGAGAAGTCCCTGGAAATGGGGAAGGGAAAGAAGACTCCTGGGGCGGGTGGGGTGGGGGGGAGAGGAGAAGAGACGACCTGGCTGCCAGAAATGTCAAAGAGAGTTAAGGGTGTTTGTAACTACACAGAGGGACCGGGAGAAAAGGAAATGAGGAAGGAGGCGGAGGAAATGGACAAAAAATAAAAAAGACTGAGTTGGAAGGGATCTCAGCAAACCTCATGCTTTACGAATGAGAACACTGGGATCCCAAGACCAGACCCCAAGTTCTAATAAGAGCAAGACTGATAACACTGATGGCAGTAATAAAGGCAAGTGATCTTTGCTTACTGATATTTACCAGACCAATCCACCCTCTGAGTGCCGTGGAGCATATGCCAAATTCATTCTCATCTCTGGGCTTGCAGGTTCTCAGTAACAATAAAAGTTCATATTTATTGTGTGTTCTGTTATACACAGTTTAAATGCTTTATACATCTAAGCACATTGGATCCTTCCAAATAAATTTCAGAAAGTATGGTTTTTATCTCCATTTTACAGTTGGGGAAACTGAGATATGCACAAGCAGGTCACTTGGTTAGGTAAAAAGATGGGGGTGGGATTCAGCCAGGTCTATCTATCTCCTGAACCCACATTCAAAGAATACTTGTGGAGTGAATATGAAAACTCTTAAATCAATATGTCACCCACACAGACCTGACTTTGACTCTAACCCCATTGCTATAATTTTCTTGGGGACACCGTACTCTCTCCAAAATCCCACCAGGCTTCCCTGTTTCTGAGGCAGAGTCTTTTTACACCCTAGGCCAGGCCAGGTAAGAGTAACTGTGAGGGCCAGGTGGTAAAAATTTCAGGCTTTGTACTGGATATAGTCTCTGACAAATGTTCTTTGCTTTTGTTCAGCTTTTTACAATCCTTTAAAAACTCGTGTCCCTACTTGGCCCTCCCAGAACCTTCACCCAAATCCCACCAAGAAGCATCCTCAAATGGACCGCTGTCTCAAGAGACAGGGAGCAGGTGACCCACAGGACAAACAACTCAACTCTTGGCCATTAAGAGAGGCATTTCCCTGGAAGAGAGACAGGCATTTCTGAACTTTAGAGTGCAGATGACCCCCAGTATAGACACAGGTTCCACTGATATCCCCAACAGCAGACTGTCAGCCAACAAACGGGCAGCTCCAAGGAGTGCATGGCATGGCTGCAATCAGGCCCAGCTACTAACATGCCATCCAGCCTCTCCTATTGACAGGCCACCCCAGGTTTCCTGGACAAGGGAAAACACAAGGTCCAGCTTGGGTGATTTTCAAGGGTTCTGTTCCTGTCCCCTCAGACCTGTCACCCACGTTTCACTTGCTCTACCTTTTGATTTATTTTTCTGCTTCGCTCAGCTCTGCTCTCCGCCTCCCTGGCTTCCACCCTCTGGCTCCAGAGCTGCTGGGCCATGGCCTCCTGCCTTGCTTGTCTGCATCTTCATGGCGGGGGCCTCCCTCTATGTGGGCAATCTTGGTCAGGTTTTCTCTGATTACCTGACTTCCTCTCCCTCTGCTTCCTGTTTGCCCAACATGAGCCTCTTCTCTGCCTACAAAGTTTCTAGGTGTTAGCACAGACTGGAAAGCTCCACTAGCTACCTCATCTTCCCGTTTCCTAAGCCTTCCACTCTCTCCTTCACTCAGCTTTTCCCCACAACCCCTCTCTTGCTTTCCAGACAGCTGGCCTCTATGTCCCAGTAGCCCATGCCAGCCCCCTTAGCCCTTCACTTCTGGTCTTTGTTCTATGTTCTCCTGTCTTTCCTCAGTCCTCCCTCCTCTACAGTCCCCTCCTGGTTTCTCCCCCCCCCCCCCCCGCCTCCTTATCTTTGTTTTCCTTCCTTCTAGCTGTTGATAGTTGCAGGCTATGTCCCTGATTTCCAGTCATGTCAGTCTACCACTCACACTGCCTGGGGAAGAGGTCTCAGTCCCCACATGCAGGGTCCCTGGCAGGAGTGGAGAGAGAAAGCAGCAAAACCAGCCACACAGACTTCCAAGCATACCTCCTGGCAGGCGGTATGGAGAAAAGCAGGGCTGTTTCTTTCCCCCGCTGATCTCATGTAAATCCAGGCCAAAGACCAGGCTGAGAAATTTCATTTGTAAGTTGCCGCTCTGAGGCAGAACTTCAATAACCATGCCTGTCCACTCCTCACAAAACACACACATGCGCGCGTGCACACACACACACACACACACACACACGCACGCACCTTTCTTATTCACCTTTGTTGAGAGCAAAAGGCTCTTGGACATTTTAGAAGTAGTGTATGCAACACCTCCATTACCAAGCAAAAAACATAAAGGGAACCAGAGCCTCACCAAGTGAGATGGTGGTGCTGGGAAAGGGTTGCCATCCATCCCTCTAACTCTTGCCCATAGATTCTTTTCAACTTGAGTTGTTTGGGTTCCTGGACTGAGCCCACTGGAGCAGAGCAGGCGTCTTTCCTTAGAGGACAGCGCCATCTAGCAGGTGAAATGTCAAACCCCTTGCTAAGAGCTCAGAAAAAAAAACATTCCCAGCTTCTGGATTCTGTCTGGCCTCTAACTCTTTCTCTCTGCCCTCCAAACCCCAGCTGATCTGAAATCACAAGTTAACTCCTGAGTCTTATTGGCGAGTCAAGTTAATTTCAACCACCACCATTTCTCCAGTGCCTGGTGTAGTTTCAGTGTGGGGCCTTCATTCCTAGAAAAGGCAAAAAAGTTCTAGTTGAGCTCACAGCTTTACTTAATGCCAGAGAGCTCCAGGGGACTTTTGCAAAACAGAATGGCATAGAACTAAAGATATCTGAAGAAGGGTTCAACCCTCCTCTGGAACTCTGTGGCAATATTTGCTATTCTTTCTTTTTCTATTGTTTCTTCCTCCTCCTTTCCATTCATATTTATTGAGTGTTTGCTGGCTACCTGGCACTCTGCGAAGTTAATTAAGAGACAGATCTTAAGGTCCCACAGTCCATGGACTCACATGTTAGGCTCTCAGATTCACAGAACACCTGACCTGGGTGCTGGTGTCTTTGTAACACTAGGTCTGCTAAGGGGGTGGAGGGAAGATGACAGGAACCTGACCCCCTGCTTCTATGTCTATCTAGACCCCTTTATTTTTATCTAGAGTTTATGTAATATGTTTATGCCTAACATTTTGTTTGAATAATGGATTCTGATGACTTATGATGGCCAACAGACACATGAAAGGATGGTCTACATCACTTATTAGGGAATGCAAATCAAAACTACAATGAGATTTCATCTCATGCTGGTTAGAATGGCTGTTATAAAAAAGTAAGAAATAGTAAGTGCTTGCAAGGATGTGGAGAAAAAGGAAACCCCAGGTACTGTGGTAGAATGGTAACCTGGTGAAGCCACTATGGAAAACAGTTACGAAAGTTCCTCAAAAAATTAAAAATAGAATTACCATATGATCCAGTAAGTCCACCTCTTGGTTTTTACCCAAAAAATATGAAAATACTAATTTGAATAGACACCTGTACCCTTATGTTCACTACTTATAATAGCCAAATGCTCAGTGATTGATGAATGAATGGGTTACAATGTATATACAATGGAATACTACTTGGCCATAAAAAGATGAAATCTTGCCATTTTCAACAACGTGTATATCTGAATGAAATATGAAATATGTCAGAAGAAGGACCACATGATTTCAGTCATTTACAGCATAAAAAGAGGGCAAAGGCAAGTAAACAAAGAAACAAAAACAAACCCTTAGCCTCTGACTACAGAATGGTGATTACCAGAGGGGAAGGAAAGCAGGGATAGAATGGGTAGAGGGGGGCCAATTGGTGGGTGGTGAACAGTGACTGAATATTTGGTTGTAGGCATGATGAGACATATACAGGTACTGAGGTAAGAAATTATACAGCTGTAAACTAAAGTTACCTCAATAAAAATAAGAAGACAGGGCCTCCCTGGTGGCGCAGCGGTTAAGTGCTGCATTGTGGAGCTGTCAGCAGCAGCAACTCGAATTCACACCTTGCGGGGGAGATTCCCACATGGCAGGGCAGACCTCTCCTGCCTCACCTGCCACTCCCATCAGCAGTGTATTTCCATCCATCTGCCTGTTCTGATCCCCGCTCTGTCTCTGGTGAACCCTCTTGCTGCCCCACGACTCTGGCCTGTACCCTAGCTTGTATGCATAAATAAATAAATCTTAAAAATTAAAAGACGACGACAAAGAATTATGAAGTTTGAAAATACTGGCTCCTATCCAAATGTCTTATACTACAGATAAGAAGACAGGATGCAGGGAATTTCAAGGACTTACCCAAGGTCATTGAACTAGGGGACTGTCTGTCCAGGTTCTACTTTCCTAGCTCCTTAACAATAAACTCCAATCTCATTCAGGTGTTCAAGTTCAGGCTTCTATAACATTGGTCAACATTGAAATCGTTACTGATTTAAAAAGGCCCTAATCTGTAGCATCATGGTGTTCTGAACATGGATATAACCCTGAAAATTTTTTATTAGCTCTCGTTTTGAAGATATTTCATATAATTCGTTTTATATGTTTCACCATGTACATTTATCCAGTAGGACTGCAACAACATCCTAAATCAGCCTAGAATGATGTCACATTGCATCGCAGTGCATAATACCATCATGCACACATCATCCAGAGTTGACTGCATCATTTTCTGATGCAATGAATACTACTGCCAGGTGGCTGCTGAAGTAAGCAGACGTCAGTAGTGCACTAGATAAAGCCCTGTCGGAAAGGTTGAGCATTGAAAATATTTCAGACTTTGTGTGAGACGGTTTAAGCTACTGTTCCATAGAACTGTTATTATTTTATCCATTTAGGCACAATACAGTACAGAAATGCCTCGAAAATGCATTAATAGCATGAACAATTTCTGCTCTATTTGTGGGTAAGTGACATTTGCCAACCAGAAGAAAAGTATTGCTTCTCAAGTGAAGAAGGCTTATCACCTTTGCTTCGGATGAAAGGTTGGTGACCAAGACAAGCCTTGGGCCCCGCATAAATGCTGTGCTACATGTACAACACAGCTTTCACAGTGGATAAATGGCAAAAGACCATCAATGCTGTTTGCAGTCCCCATGGTGTGGAGAGAGCCAAGCAACCACAGAAAAGATTGTTACTTCTTCTTGGCTCCTTCTCTTTCGGCGGAATAACGAAGCAAAAGAAGTTGAGAATAGTCTACCCAAACATTCCGTCTACATTGAGACCAGTTTCACATGATGAGGGACTTCCTATTCCAGAACCTCCAGCAGAATATTCTCTTGATTCATCTGATGAGGACAAGGTCTCCTGTTCCATCAGCCTGTTCTCCTGTTCCACCAGCATGCAGCGATCCAGATTTTCACTGTGGTGCATCATCAATCCCACACAGACTAACACATGAAGAACTAAATGACCTGGTTCATGATTTGGACTTATCCAAGAACAAGGCAGAACTGCTAGGATCAAGACTCCAACAATGGAATCTTCTAGAAGAAGATGTCACAATTACCTTATATCGAAAGTGCCACTGGCAGTTGGAGCCTTTCTTCAGAAAGTAAAGTACTCTGGTATTTTGTTCCAATATTGAGGGCCTCATGAATGCCTTAGAAATCACTCATGACCCACAAGAATGGAGACTATTTCTAGACTCTTCAAAACTGAGTCTTAAGGCTGTGCTTTTGCACAATGGAAACTGTCTTCCATCTATTCCAGTAGCATATGCTGCCCATATGAAAGAGACATACGATAACTTAAAGCAGCTACTGAATTCCAGTGAGTACAAGTACAGCTGGCATGTCTGTGGTGATTTGAAGCTAGTTGCCCTTTTAATGGGACTGCAGCAGGGATATACAAAATACATGTGTTTCTTATATGAGTGGGATATCTGAGCAAGTGAATTGCACTACTTGTGGAAGGAATGGACTCGCAGACAAAACGTAGCAGTTGGAGAGAAGAATATCCAGCACCCAGCTCTGGTTGAGGCTCACAAAATCCTGCTACCACCCATTCACATAAGACTAGGTTTGACGAAGAATTTTGTGAAAGCCATGGACCGGACCTCGCCAGCTTTCCAACACCTGCATGAAAAATTTCCTTGATTCAGTGAAGCAAAGATTACAGAGGGAGTTTTTGTGGGTCCTCAGATTCCAGAGCTCTTCAATGATGACCGGTTCAACAACTTGCTGCAGGGTGATGCAAAACAAGCATGGAATGCTTTTCGCCTAGTGTCTACAAACTTTGGAATGTTAGGGCAGAAAACTACAAGGAACTAGTAAAAGACATGCTGATGCAGTATCAGAAACCTGACTACAATATGTCTCTAAAGATCCACTTCCTTCATTCCCATCTGGATTTCTTCCCTGAAAACTGTGGTATGGTTAGTGATGAACATGGCGAACATTTTCATTAAGACATTGCATTAATGGAACAAAGATACCAGGGAAAATAGTACACTACAATGCTGGCTGACTACTGCTGGACACTCCCGAGATGCTCCTGAACAGCTGTACAAGAGTCAAGCAAAGAAATCTACCAAGTAGTCTATGACTTGATTTTTTACAGGTATTCACCATAGGTCTATTACTATTGGCATGCATTTCGTGATGTAAACATCAATTTATTGCAGATTACAAAAAAAACTAGAGCCAAAATTAGAATTTGTCATATTCGTGTTGAGCATATACAAATTGATAGGAAATGACTAATTTTATTTCAGTAACATGACTTTTGTAAAAATTTGTTGACCATTGTAACAGGAATAAGGACAAAGTGAACTTCACTAATTATTTTGTATTTTAATCTGCTTCTTTCCTGTCAAACTCCATATTGGCAAAGGGTTATATATAAGCTTAGTAGGGCTACAATACCAAAATATCACTTCAACCATACACAAAAAAATTATTTTCTCATAGTTCTAGATGCTACAAGTCAAGATTAAGTTGTTTGCAGGGGGACATTCTTCTGAAGGCCATATGGGAAAGATCTGTCCGAGGCCTCACTCCGTGGCTTGTAGATGACCATCTTTTCCCTGTGACTTCAGATATCTGTACGTGTTTTTGTCCAAGTTCCCCATCCTTGTAAGGACCCCAATCATATTGGCTTAGAGCCCACCCTAATCACCTCATTTTCATTTGACCATCTCTGTAAAGCCCCTATTTCCAAATACAATCAGTTGCATTCTGTGGGGTTGGAGATTGAGACTTTAGCGTGAATTTTTTGAAGGGCCAATTCAGTCAGCCTATATAGATGGCAAGTAGTTTTTATTTCCCTTGAAAATCTTGGTCAACTAGTAGTGGCTGTCTGGGCCCATCCCCTCCTCCACCAGAAAGGATGAGAAGGATTATAAGACCCAGTCCACATGGAATCACAATCGCCAATGTAGCTGCAGGTACTGGTGTGGGAGTTATGTTAATGTTAATGTCATATGTCTGCCCGCAGTGATGTAGGGCATTGAGACACTGCCTCTTAGGAGAAAGGAACATGGAACACCATGACACATCTCGACATACCGCCATATGCCAAAGTTGAACCTCTGGAAGAAGGTCCACAGTGATCTTGTTCTCTCAAGAACTTCAATTTAAAGATATGGAAAACTAAGGTCCCGGAAGGCTATGGCTTGCCCAAGATCACTTGTCTTCTTAATGGAAACATCAAGACTAGCCCCTGATTTCTTATCTCTGACTTCTTATCTCCTAATCTAGAGTCCTTTCTAAGACCTCAGATTGCCCCTAGTGGTATCCAATAGTGACACAAGCTCTCCTATTTCCCAGGCAGGATTCCCCACACTCCCCATTCCCACAAACCCAAGAAGAAATCATGTGAAGAGACCTAAGCTGAAAGTTACTGATACTGGTTCACTCCATTAAATAATACTTCATCAAGGTCTCCCCAGAGAGCCCAGCCATCAATTAGTGATGTCTGCAATTGCTATGGGCACAGGACCAGGGAGTGGGAAGGTGAATATTACATATTTTCTGGATTAAATCATCTTTAAAGTCCCTTTCAGGCCTGACTGTGCATGACAGCCTTTGTTTCTTTCTTGAACTTGACTTGAACGCTGAGTTAAGGGACACAATGACAATCCTGAATCCCTAATGCAGTGATGGGACCTCCTCCAAAGATTTTCAGGACAGTCCTCTTCCTTTCAGCTTTCTGGTGTTCTAGTTCCTCTGTTTTTATGCAAAGCCCCAACCCCACTGAAGTTTCTCCATGTAGAAGTTCCCCCTGGAGATAGGACCTCACTCTGAATCCTGGCTGAACACTGGCAACTTTCATGTACTTGATACAAGTAACAAGCAAAGAGCATTTGCTGAAGCTATCCCTCCACCCTTACAGGGAAGGGGCATGGAAAGGTCAGCTGGCTCACAAGCCCTGGAAAAGTCAACTGCAAGAGAACAGATGCCATTTTTCAAAGAGCTCCAACATGTCCCAACTTTGTGTGCGGCTGATGCAGGGAGATGCTTAGGGAGAGGTACGAATGAAGGAGTTGAAGACATTTCATACAGAGACCTTGCTTGGGTTCTTCTTTTCCTACTCAGCTTACTACTCCCCAGGGCCTTCTTACTCCTCCCTCCTGGCTGGTGGGCCTGGATCAGCATCTGGGAACCTTTGGGATAGGTATTTATCACCTGTAACTGGTTAAGAGCTCAGTGCTGAAGATTATAAAATCTAGATTCAAATTGCTACCCTGCCTTTTCTATTACGTGACTTCAGACTAGTTACTTAGCTTCTCCTAACCACCATCCTTATTCCCATCCTAGGAAAAGGAGGGTAATAGTAACAATCTGTTAGAAGCCCTTCAAAGGACTGCTGGAAGGATTAAATAGGATCACAGTTAGTTACTGATGTTGTGACAGGTGCTACTAATTCAACAGATATTTAGGAAGCACATACTATCTGAATTGGCTGAGATACAAAGATGCAGAAGACATGCTTTTCACTTTACAAAGTTCATGGTCAGTTACAATAGAATATTAAGTACCAAATCAGATACTTAGTCCAGAATACAAGGAAAGAAGGGTTGATTGAGTCAGGGGAACTGGGGAATGTCCTTTACATAGTCAATAACAATTAAGCAGGACTGGAGGACAGGACAATTTCATGACAAGTTTCCACCCCATGACAACATATGCCAAAAGGAACAAAACCACTCCTCTTCGCATATGTTGTGCGCTCCTCTTCACACTGAGTGTGGCTGTGGCTGGAGCCCGAGAGATGGTTCAGTCTCTGTAGTTATTCTCGCAGGTCCGGGAGGGAATCTTCTACAAGTCAGGGGAACTGACTTGTAGCTCAGGCATCACTTCTGTCCAGTCACCCTACTCTCAGTGCCTCAGTTTCTTCAATTGTCAAATGGGATTTATTTACCAAAAATAGGTTTTAACTGTTGAGAGAGAGGAGTGTGAAAACTTTGGGAAATGAAAAGAGCTATTCAGATAACGATAACAAAGGTTTGGTGAGTGATCACTCCTGCCGGGCACTGTGTCTAGGGTTTACAAGCATTGTCTTATCACAGCCACCATTACCCTTGTGGCTTCACAGATAAGAAAACTTTCTGGGCTCAGAGGGAACTGGCTCACGGCAACACATGTCAAGGTGGTAGAAACTGTATCATGTGTAAGTGAAACAAAATGGTCCTCTTCTCCAACCTAGACTCGACAAATGACTTTCTAATTACCAACAGTCTAGCTGGACCCCAGGAGAAATGGAACACCAATCCATGCCCAGAACTGTATTCAGCCGGTGGGGAGAGAGCCCTGCCTGACTCCAACTGCTAGCCCCTAGAGAGGCTGAGCATTCTGGGTCCCCCTGCCATTTACTGGAAAGATCACAGCCAGACCACATCACTCATTGCCTGATGGGTGCCAAAAAGAGCTCACTTAGCAAAGGCCAAGTTTCCTGGAAACACACCAGGTCACTGACTGGATCAGGGGCAGTCCAAGCAAGGAATGCAGGCTAAGTGCCGCTGAGTTCCTAGAATCATCTCTTGACTAGAGGTCCCCCTCTTACAGAACATCTCACTGGAGGTTCCCAGACTCCTGGGAAGGACCCTTGGTCCCTGTAACGAGCTTTGGCTTAGTAGTGCGAAGGGAGAGTTGCCCAGGGTCACCAGTGCCTGCAAGGTGGCAAGGTGGCAGGGTGGCTGGGGCTGCCAGGATAGGCATAATGGAGAACACAGAGGTTACATCTGGGTTGCCTAAAAACTGGGATGATGGAGACCACACTGCTAGAGAGGGAGTCAAAGAAGTCCATCTACTGAGAGAGCTGGGAGGTATAAGGGCTCGCAGAAAAGATGGCCCTGAGCTGCCTGGAGTGGGGAAGTCCTGCTTACTGTTTCTTCTGCTTCTGAGGAAAAGTAGCTCAAGGTGCTGACTGTCCATTGTTCCAGCTCCCTCTATTCTAGCTACTAGTTCACTGCTCTTTCTTTTTCTTTCTGCTTTTTCTCCCCCTCCCTCTTCTCGTACTACTGGATAAAATGTACTGAGTACCGCTTCTATGTGGGCACAGTGTTAAGGGCTTTATCTGTATCGTCATATGATCCGCATGACATTACTCTCTGAGGTAGGTATGAAAAAAGAATTCAGTGAGGAAAAAGCTGAAGTCCAGGGAGGGTTAAAGTGACTGCCCAACATCTATCCAAAGAACATTAAACCATCAACTCAAAAAAATTAGATGCCCTACCATACTTACTGCAGCATGGTTTACAACAGCGAGGACATAGAAGCAACCTCAGTGGCTACTGCCAGAGGACCGGATCAAGAAGATGTGGTCTATCACCCAATGGAATACTATTGCTCCAGAAGGAAGGAGGAAATGTTGCCATTTAGAGCAAAGTGGAAGGATCCTGAGGGAATGATGTGTAGTAAAAAGCAAGTCAGAATGACAACGACAAATACTGGATGATGTGACAAAACAAAATACTTTTAAAAAATGAGTGGACACTAATAAATGAAGTGAGGTTTCTGAGGCTAAGAGAGAAGGAGGAGGGAAATAGGTCAAAAGGGTAACAGGAATGGTCTTGGGGGAAAAAATTAACTATCCGAGATCACAGATCCGAAGCAGCATCCAGATCCAAACTCTTACTCTGACGCTTCTACTTTTCCTGTGGCCCATCCTGCCTTAGGAAACCTGTTTGTGGAGAGGGAGCCTGACAGAAGATTGCCCACTGGGGGCTGAGTTCAGGCTACACCCCTTATTCTTCACAGTAAATGCCTGAAGGGAACTTTCCTTAAAAGGAAAATGCTGTGAGAGCATTCAACTGTTCTTAGAGGGATAGAATAAAAGTTTTGGCCTTTTGAGGGTTTGAGAAGCAGCCCCACCCCTGGGGAGGATGTTTGAGGGGAGAGAGCAGGATTAATGGACTTAGAAGTCAGTCTTAAGCCAATAACGCTCTTGATGACTGCATCCCTGAAAGACAGATGTGCAAGTGAGAGGAGTCAAGTGCCTACGACCCTGGTGCTGCCATGACATGAGCTGAAGGCTCATCTGAGAATGGTGCAGGACTAAGCCTCCCAACCCCACCATGGGGCAGTGAGAAACACATCACCAGGATATTGGCCGGGTTCCAAGTCCCTCCTCAGCAACTGTCAAATAAATACTGACCACCCTGAGCTGCATAAGCAAAACCTGAGGATAACTCAAGGGACGGTGAAGAGGAGACTGTGAGCTTCCTTTAATAAAGCAAGTGAGGGTATCACGCAATAGAAATAGAAAAAGAAGAAAACTGATTTTATTTGTGCACTGAGGCTATCCCACAAGCAATGATATTACTGCTTCTTTGGTGTTTCTCCTATTGCTTTTTCCATTCTGTTGGCATGAGATGACAAGAGTGGCTGGGATACATTACTCAAGAGATTCATAACTCACCAACACAAGGATGGCTTCTCTCCTCCCACCAAGTCAGGGTCAACAAATACAGCTGCACACGCTGTGCACTGCTCAACTCCAAGGGGCAATATTCACACAGACTATGATATGGATGGTTATTTCCAGAAACTATAAAATAGAGAAGCACTGAACTGCCTTTCTTCTATCTTTTAAGATCAGTTTAAATATATATACCCTTCTCCAGCCAGCCTACCTCAAACATCCCCTGATGGGAATCACAGTGTACTCTCTGCAACAGGACACTTTCTGTCTTATAGTTACAGTTTCTTGTAAATAGCTTATCTCTCCCACTAGATTATGATTCTTAATGTATTTGGAGGAGTCTGGGCCCCTTTGAAAGTCCTATCAAAGACACAAATACTTTCCTCAAGGGGAAAAAATTACACAAACACAGGTAAATTCCCGAAATCCAATTTCAGGAAAAGTGTAGATTGCCTTAAGTCTATCCATGCCCATCTATAGCACAGCTCCCACAAGAACAGAGAGATTACCTGTCTTGTTGACCACAGTATCCAGAGAATTAGCACTGCACCTGACATGCAGTAGGATAATAAATGCATGTTGGGTGAAAAAATGATTCAACCCTGGAAGGTTCTGGAGGGCAGGGTCAGGACCAGATCCATTTCTGAACAATGGCTCTTCAACCAACCTGGGAGAACACTCAAAATGTTAGTTGATAAATTAGTGCTCAGTCCCACTCTGACAAGGCCACCTCAACCAGGTTACCCTTCCAGACCTAATCAGACACAGAAAAGCTACCAAGCTCTGGTGTCTCCACCATGGAAAGGTAATGACCCAGACTGTTGTAGGTTTCAGGTACTGAGTGCGAAACCTGACACAAAGATTTTTGTGGGCACTCAGAGTCCTGAGAATTTGTGCTCCTATTCATTTCTACCTGAGGAGATAAAGAAATTTATTTAGTGTGGTGAATGAAATGTTAATAAAATAATAATAAAAACCTACATAATTTGCAAATTAATCTGACTTCCACATTTCCACGTGCATAAGCTCTTCTTGTCTTTACAAGATATCTGGTGAAATAGATCCTGTCCTTACTTTACTGATCAGGAAGTTGAGACTCAGAGAGGCCAAGGAATTTATCCATGTCACAGTTTGTCAAAGGCAAGCATTAGCACCCTGGAATTCTAGCTCTTTCTCCAGCATTCTTTTGCTGACCTCCTGCTGCCATCTGAGCAATTACTGAATCCCATATTAAATGCCTTCCTTATACAGCTATCAGCATACTCTGAGTTGAGTCTATCTGGGCCATGCCCTTGTACTCAGCAAGTACCAACGACCATAAGCTCCAGCTGCCAAATATCAGGCTAAATCTGGACAGGACGGCCACCTGGGCTCTCTTATGTCAACAATCTGCAATACGGTGGCCCAAAATGTGGCCCCTTCCACCAACAATGGTTGGCTACAGATACTTCTCAACCATAGTCTCTCTATTCTGAAAGTGGGCTAAGTGTGTCCCACCTCTGTTTCACAAGGCATGACACACCTTGAGGGCTTGGAACCTCTTCTTCCATGAAAAAAAAGAAAAAAGAAAAAGAAAACAGTCCAAAGACTGAAGGAAAGGGAATGAGACAGGGAGGTGGATTTAAATCACTCTCAGAGCAGGAAAAGAAGTCAGCCAGAGACACTCTGGTCTCTAAGTACATAAAGGCAGGTGAAACTATGGATGATTTAGACTCGCTTTTTTCCACCAATATTAGAAGCAAAGGAAAGTAAGAGATGAGATTACAAAAGGAAAACTTTAGGTTAAATAAGGATAAGGACTTCCCAGCTGCAAGAATAAACAAAGCTATGGCATGCCCAGCCCTGGGGAACTTCAGAGGAGGGTTTACAGTTGCTAGTATCCAATCACTTAAGACAAACATCCTTGAATGGCGGGAGAGACAGGTAGACCAGATGACCTCTACACAGATCTGCCCTTCCCTGTGAAATTATGTTGTCATTGTCAATCATAATAAAGGTGGCACAGGCTTCAACCTGAATAGAATTTATAGAGTTCAGAGTTCTTTCATGGAAACTGGATGGACTGACAGTTCTGGAAGGAAAGTCCCATCTCCCATTTACAGTTGGAGAATGGGGTCTTGAGTCCTGTATAGGATCGAGCTTTTCCCACCCAGTTCAGGAGAACCATCTTCCTAGCCTGGATTTCAACTCACATCAGCTCCATGGACAAGGTCTGAATCCTTGTGTACTACTTGGATTTCTGAAAAAGCCCAGGGAATCCTGCACACAGACACTTTGGGCTGGGGGTTGGACAACTGCACAGCCACAGCAGCCGAGAATGAGAAATCACAGTGACACCCCTTATCTGACCGGAGCTGCCTGTAGATAAGGCAGAAAATAGTGCACGTCACAGAAACTTCCTGGGTTTTTGTTCACACAGCCATGTGTCCTCAAACCCATTAAAAAGACTCCTGTTGCAAAATGCTCCTCTCTTCCTGTCTTTTTGTCTTCTGTCTACTCTTTGCTGTCTCCCTAGGCTCCTTCCTTATCTTACTGTGCCTTCTCCTGAGCCTTGCTAGTCCTCACCTCTGACATCTCACCTCTCACTACCAGGGCAAAGAGTTGCAGGCATGATGACAGGTACTGGGCAAAGTGCATGCCCACATAGATATCCACTCTCAAGGGTTAATGTGCCCCATGCACAAAGCAGACTATTCTGTGTGTTGACTCGTTCAATCTCTAGCAATGCAGTGAGAATTATTTTATCATGATGTCTCCCTGTGTCCAGGAATGGATCTAGTAATATCTGCATTAAACAGAGGGCTAGCGAGGGAGCACATAATTCCCTGCCTAATTCATTGGTGGGCTGGGCAAAGCGTCCCCCAGTTCTGCTGTAGGAGGCCATGATCCTCACCCCCTCACCCCAGCAGCCAATAGGGAGACACTGGGGCAGCCTGACCCATTTGATGCTCTCATCTGTCATTTTCTATGTCTGCTGCACCTTGAGGAAGGACAAGCACCGGTCTAGTGACCTCCATCAGCTCAATCCAAGGTTCCTCGAGAGAGGATGGGAAGGCACTAAAAGGGAAAGAAGACCCCCAAACCAGAGAATTGGGGGCCCTGAAGACAAATGTCATTTTACCATATGCTTGAGATTTACCCCATTCCCTGTCACCGCTGCCACCCAACCCATACGTTCATAAACCACAACCCAACCAAAAAAATTCCTAGGGATAGCTTCTAAGCAGCAACACAAGTGGATTCTTGAGACCCTCTACCTACCTATGTGCTTTGATTTCCAGCCACCTATTTCATTCTGTCCTGGTCTTCCTTAGATCTGAGGAGCAATATGGCCCAAACCACGCAAAACATGAAATCAGAGTAGATGATAAGTCAGATCAGGTATCAGTGTTTTTGGATTTGAATCCTGACCCATCAACTACTAAACTGTGACCAGAGTATCCTTATTAACTCTACCTCCCTTTCCTTTTTCTGAACAAGGTTATTTTAAAAGCACCTTCATTCTACTAAAGATTAATGAGACAATACAAGGAGACACTGAGTACTGGGCACATGATAAGCACTCAATAAATGTTAACAGTATTAGTAGCCAGATCTGGAGCTCTCACCTCTGGGTTTGTAGTAATTTGGGATTTTTTCCTACCAAATGACCCTTTGTGTCATCAAGAAGGGGTAGAGATAGTCATGGCTCAGAAGAAGACCCTTTGAGATGTCACCAGGAACACACTTCATCTTGGCATCAGACTCAGATCCAGAGTTTTGCTACCTCCCCATTCCCAGGCCATGCCCTCTTAGAGCAAAGCATACCCCAAACCTAAGGTCTCCCCACCCAGCCTCTTCAGTCGAATCACAGAGGACCTTCTTTTCAAATGCAACTTTGATATCACACTAGCCAAAAAGATACAGTGCTCTGGTCTTAGCAACACAATTCTTATCTCACTAGTGATTCCTGCAAAGAAAGATCTGAAAGTCTCATTCTTCCACAGCAGGGCTGGAGTAGAATTGAAGATGGGGCCGTTTAGGGGAAACCTGCTATATAATATCTGAAATCACTAGACATTTGAAAGCAGAAATGTCTTTCTCCTTTGAGGATTGCATCCTAACTGCCATCCAGAGATGATTTATATGTGCTCATCCTTATTACAGACAACACATAATAAAGGCATGATAGAAATCATATCTGCATAGATTCAGGCAGCTCTGGGAGAGAGGCTGCCAGTTTTGTTTGACAAGACACTCAATCAAGGAAAAAGGTTTAAAATATTCCAGGAGGATCTCACTGCCTGCTCAAGACTGAATATTTTTATCCAGATAACAGAAATCCTAATTGAGCACAACATTAGTACTCACTTTTCCTAACTCCGTGCAATGAGAAGCAGCAAAGGAAAATCACAGAAATGTTCTGCTTTTATGGGCCAGGATTATGAAAGACATAAGTTTACCATAAATTCAGGTAACCCCAACTTGTTTGGGGTTCTGAGTAGAAAGCAAGAATTTTGTGTGCACCCATCATGCTCAAACAGAAATGTAAGCTTTTCCCCTACGTATTTTACTAACCAGGTGAAAACTTTCCTGAGGGACTTTTTGTACTTTTAAGTGCCTTTAAAATCTTCCTCACACTGCATGGCAACTGAACACAAGACATGGTCCTGGAATGGAGGTTGAATCCAAAAATGTTATAATTTCTATAAAGTAACTTACTTAGAAATTGGAGAAATTTAAATATGCTCTGTTTATTAGATAACAGTACCAATGTCACACTTACTGAATTTGATAATTACATGGGGTTATAGAAGAGGAACTGTTTTCTTTTTTGGAGACACTGAACTACTCAGGGGTAAAGAGTCATATAGTTTATAATTCACAACTAGATGATTCAATAGTAATAACAACAACAATGTCAGTTTGTCTGTCTGTCTGCCAATCAAAAGAACAAATATGATAAATCACACATCCAGGTCAAGAGAATAAAGAAATTCATTGTGCCATTCTTTAAAAAAATAATAGTCTTTCTTCCACATAGATTTATAGCAGGGCCCATCAGGGTCCCGTAAAGAAAGGCGAAGGAGATACTTGTCCAGGTACAAAATTTAAGAGGGCACCCAGAACTCAGGAGTCAAATAATATTTACATGCAATATTTTCAGTGGAGATGAATGCAAAAAAAACTCTACAATGAATATCAGAATTTTCAATAAAAACAGGAACATATCTGTACTTACACAACAAGCTCCCTCGCCTTGCCCAAAGAGATATATTTACAAAAAGAGGGAGCTGGTCCATAAGTCATTACAGATTTTTTAAAATATTGAATTATATACCATTTATCTTGACTCCTGCATTTTGATTATGCTCCCTTACATTCTGGTGGTGCTGCCCTACATTTTGCACAAGATGAAGATACCAAACTTGCCTCCCCTGAGTCCCTGTGTAGACAAAGATGCTTCAAAACCCATAAGGACACTTAAGAACCCCAAATTTACTCATTCAAACACCCCTCATCACCAAGGTACCCAATGATATCAAACACCTTTCCTGGAGACTAGAGATGAGCTAGGAGAGGGGACAATCATCCCACATCCCAAAAAATCTCTTTTCAGCTGTTACCAGCGTTGACAGATTGATAAAACATTTTAAGGTCTAATGTTCAAACAGAGAAAAAAAATTAAACATGTAATAATAAAGTTAAATGTAACTGTTTCAAAACATAATTCTTTTGAGAGACGAGTTTTATGTCGGACCAGCATTTGAAGTAGCAGTAGTCATTATTAACGGGCACCTCCGAGAGAGAAGATTTAAATCACCAAAGTAATAAAAGCTGAACAAGGACTAGCACCTTGAAAGGCACTTGGAGAGAAGATTGCACACAAATGCAATTAAAACGATGCTTATAAAATACTAAGATGTTAATTGGGTTCAGTCCCAGAAGCCCCAGCAGTACAGTATGTCAGAAGTTAGCTGGTTTGAAGTTTAAAAAGAGTAGTTTAATTTGTACACCTTGTCCTAATTACGGAGCTTTCTGCAGCCCGCGTATCTGTATGGTTTATTGTAGCTTGGAGCTTTGTAAAACAAACACACACACCACTTAATTGGGTTATTGCGATGGAAAATTGGGCTACAGAACAGCAACCTCTCTGGCTGGCAATGCCTTTACGGCTGGTAATGAACACTCTGCGCTCCAGCCACGTCGGGGAACCCTGATTTGTAAGGTGTGCCGTTTACAGCTGGGTGATTCTGTGGGTCTGAGGAATAGGAGGTGAGGCCGTGAAAACAAAGAATCACACCGGATAATGTTGCCGCTCCTGCACCAGCTGGCTTGCTCAGAACTTTTTTAGCACTGCTCACCCCCTACCCCCACCCCTGTCCCTGCCCTGTCAGACCTGCCAGCCTAGCTCCAGGACACGTTCTCACGTTAAAGCCCTAAGCCCCCAGGAATGGAGGGAAGGAAGAGGGGCTCCCCCAGCAGCCCTGTTTTTACAGCACAGACAGGGAGACCTCGGGAGGTGGTGGTTTTTCTCCTAACCAGCAAATAAATACGTAATGCTATCAAAACAGGATCATTAAATCGGATTAGGAGTGAGTGTGGCTGAATCATTTTCCAGGAGTCCTATTGGAATGTGCTTCCCACGGTTGGGGTTTTGGCCATTTCCTGCCTGGCACTAGCCAACTTCCTTCAGGAGGGAGGCCACAAAGCTGTGACACAGCACGGGACCACTGGCTATCCCAGTCTCCCTCTCTGCCCCCCTCTACCTTTGGCTGATAACTGAATCCTAAATGCAATGAGATGAGAGTGTTGGGCCTTTCATTCCTGTACCAACTCAATCATTCATATCCAGAAGGATTGGAAGGGACCAATGGGGAGCAGACAAGGAGGAAAACAGCAAATGCACATCCCCAGACACAATTCCAGCTTGTCAGGAGGGACCCTTCACCTTTGACCATATGTGAAAAAGAAATACCATCTTCCACCAAATCCACATGGTTCCCACATGGATTCCACGGTCCAGGTCAGCCCCAGTCAATCCAGGACCAACTTGGATGGGCAGGGCCTCACTTCAATTCGCCCTCCACCTGGTACAGAGTACATGGCTTCTCACAATGAGAGGGAAATAATACCATAAGCGGCTGACATCTCAAAGTTTTCTCCAACCAATAGTATTTGTGATTTAAAAGAGAATGACCATAGTGGGTGAGTAAGATCCCCCTACAAGCATGTTTCCTGCTGAGTGGACTTTGAAACTCCCAGCACATGGAGGAGCAGCTTTTCAACTTGTTGCGTGCTGTCAGCAATCCAGAAAGCCAGGCCTCTCTTGTTAGTGAGCAGACATTTGGGGGAGGCAAACCTATACCTAGCTCTCAGCTCCAGGCTGGTTTGCGGGGAAGGGTGGACTAGGCAGCAGTCTTCAGTGGTGTTAGAAGATTTATCTACACCAACAATCTCCCTGGACCTGAAAGTTTGGAATAAAAAGTATTTACTTTGGGCTAATCAAAATCTAAAGGGAAAGATCCCTGCCCCATGAGCTGGATTTTCAGTAAGCCTACCCTTGGTTACTGTCACCTAGCCCCCCTAGCTGGGGTTCTGGCCATGAAGAGTCCCCACCCACACTATAGCCCTGTAGCCTGGGGCTTATTTCTTCCCTGCTCTTTGCCTCAGAGTCCCCATCTGTAAAGCAAAGACAATTCTATTGCCTCCATCATGGGGTTGTTCTGAGGATGCAAGGAGATCAGGCAGGCAAAGTGCTTAGAACACTGCATGGAACTTAAACAATAATTAAATGTCATCCATTCCAATTACTAAAATTAATATTATCCTTGCTTTGTGGATGAGGACTTGAAGCTCAGAGGAGAGAGAGAGAGAGAGAGAGAGAGAGAGAGAGAGAGAGAGAGAGAGAGAGAGAGAGAGAGAGACAGGGAGAGAGAGAGAGAACTAAAATTCGAAATCAGCTCAGGAATTCTGACTCCAAATTCCAAGATCTTAATTATTATAGGGAGCATGTATTCCTGAGGGAATACCAGGATTCAATCTGGGTCTTCTCCAGCCTTAGTGGAAGAGAAGTGGGAAGTAGGAACATTTGAGAATACTGTAGTAATTTAGAGAGATCCTGAGGAGAGAAGAAAAAATGCAGATCTCAGAATCCTGGGTCACCACAGACACCACCCACTGCGTAAATCCACCCAGATGAGTCCCAAACCTCTGAAGTAGACCGAAGGGGAGTGGCAAGGAGAAATCCCTGCAGTGAAAGCTTTGAGAGTTTCTGCTTAAAATTGACTGAGGTTGTATGAAGAAGCAAGATAGCATCAGCAAACCCAGCCTCCCCAGCTCCGCCAAGCCTGCGGCAGGCAGGTTATTATTATTATTTATTATTTGTTGATGGATATTCAAAGTCATCAGTCAGGCCTTCCCTCAGGCCAGGAAGCCAAGCAGCAACAGCACTCGAAATCTCCAGCTTGGTTCCCCGAGCTGCTGGGGAACCGAGAGTTATTAAAGTACACTTTGCTATTGCTCTCTGCTCTGTGGGGTGCTTGACCCTACATCTGACTTCGGGCTCCTGCTGTCCTGCAGTACAGGCAACAGAAAGTCTTACAAATTGCAAAGAGGGACTCCAGGGATGGGTGAGGATGAGCGGGTGGGAAGAAGGATGCAGGGGCCTGTTGAAATGTGGATTTTGTACCCTTGTTTCCTATCCTCTCTGCCTTAAACTTTTATTACTCCACAAGCACTGGACTCGGCAAGACCAGAAGATGGAGAACTTGCCCAGGGAGGGATGGATGGAGCTGTCAGCAGCAATAAAAGTCTGTAATAAAAGAGGAAAAAGTCACTCGCCACATCATGTCACAAGGGTGAATATTGACCATATTCCTCGCTGCAGGCTTTCAACTTTTTTTGACCTTAACTGTAAGCCCACAGTTAGGACACATTTTACAACATACCCAGTCCCCCCATACACATCATATGTGAAACCAAAACTTCAATAAAACAATACACATTTTTACCAATGGGAAGTCTTCAGATATTTTCTATAATAAAATCTCTTAATTCTGTTCATGGATCCCCATAAAATTAACTTCATATCCACCTTAGGCCTTGGGGATAAGAACCTCCTAGAATGATGTCAGGGAATTGACATTTTTAACAATAAACACCTCAGCAAGACTCTTGTACACCAAACTACGCCTTGGTCCTCAGCTACCTTTACTTGCCTTCTCCAGCAAATATGAGAATCACCCAGTAGTTCTCAATGCCTAGTTTAGGGCTGCAGTGGTAAATTTAAAGTATCAAATTGGTGAGGGTATGGTGCCTGGTTATTTAGTCAAACATGAGTCTAGACAGTGTTGTGAAGGCATTCAGAAATGTGATTAACTTTTATAATCAGTTGACTTTAAGTAAAGCAAACTATAGGCCATGGTGCACTGGGCAGGCCTCAATTGATCAGCTGAGGGCCTTAAGAGCAGACTGAGAACACTGTGGCTTACCAAAAAAGTTCTCCCTCAAGACTGACAGGAATCCTGCTAAGCAGCCAACCTACTAGTCAGTCTACATATTATAGACTTGTCAGCCCCAAGAAGTGTATTAGCCAAATTTGAAAATTAAATCTCTTTATATGTGTATATACACATACATGCATAGGAAATATATGTATATACATATAAATGCACATGTACACAATAGATGTATAGTTTTATACATAAATATATAGAGGTGATAGACACATAGACATGTACGCAGAGAGATAGGTGATAGATAGGAAGACAGACAGAGATAAATAGAGATAGCCTATTAATTGCTCCTAATGTTCTGCTTCTCTAAAAAATCCTGGTAAAAGGCCTAAAGTCACATGTTCTATTAAATAAACTTCTGAATATAGGTAATGTTTACTCTGCCCACACAGAGGAACTAAAACTAGGAAGGAAAAAGACTTGCTTGGAGATATAGTAAGAAACATAATCTAGGTGAGAAACAAGCACCTGAGCTTGAGTAGTGGGAGAGAAGAGGGTGTGTTTCCAATGCATTTGTGAATCCAAGACATTTATTCTATGGAAATTAACAGTTAATCTGTAATGAGGTAGCAGGAGAGGAAGAATTACAGAATAACATGAAGGGTTTCAACTTGGCTTGGTGGGCAAAAACAAAAGATAGAATGGGCAGTTTGAGGAGAAAAGAGGAATTGAAATTTATACATAATACATTCATGAGGTATGTAAAAAATCTGCAGGTAAAGATATCTAATATATAGCTTCATACGTGTGTCCAGGATTTAGAATCAGATCCAATATAGAGAGACAGCTTTTTTAATCAACCACATACTTAAAGACATGGGTAGATACATACATTAGTTAAGACAGTCTTGATGAAAACAAAAAGGGAAGTGGTATTTATTCACTAATGAGTGTTTAATGCAAGGCTACAATTGGGTAAGGCTATCCAAATGTTTCCTTCAGGAATTAGTCTCTCTCCATTTCTCATTCAGTATAAACGTAGGGAAATGGACCTCCAGGCTGACAGTAACCTCAATGAAGACCACAACTTTCTAAATAGGTCCAACCAAAGTTCCAGGGCTGTAAGTTTGGTTGATTCCCTCGGCTCTTAGGGGGCTCATGTCTCCTCATGCCGCTTTCTGCTCAAACATTAGCTCTAAGGAAGACTGCCCTGACTGTCCTACCCAGGATGGCACCTTCCTCAATCAGTTATGTCACCTTTATTCTACAGCACTTATCACCCCCTGTGGTCAACTCATTAATTAATTTGTGCACTTAATTAATTATTTATTACCTATCTTTACAACTAGAATAGAAACTCCTTAGCACAGACACCACTTGGGTTTCACTCTTCTGTAGATTCCCAGTCCCTAAAATCATATCTTCTGGCACATCTTAGGACTCAACAAATACATGGCCGATTAATAGGCTCTGACCACTATAGGAGTATTGACACTAATAAAATGATACAAAATATGGCTGCTTTCTGCTTTAAGGCTGACTGAATCATGAAACCAGAATCACATATACTGAGAGTGGCAGAGGTTTGTTGGTTATGCCAAAACAAAGAAATTTGCTTTTACTAAAGGAAGAGTGGGATGGATTCTAATATAACAAAAACAGTATAAAGTTGATGGGAGAGAGTTCATAAACCAAGAAGGGAGATGTGTCAAAGACAAAGTCTTTGGCCAACATTTAAAGGAAAGGTAAGTGAAGAAGAACCCATAGACCACATACTGAGAAGAAGCAACTAGAAATAAGAATCAAATCATTGCAGTGTCATTGAAGTCAAGGCAAAACTGAATTTCAAGAAAGAAGAAATGGTACATTTTGTTGGCTGAAGAGAACAGGGTAGACTGCAGTGACAACTAGAAGTCAGGTTTCACTCCATTTCTGCAGAACTACTCAGCTGAGAAAAAAGGGTTACTTGAAGCAAGGCTGAGTTTGCCAAATTGCTTCCTGTTTTTTTATGCTACATCTCTAGATTATCTAGATTCCAAGAGTCTGATCAGGAACCATAAATTTCACTGACCTACATGACAAGACCAAGATGACAGGTTCTAAGACACAGACTCACCATTATGCTCTACGATCCTACTTAAGTCACTAAGCTGTTCTGAGCTTCTGCTTTCTCTTTTGGAAGAATAAGAAGGGTTGGACCACACTAATTTAAATATATATTCCAACTCTGATTTTCTGTCTTTTGAACCACTTCTGTATTACTGAGTTTCTACCATTACATGTAGCACTCTCGTAAGTGTTTACTGATGGATTGAAGGGTGAAACAGCAATATATTACCTAGCCACCATATTAGTAGCAGAAAGAAAGGCATAGGGTAAGCATGAGGTGAACTACAACCAAGAAAATTAACATCACACCACGACTTTGTAATTCATAGATTCAGAAAGGACACTATGTCCTGGCCCCCCTCTGAAAATGGTTTATGACTGCAAATTCTAAAAAGGCCCTCATATATCAGCATCATTTACATCATGACCCTACCCCCTAGACAGTGTTATAACAAAGCAACAAAATTCTCCTTCCTTGCCTTTGGCATTTCACTGGCCACAATTCTCACTGGAATGGAATCCAACACTGCTACTAGCTACACTGAAGAGATGATTTATATCAATTAGGGCTCTTTGGTGACAATCAACAGAAATTGACTTCAGGGGGTAAAAAAAAAAAAAAGGCAATTATTGGAAGTCTACCATGCAGCTTGAAGAATAAAAGGAAAGGATGGTTAACCAAGCATAAGAAAGACAGGAACCAGGCAGCTCAGGGGTATCCATCACTCATGAGCTTTTCTCAAGAGCACAACTATCACATGACTCAGCTTCCTGCTGTCTCTATCTCTGCTCAAGATTCAAATGCTGGGAGAAAAAATTGGCCTGCTGTGGGTCAAACACTTACTCCTGGGATCAAAGAACAATGACTCTTTCCAGAAAAAGGCTGTGTATATCATGCATGCATATATATAAGTGATATAAGTATGTGTGAACATGTGACATGTGTATGTATATATATGTAGCTATACCTGTAGATGTATGTGTGTATGAGTATGAATCTGCATGCGAATGTATATGTCTGTTGTGTGTATACATGTACATTTGTCTGCACACAATGTGCAGGGGAGGAATGTGCTGGGAAGATAAAGTCCATAGTATCAAATATTCTTTGATAAAGTCTCAGATGTTTTTGAATCCCAGTGACATTCCCCACCAGATATGTAAGCAATGATATAATTGATTAAGTTTTATAACTCTCCTCTATAGAACGGGATTATGGATACTTAGCTTTTAGGTTGCTAAAAGCGTAAAATAAGAAAATGTGCAGCAGAAGCAGCAGTATGACGGCCACAATAACCTCAATAAATAGGAGTTAATATTCTTACTGTCTTATTATCTCTAGGTAGGCTATGATGTTCGTAAATAGGTCAAAATCAAGTCAAAAAAAGTCCTATTCAATCTCATTCTTCCTGCCCCAAGAGCATCCACATCAGGAAAGTCACTCCCATCCCCATCCCCAGGAGGTTACTCCCTCCCTTTCAATTCAGAGGCTTTTTTAATGTGCTTCTTTCCACCTGGAATAGCCTCCTTTCTTCCACGCCCACATCTAAATTCTCCCTTCCTTCAGGCTAGCCTTCCACCCACCATCCCCACAAAGCTGTCACTGACCCCACCAGACCTCCGATCTGCTCCAGAATGACAACAACCTCACAAGATCCAGTGGCTGTGGTCACTTGGGCTGCTGTATTGAGAAGGATTCTGAGACAGAAACCATGTTCAGAATCAGCAGGAGAGCACACTCTAAAGAATTAGAAGGTCTGGCATGGGGTGTAAGGGGGTGACATTGTGAGCTTCCTGGCCCACAGCTGTAATAGCCACCACGTTAGTCTTCAGTTGCACAGCATGCCATGCTGGTCGCTAAATGCTGTATATGTGCTCTTTCCTTCATCCCAGGGGCCCTATTTGGTACTTATTTATGCCTGACTCTAACTAACATGAAACTGATCACAAGGTCAGGGTCCATCAAGGCTGGTGGGAGGATTCATTCATTCCTTGGCTGGCATCCAAAAAAAGCATGAAGTCATATATCATGACCTCAGAGTATCTAAGGACAGTGAACAAATGAAATCCTACAACTTTCCCAGCAGAAACATGGGGACAGTGTCCCAATCACAGCCATGTTGAGTGCAACAAAATTGGGTAAGACTCCAGTCCACCTATTAATCTAATGCTGGGTCATGTAAGCACAGCAATCCCAGATTCCCTGTCCACAAAGTGTGGGGCTAATATCTACTTTGCAGGTGGTTGAGAGGATTAGAGAAAGCATGCACATGAAAGATTTGGCCCAGTTCTGGGCAAGGAAGAAGCCCTTGGTGTTGCCAAACTTCATCTGCAAACATGAATAATGAATCTGATAAGAATTCAGCAAGCACTCCTAACATTATTGCTGTTGTCATCTGTGACAATCTGGTTTTCCCACAAGTCAGATCCAGCTCTTTTTGGATCAACATGTCTTTGGGTGGCATTTGGAAGACTCCCCCTTCTCATCTCCCACGACTCCCCCCACTTCTCTGGTCTTTGGAGCTCTTCCCACTAGGACAATGGGCAACAAGCTCTCTTCATGAAGGATTGGGAGCTGTGAGTTCAGACCCACTTTCCGCTGAACCAAGCCAGTATTTCTTAGATGGGATCTAAGCATATTTACACGTGTGGAACATCAGCCAGGATCAACAGAAACCTGGATTACCCTTGCTTATGTAATTTTCTGAGGAAATCCAACACATTAAAATCACTAACCACCCAGCACCAGTTGAAATAGTACCCCCTTTTAGAGCCAAAAGTCAACCTAGGATAAACCAGACATTGCAATCAATAGACAAAGCATTGATTTTTTCAAAAGAGAGAGCTATTGCATTACTGGGGGCTGACTATGTGCTAAGAGTTCTAGTAAGAACTTAATGAGCATACTTTATCCTCACAACAACCCCAGAGGTGGTACAACTCTCACTTCTACTCACCTCTGCATAAAATACAGTCACTATCTAAAATATTGTGTTTCAATGGTAATTGAAATGCACAGGGACATTACTGCCTCATGGGCCATAGCTCTGTCCTGAGAAATATTCACACAATCACCAGAGATCCAAGGGGGAGAGATGCTCACAGGCAAGAGCCCTACTCCTGTTCCAGATCCCCCAGAGACTTCCTCCTAGAACGTGGTAAGCCCTGGCATGATCACCAGTGTAAATCACCAGCCGACACTCAATGAGAATATAGTTATTATAACAATTGCCCCATTGAATGATGCTCTAGCCATTTGGAGACATAGTTCTAATTAGCTCTAAGCTGTAGAAGATTTGAATATGGTAGTTTCATTTTGGCTTAATGCTTGGTGCCTGGTTTAAAATCTGAATTTATTACTCTTTTTTTAATCATTTCTACATGGCTCAACCAGTTGTATCAAAACTACCACATGTTAGAGACTTTAAAAAGTGATTCCCTGTAGGCATTTCAAGGTATAGGATCTATTATGGGAAGATATATATTTGACAGCATTCTGTTTATTACTCAGTTCTGCTACATTGTTCCTGAACCCAGGGAAAGATGTTGGCAATGGTAACACTTTATTTTAGGAAGAAGAAAGAGGGTAACTTCCTTCAGTGAGTATGAGAATCAGTGTTTGTTGAAATTACAGGACTAATGAGTGGAGGTTTCACCACTCCATCAAGATCCACAAAGAAAAAAGAGACTGCTCTAGTTCTATATAAATCCTAGATTTTATCCAGAGATAACTTTTTCCACTAAAAGTAGTATATCTCAGCAGTGGGTAATCCGCGCTACATTTTTGAACATTTACAGAATAAAACCCCTATAGCTTCATCTCTCCAACCCCAGCCCTGAAATGGAGGTTGGAGTTGTCTGGAGATGGGGGAAGGGAAGACTTCCTTGAGATCCTTTCTCACTTGTATTTCTTTATTCCCTTTGTACCTGGACTAGTTCAGCCTTTGTCCCTGGCTGTTGGATGGAGCCTGCTCACAGTAGTACTATAAGAAGTCCTACCTAGGCTAAATGAAGCACTTCTGGGAATGACCCCAAGCACTGCTTCCTCTCTAGACTTGCTTGCTTGGCCTCACTCTCTCCAATTTCTCTCCTTATTTCTGTGTTGCTCCCCAGTCCCACTGGTTGTAAGTCTGGTCAGCCCATATGCCTGGCCCTCAATCTAGCTTTACCTCAGGTACTCACCTGCAACTCATGGTCCACTCCCACAGAACTTGAGGCCCAGTCCTCCCAGGACCCTACTATATGGGCTGTTTTTCAAGAGAAGTTTCAAAATAAACTGAGGCAGCTGGGCTTGCTTGATTCCTGGGCATGTCTTTACGTAGTCCAACATAGGGTCATTGGTTTGGAGTCCTCTCTCTTGGTCCTATTGAAATCACCATGGTCTATGGGGTCCTATCCTCCCGAATGGTTGAGGATAGGGTTGGGGCAAGTATCATGAACCCAGAACCCTTACCTCACTGAGCTACCAAACCAACCAATCAGGCAGACCCCACCTCCAACTCTTCTCATATACAAGAACTCTATCGTTCTGTTTCACTGGATATTCTGTTACTTATAGCCAAAGCATCCTGATGAAACCACTAGAAATATTGCAGTCTTCCATCCTCAAAGTACACACGTAGGTAGGGAAGAAAAAACATGGACTAGATTTTTGGGTCTTAAATGTACACCTTGAAGCTCAACTTCATTTATTCACTCACGTCTCCCTATGGGACTGGTGGCCTTGAGAGAGCAGGAAGTATAACTCACTGTTCTTTGTTCAGAGCAAGAAAGTACTAGAGTGTTTTACATCTTTTACAAACATCTGAAGTGGAATACCCTTGATGTAGTTGTGTGATGTTAAGTAAGTGATTAAATCTCTCTAACTGAAAAAAAAAAGGTAAGAAAAACAGTATCATAACACTTTCTTCACAGAACTGATATAAGATGAACTGAGGTAATCCATGTAGCAAATGAGTTGGCATAGTACAGGGCATAGATGTATGAATTGTTTTCAATGTAGTTAATAGTTATTAGTTTTAAATGTTTACAATCTGCCGAAAATACATATGACATTTAGTAAAAACTGGTTGAATGATTGATAAACTGAATAAATAACAGAGAGTGAATGGATAAATGAAAGTCAACTTTGCCTATATTGCTTCAGATGTCGCAGGAGGCACTCATCTTGGAGGCTTGAACTTTTAAAATCACAGACTTGTTAGTTGCTTTGTATCATATTTAATGGTTATCCATTTTTAAGAATCTCAGCAAAAGATTTACCTGAAAGCAGTTTGTTGCCTTCATATGAAATACTTTCTTCGCAGTCTTGTTCCCAAGTGTTGGGATACCGTCCATGCCTAGTAATTGCCTCCCAAAGCTGAAAGACCAGCTCTGACTCCTGGGACCAGGCCTCGGCTGACCTGCCAGAACCCTCTGAAATGATCCTCCTCATCTCCTTACTTGGGAAGCTGCTGTTAGTGGTTAGTTGGTTGGTTGGTTGGTTGGTAGTGAGCAGTAGTGGAGAGGGCTCATTGAGTTCTCAGGTTCAAGAGCAATAAAATATATGAAAATAAATGAAAGGAACACCTCAGACCAGAGCAGAGCCAGGATGTTTCACACTTTTAATGCCCAGGCACTGAGCAAAAACTTTAGAATATCAACCACATCTGGAACACTTCAGGAGCCCTGTGGAGCACCATCCACACTTCTTCAGGACTCATTTCTTTATTCCCATAGCTGATGGGAGCCAATGACTGCTCATTTCTAGGGTATAAAGGCCTATCCCCCTTACCTCAATTAGAGCCAAACCAAGGACTCTCCCTTTTCTAAGACACAGCCTCTCACACCTCTCCCTTGCACCACAGGGAGGCCCTCAAAGTAATCATTTAAAAGATACTATATACTGTATTCTTTCCTTCTCTTACTCTGTCCAACCAGTCAGGTTTTCTCACTATTCAGGACCTCTGCATTTGCTGCTCTTCCCTTTGCCTGAAATATTCTTTAGGTCCTGACATGCTTCACTACCTTCAGGCCCCTTATCAAGGAAATTACCCCAAGTTGATCAAAACAATACCCTTCATTGTCTGTTCTCTTTGCTTTGTTTATGGGGTCTTGAGAGCATTTATCACTCCTTGACACATTTTATTTTTATTTACTTCTATCCCTAGAATGTAAGGGAGAGCTCTATCTACCTCTTCCCAAACGTACCCACTCATTTCCTCACAGTGTCTCCTGTGAATGCGGCCCAGGAAATTTGCACATGAATCTGAGTTCATTTCCAAGAAGTCTGGCCTAAAACAGACTCAACTTAGGTATCAAAAACACAGCAATGAACAAAAAAAAGTTCTCATGGAACTTATATTCTAGGGATAGAAATAAATAAAATTAAAATGTGTCAAGGAGTGATAAATGCTCACAAGACCCCAGAAACAAAGCAAAGAGAACAGACAATGAAGGGTATTGTTTTGATCTACTTGTGGTAGTTTCCTTGATAAGGGACCTGAAGGTAGTGAAGCATGTCAGGACCTAAAGAGTATTTCAGGCAAAGGGAAGAGGAGCAAATGCAGAGGTCCTGAGTAGTGAGAAAGCCTGAGTAAGAGAAGCAAAGAATACATTATACAGTATCTTTTAAATGATTACCAGGGCCTCCCTGGTGGTGCAAGGGGTTAAGTCTCAGCATTATGAAGCTATCCACAGCCACGGCAGCACAAGTTTGATCCCCATCTAGAGAGCTAACCCACATGGCACAGCAGACCTCACCTGTCTCGCCCACTGCTCCCCTCAGCAGTGTATTTCAGTCTATCGGCCTGTTCTGTTCCCCACTCTGTCTCTGGTGAATCTTCACACACACACACACACACACACACACACACACACCCTTCTGGCCTACACCCCAGCTCTTGTAAGCATAAATAATATAAATCTTTAAAAGTAAATAAATAAATGATTACTTTGACTGCTCTGTGGAAAATAAAGAGGGGGATGTGGGGGAAGAGCAGATATAGAAACACAAGTATGGGAGAGTAATGCAATGATCCAGATAACCAAAGAATCTGAGCATCTTATTCTATGCAAATTTGTAAGTTATGAAAACAAAAGCAAAAAACCCCACATACACTTATGTACACATGCCCCCAATTATTTAAATGTCCAGGGTCCCCTTCAATGCCCATTTCTGAAGGCTGCCCATTGGAGGGAACTGTTTTCTCCATAGGGAGTTGTCCATCACAGCAGAGACCCAAGGAAATAACAGCTGTAAAGGTGGCAAGAAGTAATTGGATTCCAGATATACATTTAAGATAGTAGCAACAAGTTTTGACTAGGGATTAGATATGGGGTGTGGGGAGAGAAAGGAAGGAGGAAGGAAGGGAGGGAGGGACAGAGGAAGGGAGAAAAAGATGACTCAAAGATGTAGCCTGAGCAACTAAGAAAAATGATACTATGATGAGCTATGCATTTAGGGGTAAAATTAAATTGTTAAGTTTAAGCATGTTGGGCCTCCACAGCACAGCGCTGTGGAGCTGTTGGCAGCACGCAGTGCTAGTTTGACGCCCAGCAGGGGAGAGTCCCACATGGTGCAGCAGACCTCTCCTGCCTCTCCCGCTGCTCCCCTCAGCAGTGTATTTCTGATCTGTCTGTTCTGCTCCCCGCTCTGTCTCTGGTGAGCCCTCTCGCTGCCCCATGCCTCTGGCCTGTACCCCAGCTTGTATGTATAAATAAATAAATCTTTAAAAAAATTTAAGCATGTTAAGTTTGAGTCACCTATTAGACATTTAGATGGTGCTTTAAATAGAGAGTTGGGAGTCTGGCATTCAAAGTAAAGGTCCTGAAGATAAGAATTTGGTCATTTGGGATCATACAAATGGCATTTAAAGCCTTGAGACTGATGAGATAATCAAGCCATGACTGTAGACAAGAAGTTAGGGTTCAAGGGCATTCCAGTATTTAGAAATCTGGTCAATGAGGAAAAAATACAGACAGGAACAGCCATGGGTCAGGAGGAAAAGCAAATGGTGACCTGAAAGCCAAGTGAGGAAGGTAGAAAAAGGAAGAGATCAACTAATAGGCTGAGCGAAATGCAGCCTAAGACGACATTTGGGCTTGGTGATATGGAACTGCATCACCAGCAACTTTGACAAGAGTTGATTCTGTCAGTAGTAAGGATGAAAGTCTGTGTGAATTCCCAGGGATGGCAGGCAAGAAACTCTAGTCAAAGGACAGGACTGTCTAGGGTTCTATGCAAAGACAGAAGTGCAACACAAGATCAAAGAATGCTATGCTCAATTAGTGATGCCTGCCATGAATACAGAACAAGGAAATATTGTAATGAATGATACAAATTTATTATTCTTGTTCCAGAATATATAGTAGCTTGTTCTATATTCTCTATATACCTTTTTATGCTATGAACCCAATATGTTATCAACATATTTGAGATGTAGTTTTCCCCTTCTATCTGAAAGCAGAATGTTCCTATCTGGTACAATTTGGTGGGAAGGGCTTGAATCTTAGAATTAATTTATCATGAATATATATGCAAAAATCTTTAGCATTCCTAGACCCCCAAAAATAGCCTATCAAATCCTACCAAATGGGAACATTCTACTTTCAGATGGCAGGGGAAACCTGTACTCACCAGCAATTAAATATTGTCCCAATAAACTCCTATGCTTTCAACGTCGAGATATTCTTGAAAAAAAAAAGATGTTTTATTAAATTATGTACACAAATATCCTAATATGGGCACTACTCAGTCATAAGGAAAGATGAAGTGCTGCCATTTACTTAGTACAAAATGGAGTGAGTTCGAGGGCATTATGTATAATAATGCAAGTCAGAATGATGAAAACAAACAGCAGATGATTTGACAAAGTAAAATACTTATAAAACTAGTGGACACTAGCACATGAAGTTTCTAAGGTTAGGAAGGAAAGAGAGAAGGAAAGTTCAAAAGGCTATCACAGATAGATGGTGGGGTTGGAAATAAAATAAATTCTGTACCCTAGTTGGACGGTTTTAAGCCAATTTCCAGTGTACCATGTGAAGCAATTCATGAAACACTGCAGAATCCCAAAAGAACTCTGGATATCTTGAAATGATAACAGAGCTCTCTGCATAATGAATTTACTAAGCAAAGGAACTTGAAAGGGATAGAAAAATCAACACTCGGCTGTGCGATGCAGAGATGCATTTCTTGTCTCCCTTCTCCCTGAGAGTCAGGGCTGGAAAATAGAGATTTCTACATATGCATCTTTTGTACAGTCATTCTGTTTTCACTGAAGGTCAAATAAGGCCTCTTTATCAAATGGCGACAATGTACAGTAAAAGAAATGAGTAGCAATAGGAGGTTACACAGAAATACTAAATTTTAATCAATGGCCAACTGATTATCAAAACCACATTTACTTCATATCTTGCATTTTGTCATAGTTTCCTAAAGCAGCTCTTAGGCACTCTGTCCCCTGGGAAAATTTTCCTGGATAGGGCTGCTATGGTTTTCAAAACTTCCTTTTAGATTTTCAGGTCTGCATTCTCATGCAACAACAAATGTCTCAGGGTTGAGAAGAGTCTTACAAGAGTCATCTTGCTCAGACAACTACCCTCTGAAAATGGACTGTAGGAGCACCAACCCTGATAGAATGACCCTGGGGTTTAAGGTCAAATACCCCAGTGATGGACAACTCACTTCCTCCAAAGAACAGAGCTCCCACCACCTGTTAATCCTTTGAAAGGAGGTCAGAGGGGAATGGAAATTCACTAATTGAGAGGGAAGGCACACAGGTAGGTGTGCTTCCTTGCACAACTTAGAGGTTTGCATAACAGGATGCTTTGATTATCTGGAGCTGGTTTATTTTGATGCTTCTCTGATTTCTGAGGTTCTAAGACAGAGCAAAAACTCTTCACTTGTCAACCAAATGCCCTCCAACTATGCCCAGACTTAAGAGGGTCATCATTAAAATAAACTCAGGGCTGTCTGACTTTTAAATCTCTTTTGTTCCTGAGCTAGCAGAGAGGCATGTGGTTGGGAGGGTGGAGGGACAAGTGGAATAATGACCTCCTAGTTCTCTAATTAGGGCACCAATAATCCCCTTTATATTCTGGTGTTTTGTAGCATGTTTATGGTTTTGTCTTATTTCATCTTAAAGGCCAAACAAAGCTGCCTCCAATTGCTACAAACTCAGGAGGCCCCAGCCACAGGCCTCAAGCATGGAAACAAAAAATAGAATGCATGGGAACCCAGCTTCTCAGATTAAATATTACAATGGTGTAGAGTCCATATGTCTCAGGAAAAAGGGACCATCTTAAAACTCTACAGGGTGCATGCCAAATCAGGACCATCCAAGACCCATACAATTGTTCATTTTTCACCCTCAGTGGAATGTTATATGGATTCTGTCCTTTACTTATGCTTAAAGATGGATGGCCAATTGTTTAAGCCTGGTGTTTTTAATTAATTTGGTCTTTGCCACCAAAGCTTTAAGTGAAGTCATTTAATTTAGACTTTGTTTATTGGGCTATAGAAAATCAGTATTTATTACTATTTTTCATTAATTTTTATTTTCCATATACTCAGTCAGTCAAGAATGGGGCTTTGAAATTTTACAAACCAATTCTCAATAGATAACAGAAAGCATTCCATTTCTTGTTGCTAGCGAGCATTTTTGTACCTTGCATCGAGGTATGTCCAGAGCCAGAGAAAAAAAAGAGTAAGAAAGTGAAACACGAATTTTTGCCTTTCCCAAACTGTGGAGAGATGAGGTAAGAATGTGTTTTAGTTCATCTGTGGGTTCTAAATGTTTACTTACAGACTCAAGTATCAAAACAACATTCTCTTTCATTCTGGGGAGAAAAAATAGTTTGGTAAGGAGTGATTTTTCTTGTAAAGGCCAGTAAGGCAATCTGGTTATATCCATCATTACTCGTAGTTAATGACCCGCTTGTTAGTTAGCAGCTGCTGTTGCCAAGGAAAGAGACCTGGCTTCTAACAGTGGTACCTCATTGCTAGCTGTAGTGAGAGAAGGAGAGTCAGGCCAGGCGGCCTCAGGGCCATGTGGAGAGTGGAAGCCACATGAAAGAATGTGCTTTTCTTCAGGTACCTGGAAGTACTGTAAGCCTCTCCCTTGGAGGAAACCTTAAAAAAAGAGCAGGCAGTACAGGTTACTCTGCAGCTGGACAGAGCCCCTGGAAAGAAGCGGGGTTATCATACAATGGTTTCCAGCAAGATTTCAAAGGCAAGTTCTAAAGTGAACAATTGAGACAATATCCTGCGGTTCTTACAGTGGGCTTAATTCATGCAATGTAGACTTCAGGCTCAGACTCCAGGAAATAAAGAACTTTGGTGCATCTTTCTCTTGAACTCAGTCTACCAACGAACTACACCTGCTTTTCTGAGAGTGAGCTGAGACTCACTCTTCTGCCTGATACACAATTTTACAGTCACAGAGGAAAGTAAATGAGGAGACACCACAAATTAAGCCTGATATTATCTGAAAGAAATTGCTCACCAAACCCCACTAATGGGGATTTGAGAATCTTTTCACTGTGACCAGTGGAGACCAGAACTTCTGGACGATCTCGGACATTCTATCTTTCTTCCATCATTATCACTCACAACTGGAAAAATAAAGGTTACTACATTTTTTAGTTACATAGAAGGAGGAGGAAGAAAAGGAGATTGAGGATTAAAAGGAAAGCATTTTCAGGGCCCACATTTCCTTGGAAAATAATGTGAAATATAATTTGACTACAAAATGACAATTCAGTTATATCTAGTGGAAAACCTATTGAGCAAGAAGAAAATACTTATGCCAATCTGACTGGGACATTCTCCTCCTGCCGTCAGGCCAAATGGAGGGGACTGAAGATCAGAGGAGGAGTCGTGCTCCTGGGGTCAGAAAAGGAGACTAGATATCTGCCATCTTTAATGGTATCCATCTGACAGTGACAACCATCTCACCACTACAGCCAAAAATCTTCATAGTCTTTCAGGTAGAACTTCTCACAGTCATTGCCATACTAGCCCTACCCTGTCACTAGGACCCAAAATAAAAAGGTACAAAACTAAAATCAAACTTCTCCTGTAGGTCTTTGAGCAATTCATAGAGAGTTTGTCTACTTTCTTTCCCAGTGATTTGGAGGGAGAGAAAGAGTCAAATCTGAAAGCAAGAGCACTGGCCCATATGTTCAGAACACTAATGACACCAAACACAAAGATTAGAAGTGTAATCTAGGAACCCATCAATGTATGCTCAAATCTCTGAATTTATAATGATAATTTTTTAAAAAGCTAATTGGTTACCTTCAGAAGATGATTGTAACCAATTCTTTATGGTAAGTAACGGGAAAGAATTTCCTTTGTGTGCATCCCCTATGTGTACTATACCACCCGTAGATGAGGGAAAGCATCAGTTTCTAAGTTCTCTAGCAATAAATGAAAAAGAAATGATAGAATTAGATATCACCATTTAGCAATTTCCAGTGAACAAATGGATCCAAGCATGGAGCACTGGCTGATGTGAACATGAAAAAAGAGCAAATCAGACACCATGTGCCTCCGGTGAAAGTACCAAGAAAACTGACCCTGAATCTAATGAGCCTCTGAGCACAGTTCCCAACTTCTATAAAACACAGGGCAGAGGACCATATTAAACTACTGTACAAGGAGTGTGCATAAAGCAATGCCCATATGACAGAAAAACTCTAGAGGTCAAAGAGGAATTGCAAGGCAAAGAAAGGAATGTATGAGGAACCTATGGATTCAAGGAAACTAAATAGAAAAGGCCATTTTTTTTTAACAGGCAAGACTGAACCAGTCTAGGGAGGATAAAACTGTGAGGGACACCAGGAAGTGATTACTATAAAAGTCAGGAAGGTGGTTACTTTGGGCAAGGGGAGGGGTGAAATCAGATGAAGCATGCAGAGAGCCTTCTAGGGTGACTGGCAGAGTTTCATGTCTTGACCTCAATGGTGGTTAAAGGGTGTTGCCTTATAACTTATCAAACTACACAGATATTTCACATGACTTTCCCCATCTACATTTGATTCAACCATCAAAGGTTTGATCTTCCTTCTCTTTGGTTTGTTTTGTGGGTGCCTGGGTCTGAGAAAGATTTCTTACCCTCAGTAAATAACTCAGCCAGTCATCCTAACACTACTCAATGTCAACACATTTTGGAACAGCTACATTTTGAGTTACACCCATTTTAATCTGGTGATGTTTCTCTGCCCTGGAATTAAACTTCTGGGGGATACTCTGGCCCCAAAGTAACATTTCTAAGAGGCCCTGCAGGAAAGCAAACCCAATTCAGTAGTTCTTGCAGGCTTTACATTCTAGTAGTGACAAACAGGACCAGTAGTTTGAGACAGCTGAAGTCATTCCCTTTAGCAGTCATCCTTGGACCAGAGTATAGTGGTGGTGTGTCTATTGGAAAAAGGAGGGTAACTTCAGCATCCAGTACATTATCAAGATGAAAAAAATGAAATTACACAAAGAAATTACACATTGTTTAGGGCTCCTGCTTCCAGTTACAACCAAGTGGAAGAGATACAAATCATTCATAAAAGTTCTCCTGGGCATGTAGTAGGGTGGAAGTTGTTGCCAAAGTATCCCAAAGGACACAGGAGACAGGATGACTTCAACTGTATCAATTTTAATAGCTCTCTATTCCAGCCCCCTTCTATTGCCTAAGCTCTGTGGCTGTATATGAGTCTACCTGGTCCAATAAAATAAAAGTTCTGGAACTTTCATCAGATGAACCCATCTCATTCCCAGACCATTTGTAGCCAATGCCTGCAGACAGAAGAGTTGGGGCCTAAGACATGAACACCTTAGCTTCAATCCTCCCACACGGTGCGCCCACTTGACTTGGCTGCTTCGCTCCCAAATCTTTCGTATGACTTTTAATAAAGATAATGATAAATTATTTCTGAAGTTCACGGCTCAATAGCACTTGGGACTGGCTTATATTAAATTGATCAATAAAGTGCCTTGAGTCTAGGCAAATTGTGAGGGGATGCAGAGGTTTGGGGGTATGCAGCATGGGAGAAGAGGGAGCTGTTGGAAAAAATTCTCCCAGCAACAAAGCACTTTATAAGTCTTCAAAGCACTTTTAAAGTCAATCTGATATGTAACAAAAAGCTAACGAAACTGCATGTATAGATCCCTCAGCTAGACCACATTCATCCTGGGCATGTAAAATCCAAGATGCAAGGTTTTACAGGAGCTGGAATCTATAATAGGACTGCCTGTCAGGAAGCTGATGAAGCAAGGCTTTTGATTACCTAAGCCAGTGGCACAATGGGGCACAGACAATAACTTTGTTCCATCCAAGGTTCCATTTGGGTTCCATTTGGGTTCAATTTGGGTTCCATTCTGTCAGGAGACATGGTCCATGGCCTCTATGGTGATAATCCCTGTATTAGAAGCTAGTGTCAATATCCTCAGTTTGTCAGTCGGGGAGGGAAGTACATGCTTAAGGTCACTGAAGTAGACCTTAATTCCATTCCCCCCTTCTGCCTGGATTACAAAGTTCCCATTTTGGCTGAATAATCACTTGTGATGTAGTCATATACTCAGAAAAGGGTTCCACTGTCACCCCTCCCCAGAAGGAATGAAACATGACAAGCAAAGGCAACCATAAAGTAATGATCACTTTAAACAGTTACACAACAATAAAAAAATAAATAAAAAATAAAAATATATAAATACGCTCTGTTTTTAAAAAAATGACCATCTAGTTTTTCTCATTCATTGTGATGATAAGATGAACTGCATTAATTGATTCTTTAATGTTAACCAACCTTGTATTCCTAGAATGAACACCACTTGGTCATGAAAAAAATATTTATTTTTTAAATGGGGATCTGAGACTAATCTGCTGGGTAATCTTCAGGAAAAACTTTCTTCAAATAAAAACGTGAAGGAAGAAAAAGAAACACATAGGGAAAAAACATTCCTCTTCTTCTTGATGGGACACTACAATGCCTGCAGTGGATGCCTGAAACTTCTATAGCCATCTTCCAACCACGACAGAAGGCCAAGTAGCAGAAGGGCAAACCCTAAGTCCCCAATAATGACATGTATGGATTTCATGTTATGTAAGACATGCATGCCCTGTTGTCAAACTTGCTTTTTGCCATACTTTCAGTTTCTGGAGCTCTAAAGCATTCTAGCTGATCCAATCACACAGAGCTTGTGGCAAGGGTAGGATGAGAAGCAGATGTCATGATTTCCAGGGCAGTGAAGATCTCTATTTAGGGAACTAGTGGAGTCTAAGAGCAGCTGCATGAGTCTGGGTTATGCTGATGTAAGAAACAACCCCACATTTTAGTGGCTTACAACACAACAGCAAGGCCCCACTTCTTGCTTGTGTAACAAGTCTGTCAAGGCTGGCTGAAGTTCAGCTCCAGGGACCCAGGTTAATAGAGAAACCTTCCCCTGATACATTGCTGGTTCTATAACAAAGAGAAAAAGAGAACTGAACAAACCATGAACTGGCTCATAACACCTCTGTTCAGAAATTACACATATCACTTTCATTCACATTTCATTAAACAGAGCAAGTCACTCAGTCTTGCTTGATAGAAATAAAGATGGGAAAAAGAAAAAATTCCTTTGTGTATGTACCACAGTTAGTCTGTACTTAATGCATCTAAGAAATGGCTAAGCACCTGAGAGATGATTAAAATGACTGTGGAATTGTTTTGAAAGCATCTCTAAACTTCAGGATAGTTTATGAAACTATCCTGCCACTGGAGCACTGCCATGCTATTTTGATAATAAATTCTTCTTTAAAATTGTTATCACTTCTCAGCCTTTTGGCTAAGATCAGTTAAAATAACTTGTCATCTTTGAATGATTACATGTCCATTAAAAATTTTGTCCATGCTCTATTATATACATGAATGTTGCTAAGAGAGTAGATCTGTAAAGTTCTCACCATGAAAAAGAAGTGTTAATTATGAGATGGGATGGAGGTGCTAGCTAATGCTAAAGCAGTGATCATTTGCAATGTATGTGTTTATCCCATCAATATGTCTCCACCTGAAACTTATACAATGCTATATATCAATTATATCTTAATAAAGCTGGGGGTGGGAGGGTAGTGGGGGTAAACAAAGAACACCAAAACAAATTTCTAAACCAGCAAAAGGTTCAAATACAATAAAGTACTTTGCTTTCTCAGTGCTATCCACCCCAGAAAAATTACCAATAACTCGGTGTTATGTCTTCTAGCCATTTTTAATGTGTATTCACATTTGCATACATGTGTAGATTTATACATGTGTTTGTGACTTATTGCAAAAAGTTCCATCTTCCATGATTATACACAATATTGTAGACATTTTTGCTTCTCAATTGGTAGAAAAATTACTTTTCTCTTTAATGGTTACATACATGGTATTCCACTGTGCGTATGTACCATAATTTATATCACAATTTCTTTGAGGAGGGACATTTGGGTCCTTCTCATTTTCACTATCACAAACAATTCTCCACTGGTCATGCTTTTATATGAAGATACAGATCCTATCAGTATTTCTGTAGGCCAAAACTCAAGAAGTAGATTAGCTAAGGGAAAAGGCGTGTGCTTTCAAAATTGTGATGAATATTGCTAAATAGTCCTTTAGAAAAGATCATACCATCTGTACCTTTGGACACGTGGAACCACTTGGTCCAGTCAATAGTGTATTAAGCAGAGATCTTTCGGACAAAACTGTGCTGACATCCTTATATGTAGTCGGTAAAAAGACATATTTATAATCCTGCTCCCCCAAAGCTGAAATCTAACGAGGGAGATAAAAGAGACATATGAAAACACTAAAAATGCATAAGTAGTAGTGTAAGAAACACTGTCCTTGCTGAGACAGCTGGCAGGAAGCAGATATGCTAAGGGAATTTTAGGTTGTGTGAAGGGTGTCTCTCTGTGTGTGTGGGGGCGGGGGTGGGGGTACTTTCCTGAAAAGAAGCAATGTCATTAATTACAATTGGTAGAAGAGGGGCTGAAACCGGAAGTGTGGCTGTTTCAGATGGGCCTGATAGTAGCATGTGGGGGCAGGGCTACATTTTTATGGGCTAGTGAGCTCACAGGGGTGGTAAGCTGAGCTAATCCCATTAGGGTCAGAGTCTCTTCCTCAGGTCAAGAGTTGATAAAACTGACTGCCTTGGGTCACTTTCCTGCAGGCTATCTTTGCAATAAGGGATTGCTGTGAAGGGCCAATCTAAAACAGCGAGACTAGGAGAGATCTGCCCTTGCTTGCAGTCTCTAAGCTATAAACCA